>QLSS01000024.1:957584-989807 GCA_024372645.1 Trichomalopsis sarcophagae | reverse complement strand
GTGTGTGTGTGTGTGTGTGTGTGTGTGTGTGTGTGTGTGTGTGTGTGATGCAGTTGCGCGTCTGTCTCTGGCTCGTGTTGCCAAGCCGTCGCTGATTATTTTTTTACTTCGTCGAATTTTTTTCACTTAACAAGTATGGGTTCGCTCGCGAGCCTAGCGGTACAGGAGGATCTTGAACAATTTGTGAAAACTCCGAGTTTTAATTAACTTTCGCGACCTTTGTACGAGCAAATTAATTCTCGACTATATCCCACTTTCGAGTTCAAAATGAAACTTGCTTACTTATCCCGATTCATCATTCGCCCCACCGGCGGATACGCTAATAACTTACAGAAATAACGTCGTCGGAAAAATAAACTCTCGAGCCGCAAGACGTCATGCTTTTTACTCTCAGCGTAAAACAGCTCTAAATAAAACGATCTCTCGGCTCGGAGCGCATAAATCAGCGCGAAGAACGATTTATAAGCTCGTATCAGATAAGCCAGTCATTAACGTTCGGTAATTATACCGACAAAGTCTTTTTCTCCACTCCGGAGCGGACTCCCACGCGTTAAAAAGAAACGCTTCCTCGCTGTATCTTATCGTTCCACGCGATATTAGAAAATTTTCGCGCGCGGCACCCGTTACGCACATACGTTGTAACACTCGCTTCATGAATTTTATCTCGGTCTGCGTAAACACACTCATGAATATGCCCGAGACTAATTACACGCCGGCGCTAGATCGATGTGTTGCAAAAAGCAACTCCGAAACTGTCTCCGCGCTTCGATTTTCAAAACAAACAGTCGACTCAATTATACCGCGGGAGAGTGTATCGCGCGCAGAAATCCGCTGTTTGCTCGGTCGCTCGCGTCGCGGCGTGTTTGCCTTTCATTTGCGCGACTGCGAGAATATGGAAAAAATCGCGGGTACAACGAGAAAGAGAGTGGTGTACGTGCAAGGCCGTCACGGAATTTCGAGGCTCTCTCTCTCTCGTGAGAACTGCGCAGGTACACACAAACAGAGAGGAGCTTTGTTTTTTAGCTCGAAGGCACGGACACGTGCAGAGAGCCAACGACATTCTAGGCGCGCGTTGGAGAGACGAAGAAGAAGACAACATCGCGAGAGCTGAGGCTCGGGATTAGTATTGACGATGCATCGCCTCGTCTCTCGGAGCCGGGGACGATGATTGACAATACTGGTATTTTGTTTACCTTTCGGGCCGAGAGCTTGTGTGAGCCGATGCATTGTTTGCCGTGTGTGCAGCACGCGCGGTGGAGAGGGTTGAAATTTTAAAACGATAGCTCGATTGTAATTCAAAGGCAGAGGCGCGCGTCAGGAAAGTTCGGATGTGTATAACGCCGCCGGATCGTAAAGCGGATGAAATTCCCGTTGGAATATCCAATTGGCCTGGTAGAGAGCACGTCTGTAATACTACGTCAGAGCCGCCTTATTAAACTTGACATTCAATTCACAAGTCGAATTCCTCGGGAGTATATAAGTGAGACTCAAATATAGACTCTCTCTCTCACTCTCTGTTACTCGCGCTCTTGGAAACTGGAGCAGATCCGCCGCTCGGCTCCTCTCTATTACGGAGGACTTTGCTTTCAATCGACTGTGCCTTAATTTATCTTTTCCAACGGAGAATCGTCTTCTATACTTTAATGTGATAAGCTCCTATACGCGCCGTCGGATGGTACTTTATCCGCACTTCGAGCATCGCGAGAGAAACGAGTATCGCAAAATTATAGTGGCTCATCGATAGCTCGAAATAATTTATTTCTAATTCCTCTGACCGCATATACGAAGGCTCCACCCCCGTACAGCGATCATCAATAAATTATCTCGTTTATTTTAATTCGATATATAGCTCAAAGCTGCAGCAGCTGCTGCTTTTTTCCTTCCAAAGAATTCCGCTCAAAGGAATCGCGCACATGCAGGGGGGAATAAATCGAACGCTCTCTCGGGTTATCTCTCTCTCTCTCTCTGGTCCCTCTCTTTTTACCGACGGCGGCTCTCGGAATTTCGCGCAAACAGCGCAGCTCGTTTTTCCCTCTATCCCTGCTCTCTTTTTTAATTAACGATGCAGCAGCGGCAGCAGCGATAGTGGTCCGCTTTTCCGGAGCTGCCGCTCAAAGTGGCATTGATGAAAAATGCGACGAGCCGTACCGAATCTGCCTTTCATCGACACTCCTCCATCCCCTCCTGTCGTAGCTATATTGTATATATACGCGAGCGACTCTTGACGAGCCGAATGGAAATAACCGTTAAAGTGTGTCATTGACTCACTTTTTCAGCGCGAGATATCGGCTCCTATAAATTTTTTCTCCGCGTCTCCTCGGGTATTATTTTAATGCGCCGATGCGTGTCGCTGCTGCTGGTATACGCGCATTCGAGCGAAACACTCGATTAAAAATAAATTCGAATAAATCACGTACACGAGCTGTTCTGCGGCGACGTAAGCACCGAAATATCCCTCGTTCGGTACTTCCTACACAAAAAGCTCGTAAATTACACTCCCGGCCGCTCTTTGTTTGTCCTCGCGCTGCGTGTTATGAATCCGTCTTCCTTCTCTCCGTGGCGCTGATTCCTCGCATCAGCCCCCATCGGAATGCAAATGGCTGGATTTTCATTACGAGCTGTTTTTTTCGTCTGGGATGATAAACAGTTTCCTGGAAATTTTCAGAAAGGGTGTGCGCATACCCCATCGAGAGAAAATAAAAAAAAGATCGAATCCGAGTCTCGAACAATGAAACGACGCGCGAGTTTCCCGTCAAATCCGTAAACGATGGCCATAATATCGCTCTGATTTATGCGACGTCCCTCGTCTTTACCCCGAAAAAGGCTCGTCCTCGATTATGGAATATGTAAAATCCACACACGTACTTTCTCTCTCTCTCTCTCTCTCTGCATCAGGCACACACCCCTACTCCTCCCCATCAATCTCTGTCTCCTTTGTCCCTTCTTTTTCATCGCGCGCGGGGTTCGGACGTTAGGCGCGCACCTACGACCGCTGGATTCGGCGAAACGCCGGCGTTTGAGAAATTTCGGGAGATTAAATTACACGCTCGTCCCTTCGAGTCTATCTTTCTCGCTCTCTCTCTAATGCGAATCTCGTTTCGGAAAAAAGCAGCTGGCCGCGCTTTTTAATATATCTGCCAGCTCGCTAGATTTGAAGTTTTAATAAAACGACGAGATGATTCTTTTTTTTTTTTTTTTAATTTTCTCCTGTCTCATCAGACTTTATTAAGAGAGCGAGCAACTCTGAATCGCGCGTCTAATTTCAATAAGCGCGTTCGTTCCAGAAAAAAAAGAAACTCGACGTAAAGCGCTGTGCACTAGCCGGGGAAAAAAAGGAGCCTCGACTTTCGTCGGGAGACAAAAGAAGCAGAGAGGAGAGGAGCGGCTCCACTCGCTCGCGATAAGTATTATGTATGTCTCTCGCGCGCGCGTGCATTGTCGAGTCGTCCACCTGCACTTTCCCTTTTGCCACTCGACTCGCTCCTTCGATCCTATCTCCGAGCAGTCGAGGGACTGGCTCGGGCGCGCTTATTGTCGCAGGCGACAATACCTTGGCGCAACTTTGTTTTCGAAGCAACAGCAGGGATCTCGTTGCTGCAGATGGCGCAGTCATCAACGGATCCTCTCTGTGTCTGGCGCGCGTCAAACGTTCCGTTTTTTCGTTCGAGGGCTAGATCGTTGAATCGAGCATCGGGTCCTTGAGGCCACATGCGGGCTCGCACTGCGAAGTAATTGCATCCCGAAACTAAACGAGTATAATCAGAACGAATCATAATAATCGAGAATAATATACAAAGGGCTACACGCGCTGGAAAACCGCCAGAAAATTCGCGGCCGCGCGTAAACTCGGAATCAAAATAACCGTAAAGAAGGAAAGATAATCTCGCGCCCGCTCTATCCCGGATACCTCCTGAACTTTTTCACTTGGCTGCGGTGCAGTCCCAGTCCGCCAGTCTGGGTTACACGCATATATATATATATATATATATATATATATATATATATATATAGAGCTGCTGCGCGGACTTCCTTTTTTGTCCGAGCTCACTTTCATTAAACTTATTCCTTTTTATCGCGCGGGCTGCAGCAGCAGCGTCGGAGAACCAGTATGGCCCGAGTTTTCAAAACTAACTTTCTTCCTCTGCGGCTGCAGAGATACTCGACCAGTTTCCGCTCGTATCGCCTCGTTATCGATCTTCCCCTTTCGCTATCGCAGAGACGATGATATTTGTGCGGGAAAACCGATCAAACACCGGCGCGTGACACACGAGACAAGACAAGACGCGCGCAAGTGCGTCATTCTCGCGGGACAAATCGCGCGCGCGCGCGCGCGCAATAAAATCGTCCCCCGGACGACAAGACGTGGCGCGTAGCTGCACAGCATCGTCGATACGCATCTGTATACGTAACGCGTAGCGAGAGATCCTAATCCCCGCTTATATCTGACGTCGCCCGTAGCATGTGTGCGTTCCGTTATATCCTGCCGTACTTATACATACACTTCTCTGCCGGCGTTGTGTGCTGCTGCTGCTGCTGCACGTCGTCGATCCTCGGCGTGATACGGCCTGTCACGACGCGACGCGCTCGATCTTCTATCTTCCTCCTCTCTCTCCGCGGCGTGTTATAGCCGTGTTTCCGACTTGTCGTTACCTCAGCCGCGGCGCGCGCACACACACACACACGCGGGCGTTATACGTCTAATTTAGAGGGAAAAATCGCCGCCGCATTCATAGAAAAAAACACAACGAAGAGAGAGAACGACTTCCTCGTTCCGAAAACAAAAATCAATAGCACAGAACCGGTCATCGCAACGCGCGCGATGCATAATGATAGGCTCGATGCTCCCTCTTCCCCCCTGACGTACACGTGCAATTACCCGCGCATTGTGGCGTCTGTTTACTTTGGACCTGCGTCACGCGTGAATCGTGAGAAAAACGACGGAGCCGGTAATTAAACTCTCTCTCTCTCTTGCGCGCGCGCGCATCGTTTTCGTTTGCGGAAGAAGAGTCGCTGAATAGTCGTATAGGTGACTGCCTGAGAAAGGTGATTGTGGCGTGTATACTGGTTCTGTACTCGTTCGAAAATTTCACGACGCTTACGTACGAATAAATCAATATCGGACATAGTGGAGAAGCTAATTAAATCGCGCAAACGCGTGCAGCAGCGATAGTCGCCAAGACTCGACTGGTACTCTCGAGTCCTTTATTTCTCCTCTTAAATATATAAAGTCGAACGATTTCCTCTCGACTCGAGAAAGAGAGACGCGACTGTAATCCACTTTATTCTCTCTCTCTCCAGTATTTGCCTGCGCGTTCGCTGTCATCGTCGAGACCCCTCTCCTCTCTCTTTTATTCCTACGTCTTCGCCGTCCCGTGAAAATCGCTTTATGCTTTCGATCGCGTTTATCTCGCTCGTCCAGTACTGCGCGACTTGGCTCTTTTTTCTCGCTCGCTCGAGTTATACGACCGATGCATTATTCACGGACTATACTCGCGCGCGGCTGTGTCTTTGATCGCTCGAAAGGGGCTTGTTATAATACTTCCCAGCAGCAGCAGCAGTAGCGGAGGGAGCGTTAGAGTAAAATCTCCCGAATGTATATTCTATTTATTAAAATTCACGGCGACGCGGCCAACTTCCTGCCGCGCTACTACTACGACTCTTTGCGTCGCTGCGCAGCCTGAAAATGAAAGTGCGTTTAGCAATAGGATCACGTATGGAGCAAATGAGTTTCTTCTGTGCGCTTAAATACAAAATACAAAGTACTCGCGAATGAGACTCGATTTTAACTTTCGTATAAACTTCGTCCCTCGAACTGCATCTCTCTGGGGGAGACCGTCTTATTAGTACGTTATTCTTCGCTTCTAAGTAAAAAAAAATTAAGTGCGCGGGAATCAACGGCCTGAAAAATCGCAGAAACTTTCTCCTTTAGAAAGCCAAGCAGGTAGCATCACGCGGTCACGCACCGACGGCTCGAAAATCCGCTAATTACAAAGTTTACGTGTAAAGCTTCACAATTCGGGGCGCATCGGCGCAAAATTTGACGTTATAGGTATATATAGCCCCGCGCGTCGTTACGTATTCTCGGCACTGGCCATCGGACACCGGTAGAGCCGTACGCGCGCGCGCAAACTTTCCAACAAGAAAGTTCGATGAAATTAGCCTACTCGACTTTTCATTAATTCAATAGCGGCTTGCGAGTATCGAGTCTCGCACTGCAGTCGGACGAGTTCCGCCGCATACAGGAGTGATAATATAATTAAAGCAGTTCTCGCTATACACCTCTATTATAGCGAATTCTTCGACTAATCACGCCTCCTTTTATTTCTGTTGCAGGTAAGAGACGTGCGTTATTCATCACCGCCAGGTGATAAGTATTCATGCGGGTGTATCTATAGGCTTGTTCGCTCGATGGTAAGTACGTGGAATAATGTTCCACCGGCAGCTCGTACGTCGTACCGCGTGTAAAAAGTGTAGGCTATAAACAAAGTTGGCTCATTATTTATTTACTACGCATACGCGGATAATCTCGCGCGACTCGGCTCTCGCCTTTTATTATTATTAGAGCCGTAAAGCGATGCAACATTTTTACGGCTGAATTATAATTCGATCTCGCGCAAGTTTACGATTAAAATGCTCGGCCGATTTTTTCCGATAGAGCTCAACAACTCGTAAAATTGCCTTACGGCGCGCATCCGGTCGAGTTTAAAAGAGCAGCGCGATATTGTTTCGAGCAGAACCCGCCTGAATTTAAGCACCTCGAAATAAACCGATCGAGCTGGTGGAACTCGGCGACAGTTACGCTCGCCGCTGCAAAATACGGGAATCCAAAGATCCGCACGCTCGCGACTGTTCCATAAAAAGCTCTCGCGCACTTGATACGCGTTCTAGGTATATACGTGTACGCTCGAAGCTTTATCGCGGCCTGTAACGCGTGGCTTTATTGAAGTATAAAGTAGCGTAAGACACACTCGAAAAGCCTGCCCCTCGTCGGTCCGCATATGACGCCTTTTTTGCGTTATTAAATTCCGCGCCGCGTCGTTAAAGCCCGGCAGCGGCGGCGGCGGCGGTGCGAAATTCAAGTCTCCCTCTCCGCACGTATACACTATGGGTGTACATAAAATCGAAGCCCCCCTCGATATTTACAGCCGCTCGCGCTCTCTTTATTTCTCCGCTGCCGACGCCGCTCTCGTCGCGCGTTTACGAGTTAACGGTGTATATAAAAGGCCGCTCCGCAGAGCCTGATTAAAGCTGTAAATCCATAAGGCGGCGATCGAGCGAAAAAATCGATCTTCCGTATAGAAACTAGAGAGAGAAAAAAGAAGTCGATTCAGCAAAGTAGCGTAAATTACGGGCGGTGAACCGCAGGAGAAAAGTCATGCGTCGATCCGAAAAAACGATATTCGCCCTGCGGTGCATGCGTGTGTGCGGTTTAACAGTCGCCTTTTTGCTCGCATATCCCAGCCGGAGGAATTACGGCGCAATACGCGCGAGCGAAGGCTTTACTGCGCGCACGCGGCCGATATTAAAACGCCCTCGCTAACGGCTTTCCATTAATGCCGCCCTTCCTCCTCTCTCCCCGGCTGGCTCACACACGAAACGAAGGGGATAAAACAGCGGGACGAGTGTGACAGATGCAGCAGCGTGCGCCGGAAGTTCCGCGGCGAGCAAAAGCTATTTTAATCATCGCAAATGCCTTTCTTGTCCGGATTGGCCGAAACGATCCATCTATATCCGCTCTTCGGCCCCCGTTTAATCGCGGCTCTATATACCTTGCGGCTTCAGCCAGTCGTCTTCTTCTTCTTCCTCTCGAGGGCCGTAATTAAAAATTCCAGTTTGTCGTCGTCGTCCTGCTCCGGAACAATCGCCAGCTTCCTTCCTTCCTCGTTCTTTTTCAGCTGCTGTACCTACGAATTCCACAGTCGCGCAGCTACTCAAAGGAGATTCTGCAAGTGAAAAGATCGTCGTTTTGCAGCCGCTGCGAAAAAAATAGAGGAACGGGGGGATGAAAGGTGAGAGAGGGAGACGACTGCTTCCTTCCTTTGTTGTAGTTGGAAGTCGGGCTCGCTCTGGTACAAAAGGAGGTCGTCTAGTCGATTTAATCGAGCAGAGGCTAATATCTCTCGTTGATCCGCGATTGCGTGTCGATGATTCTTTCCTTACTTTAATATCCCCGTGGTATAGACACCGATGGAACTGCGGGCCAGCACGGACGGAAGCTGGGTATACTACTACGCTAACCTGGAACGAGAATTATTTCGGCGGAACACGCGCAGGCACTTGAGCTCGGGCTGATCGGGATTAATCATAAGTGGAACTCGTAAAAGCTGCAGGTAGACGTAGTAGGCTTTTTTTCTCTCTCGGCTATTTTCAATTTCGAGGACAATCAATCACACACGATACATAAAATACACACACAGCGAACAGGCGACGAGAGCCCAGACCGTCGCGTGTGTACACTGCCAAAGAGAGATACGCGTCGAATCTCCATCTATATAATAGCTATATATATACACCGCGCGGTTCTCTCTCTCTCTCTCTCTCTCTCTCTCTCGAAATGGAATCGAACGCGAACACGAGTCGAGCATCGGCTATGATCGATTGGCAGGCGGCAGCAGCTGTGTCGTGCCGGGAAAACGTTTCGCGGGAAATAAAGCCTCTTCCGAAAAGGTAACGAAACGGCTTATCGTGTCAGGCACTCGTTAGGGTGCGGGTTTTACGTGCCCCACACTCCCCGCATGTATAGCTACGTATACGAGACGGTCGGAAGTGGTCTCGAGCCGGGGGCCGGATAAGCGACGAGGGGTTTCGAGCTTTTTCAGGAAATGAGCCGCGCGCGCGAGCACTGATTTTATTTTATAGCCTGTTATAGGGGATTTGCCGCTCGAGAGATAATTGCTTAATCTCCGAGGTGGTCGCGAGCGATTGTTTTCCCTCCGAGCACACCGGCTCATGGGAACCGCCTTGTTCGATAGACGAAGCGCATTTCACAAACGCGTCAGAATTCGCGTCCCAGCGCAGAAGATATTGTTTCGAGAGAGAGAGAGAGAGAGAGAGAGAGAGAGAGAGAGAGAGAAAAAGCCGGAGAGTCACGTCATCGAACGGAAGCCGCTTGATCCGAGGCAAAGTGCTTATCGCGCGAGCGATAGGTATTGTGAGAGAAAGAGAAAAGGGCAGAAAGAATGCGAGAGAACACTCGAGAGCGTCATCGACTATTTATCTCTCGAATCCTTTGTCCCACGTTCCCTTTCGCACAGCTCGCGCGACCTACTGTCCTTTGGAGATAAGATAAAAGACTAGCGAGTAGTTTCGTCAAGGTGGCACACGCCAGAGAGATATGGATCTGACGCCAGCGTATAAATAACAGAAATCACACGCGACGCTGTTTTCAGAGAACAAAAATTCTAAATGCCCGCTAGTGAAAAATTCAAGCGTCCGGTGTCCTCCAGCTTTTCCGGTCGCACATGCAAACGATCGTCTCTCTCGCGAACACCCTATAACATAAAGGTGCGAGGGGAGGACGGAGACACTCAGACGATCGTCCCCAGGCGATCCCCGCCGGAATCACGTCGGGCAGAGAGCAGCTCGTGTTCTCGCTTTTACGAGGGACGCGAAAAACTTTGACGCCGCGACGAATCCTGTTTATTTTATACGGTACGTTAAAAGTGCATTATTGAGTTGAAGTACTGTACGTGTACTGCAATGCTTCGTTTAACGATTATCGAAAAAGGCGAGTGCGCACGACACTTTGCAAGCGTTTCCAGGAACGATGAAATATTTTCCAATTCCACGAGCAGTTTGTGTGTGTGTGTGTGGAAAAACGCTGGAGGTTCTCTCTATGGCTCGCTTGTTTATACCTGCTCTATTTCTCGAACTTAATTACACCATCGATCCACCGCGGCGCGATTAAAAATGCAATTATTACAATTTTTAATTAAAGTCCCTGTACAGACTCGAAATAGCGATTCGCCGTCGATATTACGAGAATCCGTTGCAATGTCTCTCTTTCGCGAAACGTTCTCCTTCGCGGATAACGATCGAGCAAATCTTTATCGACAGTAATTAGCTATCCGGCAAGAAAATCTGACGTAGCCGGCGCATCGTAGCGAATAAAAAGTCATCTAATGAGTATCACCGGAGAATTCCTTAGCGGCGAGACGCGTTCAGCAGGAAACCATCTCGGATTCTGAAGCAGCCGCGGCAGTTTAAAGACGCCGTATTTTTCTTTAGTCGGCGCTCCCCTCCGTATACTCCGTTTCCTCGTCGGCCATAACGAACTCGCATCGATCGCGCATTTCGAATGCCTGGGATTCCGTTTGTTATTATATCATTTCTCTATTAGATTATGACTCACTAGCTCGCAGCTTTGATGTAAGAACTCGAACACGTTCTGAAACATCGATTTATTTTTCTCTCTCTCTCTCTCGCCGCGCGTGCGTATCGAGGAATTTTACGATACAGAGAGAGCCTTTCTTTAGCCTAGTTCAGCCGATCGCCTTTTTCTTTGATTCCTCGAGATTTTATTCGCCCATTTTTTATACGGCCCCGGAAACTTTCCACGCGTCCGACGAACTTCCCGAATTCGCTTCCGACTACTTTACTCTCGGGACGATAAGAAAAACGTCCGCCTGGACGAGGAACTTTTTTACATTATCTACAAGTAAATACGCATCCGTGATTTCTGCAGAGTAACGCATAGCCTAATATTTACACCTGATAACCGCCGACTCCGCGCCGCATCATCGTCCTCCCCTTTTTGCGCCCTTTCCATTCCAGTTTCTGTTCACCCTCTGATTCTCTCTCGGGCTCATCTATCCATCAGCGAGCACCAGCACGTTATTTGTATTCGTTTACTCGCCGCTGAGCTTTTTTCTCCTCCCGGCGAAGGGATACGCTGAGCCTCGAGGGCGAGATCGATCGATTTTTCGCCGCCCGTTACCGCTGCCTTTTTTCCACCAAGAGTATACATATACATGCTGATGTTCGTGCCGGCTGTAATTGAATTCCCATCTTGGATCGACTTCCGGATCACAGGGGCGCGGTATTTTCGATGCTGGAGCTTTTCAGTCGTCGCGCGTCTATATTGAGAAGACTACATTGTTTGCGCTGCGAAAGATTGATTTTTTTCCATGAAAATTTGATTGGTCGGCACAATATTTGCTTTCGGCCAACCGGCTGCTGGCTTCAAGCATCGAAACTTTCGTTCAAACGAGGTAAATATTACAGTAGAGCAGTGCACGGAAGGCATTGTTGGCTCGGGCAGTATTTTTTCATCCGAATAAATACACAGCGTACACTGTCTATATATATATATATATATATATATATATATATATATATATATATATAAATCGTAGCGATTTTTTCCACCACTTTCTCGGATTTATCCGATCGACTTTTACGCCCTTTTTTATTAGTTGCCCGAGACGACGGCGGATGAGCTATGAGCAACTCGCCTGTAAACATTTAATGCTGTCCGATGTCGGATAAGAACGTCCATTAAGTGGAAATCTGTTTCCAGCAGTTCTTATCGGCTTCCACGAACGCGTGCGTCCCTCTCGCGTACTCTGTTCCTGCCATCCTTTTTTCGCAGCGTCGCCGGATTACGCCTGGTGTACGTGTTTAATGCGACATTTCGTATAATCATTTCGCTCCATATTTTCCGCTCGGTCTTTACTAACAACACCAACGGTGGAGTAATTGATTTCGATGACGGAATGCATTTCGAGAATTGGAAGTCATACACACATACCTATGTAACGCGTCTCGGAACGTAAACAAATCACTGCAGCGGAGTTGATTAGCGCCTCGAGGCGAGCTCGCTTTCTCTCGAATCACCGCGTGAGTGGAGAGCATCTGCTGCGAAAGTAGCCAGCCCTCGTTCTCCCGCGCACGTTTGAGACGCTTCATGCATCCCTTGACGCGCAAATGCTCTCCGGGGAAGTTTGCCCCTACTCGTACGTACGTACCTGTACACGTATCACTCCTAGGGGCCGAGATGAAATTCGACTCGCCCTCCTCCCCCCGTCGTTATATACTCGAGAAGGCAAACTCACCCGAGATCCCCGATGCGCTGCTGCTGCCAAGTTCCGAGTGTGCGAGATCCTCTATACGCGCGGACGCGTACGCGAGAGCTGAAGCTAAATGACGTTAACTCGCAGATACGCGTGCCCTTATTACCTGGTAAATTTTCTTCCGAGTTGGGTATCGACAGTTTTTGGGCTGAAGCGAGCCGAGGCTTGATCGATGGACGCATGAACGTTCGAGTGCAATGTCCCGCGCATAGCCGTAACAGTACCCACACCCCAGCCCCAGCCCACCAACGCCCATTCAGAGCCACGCAACAACTGGCCGTTGTTGTGTTCTCCTGCAGTGAAACTTGGACCATTCATTCCCCGCTAGCCGAGATTACTCCGTTATACCTCCTCCCACAAAGCCACACATACACACTTGTTCGGCGAAACTATAGCCTCCGGCGTTTGCCAATCAGTTGAGTAATATTCCTTCAGGGATTCACGAGACAGTATAGTAGCAGCATCGGCTACACCCTTGCACGCATCATAGCCGTCTAGTTTCTCTCGCTCCGTATCCAGCGCATAACTGCGGCATCATATCCGAGCGACTGGTTCGAGAGAACTGGAACCATTTTGGTATAATCGCCGCATAATACAGTTATAGAAAATCCGTGAAACCAGAGGACTGCTGCGTTGATCTGGTTATTCAAATTCGACGTGTCCGCGGCGAGAGAAAGTCGTTACTCACTCTGCTTTCCTGCAGTACTGGCTATTCTGGCGAGATCCTCCGCACAGCGCGTTCACCTGTTCGACCGGCGATAATAAATACGAACCGGCACTAGTAGGTGTCTCGTTATTTTCAAAGCTTCCTACGCAAATGCTTGGCCTCGATTCCCCCATGATTAGCCAGTCAGGAAAAAAGTCGCGACGGTAAAGTTTCCTCGGGATATATACGAGATTTTCGTACATTTATGCGAGCGCAACATGGAAATAGCCTCGGCCGAAGCGCTCGGTTTCATAAGCCGCGCGCGGAATGTGTCAGCAGATCGAATTCGAAATTAAGAACGCGAGCTGTACGCGTCGCGCGGAATCATTTGAATAACCCATTACCGCAAATTACGGCACCGGCTAAACCCTACATCCATACGCTCTCCCGAGAGGTATGTCGTAACCGCGAATGTCTCTCTCTCTCTCTCTCTCTCTCTCTCTCTCTCTCTCTCTCTCTCTCTCTCTCTCTCTCTCCCCTTGCGCGCGAATTCCAGCCGAGTGTAACCCAATAATAATCAAATTTTTTGCTCCGCTTTCGCAGGTATAAGAGACGCTTTTTAAATACCTCGTCGCGGAGGAGAACCGGTTCAGCCGCGCGGTGACATTCTCAGTGCCGATCGGAGGTAATGAAAATGAGACTTGGCGTTGAACTTTTTAGACCACTGCTATACTTTTATACTGCTATATCGTCCCATGTGATTTACAATACGCGCTTATTCCACCGGCTGCGTTTAAAGCGTGCACGACGAGCGATTAACCTCGCGGCATCGAAATTCAATAAACAGTCGGCGACGGAGACGAGGACAATGGCTGCTTCCAAACGTACGACGCGGCCTCGCCTTTGTCCTACTCTTTGGTTTGTTTTAGCTCCGCGGGGAGTCGTGCTCTCATGCTGATTCGAATTGACTCGCCGCGGCAAAAACGGCGCTGCGAGCCGATTGGTAATGTTAACGGTTAATAAGTTCGTTGCTTCCAGAGCGGAGAAACTACTTCTTTTGTCGCTTGCGTTATACAGCTACCAGATTAACTACTTGTTCGCTACGCTCGGCCGAGCGTGATATTTATGGGTTAATAAGTCGACGCGATGCGAAGTCGATGATTAATTACAATCAAAATACCATTGCGTATAGAGGAATTATGAGACGAGACCTGTACCTACTTACACCCAGCAGCTCTGAAGACTTTTGATTTACTTCCGGCTTTTCTAGTTCGAGATCTCTTTCTCCTCGTCTACTTTTACTTCTCGAGAGAGAGAGAGAGAGAGAGAGAGAGAGAGAGAGAGCAGCGGTTATTGCGAAAAGTTTCGGCCTGAGGATTTTCAAGTTTTCGATGATTTTTACGTCCTCGGCTTAGGAGGATCTTGAACCGACGGCTGCGGTGGATTTGATGAATCGGCAAACTATCTTATTGCCTTCCACTCGAACATTCGAATTCGCGGCTGTGCGGGGCAAAGTTCATTCAAACCCCATGAGCTCTCTCGCACGTCGCGCGTCATTCATCGGCCGAAATCAGCTGCGCGCGCGCGCGCGTGCCAGCTTCTCTCCCTTCTATTTTCATTTCCAGTACATATACGTCGCCGCCGCGCAGCAGCAGCTTTTTTTTCATCCCCGCGAGAGTCCGGCGTGCCGGCGGACGCCAATGAATACAGAATGAAATGAATACGAGATGAGGGGATTTGGCCAACTTTCGACGCTCGCGTTGTTTTTCCTCGATGTTTGCTCTATAACTACGTGTATACGCATAGGTATGCTTGTGTACACACGGATATGGAGGAAGAACCGTCGCTCGAGAGCGAGGGTTATTCGAGTGGCGCTTGGAAAAACATTAGGGTGAGCTTTTTTTTGGGTTACCGGTTGCAGGTCGCCGTCTGTTGATCGCGGTGCTCTGGAATAATATTTTCCAATTTCGGTTATTAATATTCCAGCCGCCGCGAGTTTTTCACGCGGAATGTAGGTACACACGCGAATTCGAAATTCCTGTGTATGCGCGAATGCAAAATCGTCGGCGTGTGTACATGGTTACGCAGAAAAGGACGAACGGAAGCGCACAATAAAACAGCCGCGCGCTTATACTCGGCAAGTGAGGCACATAAACATACGAGAACAGCAGTATACCGCGCGTGTACCGCACTTAGAAGGACATTTTCACTTAGCCATGTAAATTCGCTGCATTTTCTGATTCCGAGCGAGCGAGAAGCTTCCGGCCTGTTGTGTATGCTCAATGATCCTGTATCTAAGAAGGATTTACACTCGGCGACCATTGGCCGCAGACAGTCGTGGGCGTGAATTCGCTTCTCTCTACCCCTGCATTAGCCGGTGATTTCGATTTATGACCAATGTTATCGGGCCTCCGGACGTCGCTACAACCTAATTCGGATTACACTTGTAGATTACAGAGGCTGACCCGCAATGAATGCCTGCGCCCGCATTATACACACACACACAGCACACAAGGCCACTTTTGCATCTTTACGCTGATGCCGGGGCTTTAGAGAGCCGTAAACGCGAGTTTATTCCGCTGCTCTCACTAGCTTGCTCGCTTTTATTAGGGGCTTTTTAGCCTTTTATTATGCGCGAGCGGAGCTCGGCTCGCTGCGCCGTATTGTTGTTGCTATCGCGCGTTTTGATTCCCGCGTTGCAACGAAAGATTTAATTTTCGCTCGATCGTTGTACACCTGAACGATCGTCAGTTTCGCTTTCGTTTCTCGAACAATTATGAATTTACCATCGCGCGAGCGCGCGAGCTAATTCGGATTACACTTGCAGATTAGCGCCTGGTAATGAAACGGTTCCACTTTTCGCTCGCTTCTCTTTCTCTCTCTCTCTCTCCCTCTCTCTCTCTCTCTCTCTCTCTCTCTCTCTCTCTCTCTCTCTCTCTTTGCCAACAACGCGGCGTTATTTTATATGCCGCGGCGCGTAACGAGGAAACCCGCGCGTATGTTTACACGGATCGCTCGCGTCGTAATAATTTACCCCGAGCGAGCGCTATTTGATTCGGAAAAAAGGGCGAGTTTATCGCGCGTTTTTCCGAAACCGTTGACGAGGGAGAGATTCCGCTCGGAATATCGGACGTCGATGTTCGAGGTGGCAAAAAGCGATATGTGCGAGAAGAATAGGGGGATACGGAGGAGAGCGATGGCCGAGCAAATGACGCGTGTGCTCTTGACGGCGTTTTTCGAGGGGGATGAAAGATCGCGCTTCCTTTTTTCCGCGCGCGTATGGAAAGACAGAGATTCATATGCGGACGGCTCGCCTAATTCTTCAGGAGGGCTCCGATATCGAAGGAACATTTCTTTCCTCCCTGGCAAAATTCATCTCGATGATTGATCAAATCGTGTATACTCGGGAGCAAAAATTGTTTCGCGCAAATCGAAGATCGAGAGCTGAGTTATTCTTTTTCACTCGGAAGAGAAAATTACGCATGTGCGCGTGTCTTTCACGGGTGAGCAGTTCGCGCTGCTGGAAACCCCGTGGGTCGCTGAAAAACGAGCGTCTCATGATTTATGTTCGGTCCCGATGGCTTTTACCGCTGTCCGCTCGTCTCGTTTTTTTTCCTCTCGCCAGGGCGGGGGCGAAAGTTTTCGCGCTAGAAGTGGCTGTATTCCGAGTGAAATTTCGAAGAAACGGTGAGCTTCGGCCTGCGGAGTGAAAAATTTCTCAGTCCCTGACACGGCGTTGCGTTACGAAAGCAGACTCTTTTCTAAGCTATGCGATGCATCCGTTGATCAAATACGGCTGGTGCGGTAACGATCAGTAGTATCAGACGGACACGTTCGGACGAATGATAGATTCTCGGCGCAGCGAACGAATCAATTTTAAAGCCGAGAGTCATCAACCGAGAAAAAAAAATATTGGTTCAACTTCCAAAGAAAAAATCAGTGTCACGCTGACTGTCCTCACTACCGTAATAAAGAGAGCTGCAGCGAGTAGCGTATAGGTATGTAGGAAGGCTTATCGACTCGATTCAGTCAGAAGATGAAGCGGGCGTATACCGACGAGCCACACCAAGAAACTCGCTTCCTCTCTCTGTCGCTCTCTCGCCGTGGGCAATTGATGACTCGGCCGACCCACTTTCGACGCGCGGCCCAGATGCGAGGGCGTCCGCGTTTGATCCGCTCGTTCTCCCCCCTCCCCTCCGCTTCCTCACTTTCTCTTCTCTCTCTAGCTGCTACACAGCCGCAGATGCGGGATTGTTTCGGACTCCAGAGATGCATGGCTCGCGATACGTTAGCTTTATCGAGAGAATTACGCTGATTTATATCGCGGCCGGAGCTAAAAGTCGATGCAGCTGCGAGCGGGAAATTTATCGGCGCTGAGCGCCGAGCTCTCGAGACTTGTGCTTTCCTTTTTCTCCTTTCGAGGGCATCTATGAATAATATCGACGATGATGAGCAAGTTTTTCTTAGAAGCCACTGTTGTTGCCCCTGCCGCCGCTTGGGTTACTTTTTCTCGCTGCAGTAGAGGCCGCTTTTATCTCCGGGCGAGACTCGAAATGATTTAGCTGTTGCGTGCATACGAACGAGAGCCGAGAAGAGAGAGAATTGGATCGGGCGTTTTTTTCGTCGACGACGTGTCAACAATCCCACCTTCTGTTTTTTTTTCCTGTCCAAGAAAAAGCCGCAGCAGGTGTTGCCCGGCAAAAAATCAATTTTAATCTCGAGCCATTCACACAGCCGTCGAGAGATTGATTTAGCGGAGAAAGCAAACGGCCTATAAATCACGTTTATCCGCGCAGGCATTAGTGTACTATACGGCGAGGAGAAAAATCTCGCCGTGTGTCTCATTATAGCTGGCGTGTAATTCGATTCCCGCCGACCACGAGAATAAGCAGGACAACAGCCGCTAAAAAAGCATAATTACAGGCTCGCCGGCTAATCAGAAGCCTCTCGTGCTCAAAACAAACGTATCATCAGACGTCGGAGGGAGAGCGCGATTACAATCGAAAGCACCGCTGCCGAAAGCCGGCGCTGCTGCTGCTGCTGCATCCACAGCAGACGAAATAAACATTCGCGCGCGCTATCTCTCCCGTCTCGCCGCCCCCACCCTCACGGCCGCGTGACGCGTCAGCGGAAGGAAAGTCTCGCGTATTTGGAGTACGATGTCGAGCCGCCGCGAGGAGAAACGCGCGCGGTTCCCCCACCGGGAGAGAGAGAGAGAGAGAGAGAGAGAGAACGGGCTGCGCAGTGGGGGGCAGAGAGAGCGCCTGGAGTAGAGTGGTGGGGGAGCGTCGGCGGCTCGCGCGCAGCAGACAGGCGGTGCGCCAGTGTCGCTCCGGCCGCTGGTACGTCTGGTCGCTGCCGCAACACAGCCTAAAGAGCGATCTGTCCGTCTGCTTCCCTCTTTCGCGGAAGAGTCGTTCTCCGTGTCCGAGTGTCGTCGTGCGGCTCGTCTCTCACCCGTCTCTCGAGTGGAGATGGGCTAAGGCAGAGCATCGTTGAGTGAGCCAGTGCCCCGCGTTTGTGTGATGTGACACGGAGTTGTTGTTCCACGGAGCGAAGAGGTAGCCCCAGCAGCTACAAGCCGCGGAGCTTGCGCCCAGCCCGAAAGTGAAGCAGCAGCAGGAGAGCGCGCAGCTCAAGATGAGTCCAGCCTCACAGGGAGCCCTCGAGGTGGAGCGCTACATCGGCAGCTGCCTCATCTCCTCGACCGGCAGAGCCGCCTCGGGCCTCCAGAAGCCCTTGCTCGCCTCCTCCGGCTGCCGCAAGCAGGACCTGCAGCAGCAACAGCCGCAGAGTCAGCAGCTCCGAAACTCGAAGCAGCAATGCCAGCAGAGCCAGTTCGGAGCGGTGGGCACCTGGGCCGGCGGCGCGCCGCTGATATCCATGGCCTCGAACCCGCGGCGCAGTCAGCGTTCGCCCCCGAGCCAGCAACAGCAACAGCTTAACGACCAGCGGGTGCCGCTCGCGAGGCTGGCCGTGCACACGCAGGGCGCGCCGCTGATACTGTCCACCGGCCGCTTCCACAACGGCGGCAACGCTCGCGCCAAGATCCCCAACTGCGTGGCCGGTCTGACGGCCGGCAGCGCCGGCAGCGTATCGGCCAACCTGGCCAGGTGTCAGCCGCCGCCGAGGCTCAACAAGGCCGGCTCGGTCACCACCGGCGAGCAGAAGAAGCCGCAGCAGCAGTCGACGGGCGCGAAGGACGCGGGCGGCAAGGAGGCGACGACGACCAACATCGACTCGCTGAGCATCGCCAGCGACGAGAGCTCCGGCTCGAACAACTCGGAGAACAGCCTGCCCCGCATCATCAAACCCCGCAAGCGCAGAAAGAAGGACCGCAAACCACCGCCGGTGGTCAGCAGCGGCAGCGCTGTGGTCGGCGGCGTGGCGACTGCCGCCGGCCCCAACCCCGCGAGCGACGTCAAAACTGCGGACGAGGGACTGCAGCAAAGCCCCTCGATGCCCGGCAACAACGCCGCCACCATCGAGCAGCAGATGAAGCCCTACCAGGCCTACGACGGCGGCGCGCGCTACGTCAACGGCGACGGCTACTACAAGGGCCAGCGGAGGCCGATCAACGCTAACAACAGCGGCAGCAGCAACAACAACAACGGCTACGGCCGGATGAACAACTCGTCGGCGAGCTCTACGCCCTCGAACAGCGCCGTCAACGGGCAGAGTCAGGAAGTCGTCGACACGAGGCAGCGCGGCAACAACTACTCGCAGCAACAACAGCAGCAGCAGCACCGACACGTGCAGGTGAAAGTGCTCGACGACAACCGGAACGTCATCCTGCCAGTTCCGGTCTGTCAGGCGAAGGCCGGCTATCTCAGGCACAATCACCACAACGGCGGCAACGGGCGCTTCCTGCACGACTACAACGAGCCGGTGACGCTGGCCTGCCACCAGGAGCACAGCCCGCCCAGCGGCGGCCCCATCGACGAGTGTCTGCAGCAGCAGCAGTGCCGCTACTGCGACCCGGCCACCCTCGTCTGGGACGTTAGCGAGCAGAACGGCTTCCCCTACCTGCAGGGCCACCAGTCCTCGGACTTCCACCACCACCACCACCACCACCACCGCTACTCGCAGCTGCCGGCCGCCGTCTTCCTGACCCGGCCGTTCATCTGCCAGGAGGGCCACCACGTGTTCGACGTCGCCGACAACCCCTGCCAGCTGAGACTCAGGCCGGCCGAGGGTCTGCGCCGCAGCTGGAGCGACCCCAGCAGCTACTTCAGCAACGGCGAGATGCCCGGCGGCGGCGAGCTGCTGCCGAACCGCGACGTGGGCGTGATCGGCGACCGGGGCCAGTCCGGCACCGAGTCGGCCCTGAAGGGCAGCTGGCGCGGCGACGCCTCGGCCGCGACGCCCTCGAGCCAGAACTCCAGCCTCCAGTCGTCCTCGTCGCCGCTGAGTAGCGGCCCCGGGAGCCCGGGACTGCAGGGCCCGCTGGAGGTCAGCACCGAGATCGTGACCTCGCCGAACGGGCACCGCGACCTCGAGATCAAGTTCTACTCTTCCTCGCCGACGACCAGCTCCTACGACTGCAGTTCCGATGAGCTCAAGACCTTCGCCTTCCCCGACGACGAGGAGCTCAGCGACGACATCTGGAGCTACCACGAGTCCAAGCTCCAGCAGGACTTCCGCACGCTCCTGCAGGCCGAGGAGTGATGCCACGGCTGCGGCTGCCACTGCTCCGCATGTCCCACTGTGCAGTTCGCGAGTGTTACACGACTATGCTAAAGTGTGTTTGTTCTTATCTGTGACTGAACCAAAAGACAGCGAGCGGCGCACTCTCGAGTTATAAATATATCTGTATCCACATATGAAAAGCGCGCGAGCGGAGCGACGAGAGATGGCCGAGACACGTTTGGTTTTCGTTTTTTTCTTCTCTCTCTCTTATGCGGCTCGTAATACACCGGCGCGATTTTCTCGCTGCTCCGCAAACGCGCTCTAGCACAGGTCGACGTATGTATAAGCAGAAGCTATGTAGCGCAGGAAAAGGTAGTTTCCGATTTCGCTAAGTCACGAACGTCCGTTTGCCGTCGAAATACGAACCGCGGGAGGTGACGACACTCACACTTACGCTTCAGCCAATATTGGACTAAGAGTATAATATAGATCCAAACTCTCACACACGTACACACGAATACGAACACGGAGAAATCGACGGCAA
Organism: Trichomalopsis sarcophagae; assembly: GCA_024372645.1. Classification (NCBI taxonomy): domain Eukaryota; kingdom Metazoa; phylum Arthropoda; class Insecta; order Hymenoptera; family Pteromalidae; genus Trichomalopsis; species Trichomalopsis sarcophagae. Next base: position 968,917 of record QLSS01000024.1, on the reverse strand, counting down.
ACCGACGTCGCCTCGCGATTTCGAGTTTCCCCGGCGCGCGAGGAAACCGGTCGCCGCTCGTATGATGTATATGTATACACGACACAAGACACACACACACACACGATAAATATAAATATATGTTATTATTATGATAATTATTACCGATTAACATTATTGTCGACGAGTCGAGAGAAAGAGAGAGAGAGAGAGGGGGGCTTGCTAATCGGCCCTCGCCTCTCGAGGACGAGCACTCGATTCCACTTGCGTTCCTTGAACTGCGCGGCCTGAGAGAGAGAGAGAGAGAGAGAGAGAGAGCAGAGATGTCGCTAAATTTTTCCGAAAGAGCGAAAGAGAGACACGATAATAGTAATAATCACTCGGCGATATAGTCGGGGGAAAAAGAATCGGCTCTAATTGCACTCGTAAAATAACAACGACTCCGGAGCGCGCGCGCGCGTTTCTCTCGGCTCGCTCGCCGAGGGAAATCGCCAAATAGCTATAGATATACAATACCCGTGAATCTGGCGCATACACACGCGCGCGCGTGAGAGAGAGTGAGAGAGAGAGAGAGAGAGACGGACAGAGAAAGAGCTAATATTTCCTTTTCCACGAGCGCGCCGGAGGCGGCCTGTTTTTGCGCTCGAATTTCGTCGCACAGCGTGTACACACTATACGTATATTTATAGGAGACTTTCTCTTCCGGCCCGAGTTTTCTGATTGCACCGACACGCTCGCGCACAATTGTAGACGAGCGATTCTATTGTCTCTCGAGCGAGAGCGCGCTGTATCGCGTGACACGAAATTTTTGACACAATTATACCTAACGAAATTGTTTGTCGCGTTAGCGGATTGCGATATAGGTAACAAAAAGTAAAAAACGGAGTTTCGCAAAAGTCCGCACAGCAGATTCGACGCAGCACAGAAAGTCGGCATAGCTGCACGCGTGACTGGAGCGCGATTCGATTCGCGGCTGCGGAACGGCACGTTTTCTCGTGAGATCGGCGCCGATCGATTAGACGACGTTTAGGATTAAAAGCGACGATTGCGAAAGCGAGCACATGCATGTGTATACACAACGAGATCGGCTCCTTTTTCTCCTCAGCGCTGTGACGTTCTCGCTTCCAATTTGATTAAAATTAAACAGAAATTATTAGCGTTCGCGTCGTTAACTATCGTTCATCGCATTCCGAGCGGTTGCACGGATGAACATGGAAGCGTCGTTGATACGTAGAAAAAGGGCTAGGGAGGGAACCGATCTTCCCATACGGGAATGGAATAATCTAAAGTTTATGATATTTATGAATTATTTTCTTACCTTATTATTCAGGTATGGACTTATGCTCGAATAATTAAGTACACTCTGGTTGTTTCGAATTCACTTTTTATGTTTGTGGCTCTTTTTACAAGGTATTGGTTTCACAACAAATATGACACTCGCATAGTTTATAATAATAATAATAATAATGAATCAGAGAAGTTAATAATAAAGCGCTTTACGCGGCGCGTCGCGGAGGTAATTTAAATGGTCAGAGTTTCGTTCTCTATTGCCGATAACAGACTGGTAAGGCTATCGGCGCTTATATATTGAGTGCTAGATTCATATTTGGAACCTAGACAATTTTTCGATAACTAATTAGGTTTCACAGCGTCGCTAGGCCTAGTTATGAAACCGAGCGGTATCGCCTTTTGTCGGTTTCGATACCAATGGTGCTGTGAGGCCTAGCCAGTTGCGGTGACGGAATATTAAAGAGTATCGTTTCAAAAGAATAGATGTTGCTATAGTTATTAATAAAATTCGGGATATATTACAGCGCTATAGGGGAGAAATGAAAAATTCAGTATGTGTGTGATTTTATTGCGCTCGCGCGATCGTTGCGGTTTTATGTATACTTATTTTGGAAGCGGTGCGAAAGAGAAGAGAAATTGTGCAGCCGGGGCCTCATTTGCCCGCTCGCGAATAACGATGAATCGATGTATGGTAATTCGAAGCTTCGACTCGGTCGGGATTTATTCCGTCGCTGTTGCGTGTGTATCCGTTTTTCAAATTTTATCTTCCTCGTCGTGAAATTTAACTTTTTTTTTCGTTTTAACGATCGCGTCGTAAACTCGAAATATGGAAATCGCATAAAAAAAGGAACAACTTTATCGAATTCTCAAACTTCGGGTCGATTTCTCAAGCGATAGCGCGTTATCGATTACACGTGTACGAGCATTAATTATTCCCGTTCGCTCTTCATTTGTACACCTACATACACGGACAACACGCGCGCGCGCGAATGTACTTCTCCCTCTCGAGAGCGACGATTTCGAGGCCGGATATCGGGGAGGAACTGTGATATCGATGGGTCAACGAGCTGTATGGTTATATTCTCTCTTTCTCTCTTAGTCGCACGACGGCGACTGTGTATAGGTGTGCGTACGTCCGACGACAACGGCTCTGGTCGAAGAAGAAGAAAAGGCGGCTCGTAATTTATTTATTGTAATAACACTGTGTGTATCGCGAATCGTCCCTGCGACAACTCTGTAACATATACGATATAGACGCGAGACGAAGAAAGGAAATTTTCAAAGAGCCGCTGCAACGCTTCGAGCAAAAGTGAAAGTTCGCCTGGCGATCGAACTTTATTCGATGTGCATGTGTATACGTATGTGTATAGCGCGGGTTTTCACTTTTCGCTGATGCCCCGTCGTGCAGCTGTGGAGAACGATTTTACTCAAATGTGTAATAATAGCGCGCGCGAAGCGCTCGTCTCGCGTCACAGACACGCTGATGTATTTATTCACGATCTCGGAAAACTTAATTTATTCGCAGCGAGACGAGCTTTTCGTGTTCAGCTCTCGCGAGCCCCGGCGACGACGTGTGTACAATTGTAATCGGCGAGAGGGGAAAAACTCGACGACGTGTATTGTAGCGGACCGCGATCGAATTATCGAGCGCGCACTTCGATCGTGGCCCCGACGAAGCTTCGAGGTCTCTCACTCTCTGTTCTATTCGTCGTTTTTCTTCCTCTCTCGCGAAACGCAGCCCTCCCCGTGTACCCCTGCTCTTCGATTTCGTGATTACTATGTACATTGCTAGTGCGTGCGATACGCGTCCTCGACACGCTCTGCTCTCGACCGGTATGATGATGATGATGATGATAACGACGACGATGATGATGAGTGAAGTGAACTATGAAAATAAAGCGTACTGTTTGTAAATGCAATTCTCGTCTCTCTTTACTCGCCCCTTTCCTCCTGCATCCCATGCCTACATCATAGTTATAGCAATTACAATTTTTGTTCGATTCGCTATCCGTTTATTTTAATACAGAGTATCGCAAGCCAGCTGAACTCGCTCGCACCTCCTCGAGCTGCGAGCAGATGGAAGCAACGAACCTCGAGTAACCTCTCGCTCCCCCGGAATCGATAATCCTCGTAGTCGCCGCCAAGAATCAAATTGCGGGGGGACGACACGATCGTCAGCCAACTGTGTGCCCCACAGCTTTTCAGAAGTCGCTCCGGAATATGAATCTCCGCACTCGCTCAAGGTTATGCTCGCGCGAGGGGAAGCAGTCGATCGACATTCCCGCGCACTCGAGTCGACTCTTTGATCTCCGGTAATGAAAACGCCGAGATTTCTCTTTTCGAGAGTTTCGCCGCGCGCATTTAAAATTGCGTTCGAGATTAGAAATTCAGCGGCAGTCAAAACCATGCGATTCGGCAATTTCCATTTCGCTATAAGAGATCTCGAGAGGGGGGGGGGGACTATAGCTCTAATGAAAAGCCGCGCGGCGCTCTCTTATTTTCTCGTACTTAAAGGCCTTTAATCCGGAGAGCCTAGTCGCGCGCGATCATCGTCGGCTGCTCCGGTCGATTCTTCCGAATGGTCCCTCGACACGCACGCGCTGCCAGCAGAGGAAAAAAGATAATTGCGCTCGCTCGCCCCGGTGGATATTGCGTAGCTCGTTTTTGCGACTCTTTTTTTCCTCGGAATACTCTCGTTGATTGAAAATGAGATAAGATCTTCGCGCGTTTTCGTTGATTAATTTCGTTCTCTTTTTTCGCCGGCTCGAACAATTATCGGCGATTAATCACGCGGCGTATCGATTCCTCTCGCTGGAAAAAAACTCGCGAAAGCCATTATACATCGCCGGGCTGTATACACGCGTCCATGTGTCACAGCGAACACACGCGGAGAAGAAAGATCGGCGATAAATCTTCATCGCAGCTTCACAAAGAGCATCTACTCTCGCGCAATTTCACTCGTACAGAGCTCCATCTCTACCTCGAAAAAGTAGCGCGAGCCTCTCTACTTTTCGCGCGTAGCGGCATAAATTTCGCGCTCGCGAGCGCGAGAGAGAGTCTATAATACAGCTCGGAGCGGTGCTAAGAAGGGCCGCCGCCGCAGCGATCGGCTCGCTCGGTTTTGTGCCGCGTAACGGAACAATGTCATTACCGCTGACGTCAGAAAGAGCCGTCGTTCAATTATTATTATCTCTTATCTAGCGGCACTTTCAGCCTTCTGCTGCTGTTGCCGCCGCTGAAAGAGAAGGCAAGCGCGAGCCTCCCCGGATGAGACGGACGGACACGAGGGGCGGCTTAATCGACGTGACCCGGTCTCTCTCTCTCTCTCTCTCGAGCCTCTCGCGCGCGCGCGCTTGCTGTATACTCCCGGGCACAAGTGCCAGCGGATCCGAAGAGGTGACGGACCCTCTCTCTCGGCTCTGTGCACAACGTGAGCATCGCAGCCGTATAATAGCCGACAGATGCATCGGCCGCGCGGCGATGCTTTTATTATTCCGACCCCCGACGGCCGGATTGGAATTTTTAGTGGGACGATCGGCAAGATTGATTATTATTTTTCATAGGAGCCGCGCATACACGGCCGCGGCCGATTGATAGCTTCGAATTGAAACGTCCGAGTGTTTACGTTTCGATGTATCTTTGACCGTTCGGCTTCGTTAATTCAGGTCGCAGAAACGGCGATGGAAACTTTCGCTTCTTGCTCAAGCAGCGGGGAAAAAGCGGAGGAGGTAAAAAAGGGTCCGAAACTGCGGTTATCGGCTGGTGAAAACCTAACTCGGAGTATCGGTCGAAAGCGCACTTTCTCGCTATCTCGAAATCTCGCGAAATTTACGAGCGAGAGACTATCTCTCTGCAGTCGGAGAAAATCGCAAGTGCGAAAGCGCAGCAGGCGTGTCGCTATAGTGGAGAGACACGAGCGGAAACCACTCCTTTTTCCAGATGCACCTCCGTCGTCCCATTCATAATCCCCGGGCCGTGTATACACCAGCCGACGCGCCACACGCGAGGATAGGCGTATACACCTCGCACGCGGTTAATAGGCTGGAATTAACACGCGCGAGAGCGCGACGCTGATTAATGTTCCTCCGTCGCTCCCATCGATATATTCCTCTTTGTCTCTCTCCTCGCCTCACTGTTTCTACCTTATATTCTCCTTTTTACTCCTAAAAAATCGGTTCAAAGTCGCGCGAGCTCGAATTGAAAGTTAACGAGCGCGGAAAAATATCGAATCTCGAGCTAGAGCTCGCGGCAGTCGTAAAATTCAGCGCAGCCCATCAGCGTAAATAACCACGAGAGCGTCGCAGCCATCGTTGATTCAATTAAAAGAGCGAGACGGCGAACGAGTCGTCGTCGTCGTCGTTGCGTATATGGCCGCGGCCGGCCCAACCGGTCTCGCCTATTCCTTATATTTTCATTGAGAACCGGCGCGGTGCTACTGCAGTTTCTGTGCGAGTGTGTTTCCCTCTCGTCGTACACATCCGTCAGGAGACTTCCTTATTTCGGTTCGTTTTTGCCGATTTTTTCGCGCATCGATCTCGCGGTGGGTCTTTTTCTTGCTTCCCCATCCTACAACGGCTTCTTCAGACGCTCGCGCGCATACCGAATCTCCTCTTCTCGCAATTAATCCTGCGCCAACGCCGCCTCTAAACGCTCGGGAGTAAAATATACAGAGCTCGAGCAACGAGTCTGTCTAGGCGAGCGCGGAGGAAAGTGAGGAAAAAAAGAGTCGCGGCTGCACGTGCACCGCTAATCGCCGGATGCCGAATCCAGTTTGCCGATCGCCGGCAGCATAATTAAGCGCCGCACGCAGACTCGCTCGCTCGCTGTACTTTCGCTGCCGCAGAGCGAGCGATGCATACATCGCGTTGTCGTTTTGCCGCTCCATAGACACACTACTCTGGCTCGGCTCACTCTCGATTTCTCTCTGCAGCGCTTCTTTTGCTCCCGGATAGCTCGCCTCATTGATTAAGCCTATGCATATAAAGTGCGAATAAGCTCTTCTCTAATCGCCGGCCATCAGAGGCCAATCTTCTGGGCGAGGCGGTTTATAAAAGAAATATGCGGATGAAATGCGGCGCGTAGGCCGCGGGAAATTTCCGATATCAAAACAATCGAGTACGCGTTTCGGCCGCCGCGTCGAATTCTCCTGCTCAGCGAGCCAAACCGCGCGCGCCAGCAATAAAACACAGCAGCAACAGACCAGTCGTCGGCAAAAAGCGAGGAGAATCGTTCTCTTTCTGGCAGTGCGCGGCCTTTTTCGCCGAGTAGACGCTGTGACAGCTGCCAAGCAGACACACTTGTATCGATCCGGCCAACGGTTTTCAACGACGCTGCGAAATATGACGGCTCTGTGTATAGCGAAATTTATTTCCTCGCGACATTATTTCAAGAACTTGAGTAATTCGATTCGATACACCGAGTGCACTACGTAAGTGGATGACGCCGTAGGGGTAATTGGTAAACTTTGACCGACGTATACGGAGAAATAGACAGGACCGACGTGGAAAGTTATCCGAGCTTGCAAGTTACACGAGAGCGTTGTTTTCGAGACCGCGCGGCGCCCCCCTGATCCCGGACGATTCTTCAACGGCATCAAAGTCGCGTTAAAGGGCGTCGATTACGAGTAGACCACGTGTGCGGAGCAGCTTGCAGCCGAAATCTCAAAGTCATTTCCGGCGAGGTAGCTATATATAGCGGAGAAGTCGTGCGTTAACCACACTCCATTAATTCCGTAACGCGAGTTTACATGCGCCCTCGAGTTTCCACGATATGTCGATGTCGTACAGCCGCATAGCGTGTAGCTGATGCCGCTGTTGTTACGCTCGCTGGCTCTGCGCGCCTTGGAGGGATAAAACGGTGCGCGCGCGAAATTAAATTGTTCCTCGAGGCGGCGAACGCAGACCGGCTTTAATCAACTTTGCAGCGACGTATTCTACTGCGAATACTCGAGAGCGTTTTATCACGGTTTCCAGCGGAGGTCCTTCGTCTTCATCGGCCTCTTATGCCTCATCATACGCTGAAACTTATTCGTACGTGCATAACTTCGCAGCCGAGCGCGAAAACGGCGACGAGCTGCATTTCGCAATGAGAATCGCGTGAATATTATAAGCAAGTCTCGGGATTTTACAGTTACGCAAAATCCATAGAGCCGATGTACAGCAAGCCTCCCACGTCCAATTTACAAATCGCTCCCACTTTAAGGAGCGCGCGAGCTGCCATAAACAGCCCACGAGAGAGAGAGAGAGAGAGAGAGAGAGAGAGAAAGATCAGAGTATCTCGCTTTTCCCCTACTTCAGCGCTCTTACAATTGACTCGTCGCTCGAGCTCGCGGCCAAGGAGATGCCTATCGCGGCATCCTTAGGAATCATTGCGCGCTGCGCCGGCGTACAATCGTAAAACGCAACCCCGGCCATCAAGATTCGGTCCCGGCGATAGTGCGCCGCGCGAGCAGTTCATACCTACGCCGAGATATTATGTCTTCTGGGCACTATTGCCCGCTCGCGCGCACACACATGCGGCCATTGTACAACCTGATGCTGCTGCTGCTGCTGTCGATTACTACGTGCAGCTGTGTGTCCCGGCTTTGTTCGCAGTGTGCTTTTTCAGACGAGTCTCCTTATCGACTGCTAGATTGTCCTTAAAATTCGGTCGGATAACCAGTTTTCCGCGCCGCGGAGACCGGTTCTATTCGCGTCGAAGCTGCGACGACGGCCCTCAAAAGGAGCTGCAGCAGTGTATAGACATAGAGAAGAAAAAGAAGCCGAGAAGGAAGTGTAGGTCGAGGCGGATTTACGAGGCCGAAAACGCGTGTACCGCGGCAAGCGAGCTTTGTTCCTTATTCCCGAATCATCGCGCTGCTCGGCGACGACATCTCCAGAGTTTTGACGTGCCCGCGCGTGTACATCTTCGCGTACACGAGCTCGCTCGGATATATGCGGACGGATCGGAGCGAGATAAGATTTATCGAGCCGAGCGGCGACAGACACGTGCACTTGCCGAGCGCTAGCTACAGCTGTGTTCTGTACGTATATACAATTTTTAACAGCTGATGGGAGAACAGCTCGCCCCGCGCGCTCGTGTACGTACAAAGCTCGGCAGGGAATTAAAATATCCATAAAACCGCTCGTAAATCCTCGGCGATCAGCCATTAGCTCTGGCTCCGGCATTATGAGGATAAAATTTACTTCTATACCCGGGCTTGCAACATCATCGCGGGCTGCAACAATAGAGCAATAAACGCTAACCGCGCCTCCTCAGCTCTCCGACTTCTCCTCACGAAATTTTTCTTTCTGTTGCAGGTACGTACTCAGCGACTGCTCCCAGGAATCTCTCGAATGCACACTTACGAGCAGCGGGAGGGATATCGCGGTGAGTGTAAACAATTGGATCTCTCGTGAAGCGCACGCCTTCTAATTTTAAATACGGGCTTGTCTGAATCAATCTCTGACGTGCGCGCGCGAGTCGACCAGGCAGAGGAGAAGGAAAGAATGCAGTCTCTCTCTCTCTCCGGGGGAGAGAAGAAGTGGGTTAAAATCGTGCTCCACGGCTCTCTGAAAGCCGACGGGAAACCAGGTACTTATCTGGCCCTCAGCTTTTATCTTGCCTCTCTCGTCGCTTTCAGAATTTCAGAAAGAGCTGCGCGGTGCTGAAAAAAATCACGCGCGTGGATTTTCCGGAAACTGCCAGCGGAGCTTCACGTAAAAACGAGTATTGCGTGCACTTTTTAACGACGAGAATCGAAGTCGCGCGAGCGTGAAAATTCCAAGGTATAATTGGCGATCTCGTAATTGTCACGCCGAGGTTGGTCCGATGCGCGTCGCAGCCCTTGCAATAAAATAAAGATCGCTCGCGACGCAACGTATACACGCGAAGGGAACAACTCGCAATTAGCCGATACTTGTAATTAAACAAAAGCTACATCGACCCTCGGCGCCGAATAATAATCACCCCGCTCGAACTTCCTCTCGTACTTTCCCTGCAGCAGTGGCACAGCAGCAGCGGGAGAAAAAAGGACGACTCCTCGACGACGACGACCCTTTTCATTAACGAGCTCGCTAACGAAGCGTTTTGGAGCCGCTGGATTTCGGCGGGGAGTCGTCCCCGATCGCGGGAAATTGGATAAGGCCTGCGCTCTCGTTGACTTAAAGCCCCCTCGAAAAGGCTCGCTGGGAATTTTCAGAAAATCATACACGCGTCTTTCTACTCTCGGAGCGTAACGAACGTCGGGGTGCATTTCACGTCCCGCTCGCGATGCGCGTCACTCCCCGCGTATTTACGCAAGCCGACTCGGCAAACAAAGCGAAAGCTATGCATAACAGCCCCAGCAGCGCTTCAAGTCGAAATAATTCAAATGTGCCCGTCCGAACGAGAATCACGCGACGGTAAACAAAGTTACGCAAGAGTCAGCCCGCATAAAGCCAGAGAGTCCGCCGCGACTCTCGTTTTTGAATGGACGAGCCTGCCGACTGCGTTTAATCCCGCGATAACATTGATTATCGCGGAGGGTTAACTCTCTCCCTCTTGCTCGCTCGCTCTTCCTCTTTCGGCTTTGTCCTCTCCAATTTTCGCTCGGTTTCACCTGCGCGAAACGAAATCCAGAGCCGTAGATTAGCGCGTTTTTCGCCTTCGCTCTATACTCGTCTCGCTCCTTTTTTTCCCCCGGTTGCTCCCAATTGAATTCCCTCCAGCCCGGGCGCGCTGTACGCTGCAAACTCTCCCACGAATGGAATCCGGCGTCTCGACCCCCTTTGTTTTCTCGCCGGAATTTCATTCGCTGACTGTAGTTTTTTTACGCCTCGGCGCCGATTTGTAAATAAGAGAGCGATGCTGAAATTTCCCTTCTGTTTTCACGGCTCGTCGTTCGATAACGTGAGGGCGATGAACGAGGCACATAATAAAAGCCGATTAAACTCCGTCCGAGTCGAAAACGGACAATAAGCCGCTACGGGAGCGATTAATTCGCCGACTTCGCGGGCTTCCGATAATCCACTTGAGAGGAACTTATCCTGGATAGACGCCCGCTACGCGTCTTCGTCTCGTGCGTCGATGTCGTTGTTGAGAAGTTTATCGCTCGAACTAATTTCCTCTCCGCGAAACAAGGGCGATTCCATTAGCGACGAAGACCGATGACTCGAATCAGTCGCACACAATAAGCGAAGGCCGATGCGCATTTGGTATTCCGCAGGCAAAGCCGCTCGGCGAAAAACTCGACGACCCTAATGCACCTTAAAGGGCCGAAATTTTTTCCGTCCCGTGCGTCGTCACCTGCCCCGTGGGAATATTAATTCCGAGCCAAGCTCTTCTCTCTCTCTCTCTCTCTCTCCCTCCGCTGCTCCTCATTGTTTTTGCCGACGAATGTATGCCTCGCGGAGAAGGTGAACCTTGTGTACAACGCGTCGTTGTCCTTGGGGCCGGTTATATTTTGTGCCGCGTCTCGACCTCAGGGAGGAGAGAAGCCTTAGGAGGCTGACCCGCGAGAGAGCGAGCTGCTGCTTCTCTTTTTTCACTGCTTCTTTTGTCTTGCGGGTAGTTTCTGCTCGGGCATTATCGGGCTTTCAAAGCGGCTTATGCGCCGCCGCGTTTTTACTTTAAGTCACTGCGCGAGCGCGGACTCAAAGACAAGGGCTGAAGAATGGAGGGAACCGTTTGAAATTTTAGTCGACAGTGTATTCTTTTTCCACGAGGTCGAAAAGTTTTAGCTACAACATTTCTGGCATTTTCAATTTCGAAGAATATACAGCCAAAATGGACGAATCCCTCGGTAATCATCATCGAGCTCCGAATTGCAACCGAAAATAAAGCCAAATTTTCTGCATTCGCACACGTCCACACCCCCGCAGTATTTCTCGCCGCCGCAGCAGCAGCTCGGTGGTAGCCAATATTTTCATCATGCCGTCGCGTCGGTGTCCCGGGTAAAAACCTCATATCGGCGGTCGTGTCATTCCCCTCTGGCTCAACTGCGGCAGCTGCTGCTATGCTGCCACTGCACGATTGCCGTCGCGCGCGCGCGCGAGCACAAGAGAGAGAGAGAGAGAGAGAGAGAGAGAGAGAGAGAGAGAGAGAGA
>QLSS01000024.1:918336-949834 GCA_024372645.1 Trichomalopsis sarcophagae | reverse complement strand
AGAGAGAGAGAGAGAGAGAGAGAGAGAGAGAGAGAGAGAGAGAGAGAAGGTGTCGTGATGGCTCTTTTTTTTCAGCGCCGACGACGAGGAAAAAATTTGACGTATTTATCAAATTACACGGATCGGACCTGCCGTTATACTCACGCGGGCTTTCGGCGAGGTACTGTTACGCGCTCGGTGAATTTTCTCTTCTCACAAAGGCAAAACAGGCCATTAAAATCAAAACGCGCACAATTACTTTATCACGCGTGCAGGCAGCTGCGAGGCACTTAATCGCGAGAGTCCCGATTAGATCGCAACGCATTCGCATATCTCCGCGCGCAGGGATAAAAGGGGCAAAAGAGCGCGAGCGAGAAAAGAAAGGCAGAGGAGTAAAGCCTGAATTTCTTTCGCCTCCGATAACTCGACGGCAGCGGCGGGTTATGCGCTCTCTCGTCGTCGCCTCGGGCTGCTGCGATTCCTCGCGCGACTGCCGCCCCGAGCTGTATACGCTGTAATTGAGTGGTTTGCATCTCAGCCTCGCCTGGCGAGAAATAACCGGAGAGAAACGAGAGAGAGCTGCGATGTCGGCTGCTTTTCTTTACCCTTTTTCCTTGCAGCTCTCCCATTCATGGAAAGTGGAGGTTGGTTCGGCTTTTTTCTCCTCCCCGGGCGAAATTATCGCGCTCCGGAGTCTTGCGTTGCCTGCTAACCTCAAAATTCATATGCAAGCCGAGAGGGGATTGTGGGGCATTGAGTTGTAGCGCGCATGCAGCTTGTGATTTCGCACGAGGTTTGCTTCTCCGATGGCTGCGCCGGTTCGCGGAATGCCAATTCCCTCGTTACGGCATAAACGGCTTCTCGCGCTCGCTTGTGTGCGAGATTTATTCTCGAAAATGGAATCGAATAATATTCGACGAGAGGAGACACGTGTCCGCGTATATAGTACTTGCTGCATCGCACACGCTAGCCCAAGAGAGAGAGAGAGAGAGAGAGAGAGACATTGATTGAACAGGGAGCACTTGCCCCCGCATACCAGGCTAATGCCACTAAATTACAGACGAGATGAGGGGCTTGCTAGCTCGCGACTTTGTAAAACAGCCGGAGAAGCTCAACCTCCGCCGACTGCAATTAAAGAGCCTGAATCCAAGCGGCGCACGCGCGCGATAACCTAGCCGCTAGATGTATGAGAGCCATATTTTCGGTCGCGCGCGCGGCCGGAGGCTCTCTTTCTCTCTTGCGCGCGCTGCAGCGGTACGGAGAAATAGGTCATGGCTTTACGCGAGATGCGGCTCTCTATGTTATATGCAGCCACGTTAATTGCGTAATCTCGTTGTAATCTCGCCCGTCGGCGGCGTCGCCGAGGAGCTCGTCTCAGCTGATATGCGTCGTCGTCGCGATAACGATCACAGCCCGCCGGACGAATTTCATCCCGCTGACCGAGATGGTCATCGCTATTTCGTCCACTGCGCGAAAATCGTTACCTCTAATTCTTAAGTAAGAGCTTCAGCTCTCATTATCCTAACAGCTCCAAAGGAAGGAGAAATCGACGTTTAATGAAAGTTTGCCCAAAGGAGCGCCGTTAATTGGATGCATAATTAAACGGGCCGGCTGAAAAGGCCGCGAGGTGCTGCGCATCTTCTCGCCGGAAATGAAAAGTCCACTTGGCGCGCTATGCCTCATCGTTCCCCGATCGTTCGAGACGCAATAAACTCGAATACGGCGCGCGCGTCAATCCGTGCTATTTATTTCTCGCGACTCCTTAGCCATAATCCCCGTCTATAACATCGCCACGGCGGATCGATCGGTTTCTCGGCTTGGAATTCCAAATTTCCGATCGACCCCCATTGCGTCCGCGCGCGCGCGCGTCATCGGCAGTCCTCATTAATTAGCTTCCTCGCGTTCGATTACGTGCTGATTACGCATCCTCTCGCCGCGGCTATCTCTCGTTTCATCCCGCGTGTACTATTGGTCGGACGATCGCGTTATACGCGCGGATTATTAAGTTTGCCGGATTTGCGCTGTAAGCGTCAGATTACGCACTACCGCGATAATCGACGATCGAACGTTTCGAGGTGACCACTTTCGAGGGACTCCACTTGATCGACGTCAAACTGGCTGAGGGTTTTTTTTTTATTACTGCGCGTGTCGCACGTGCGGATCTCGTGAAAGTTTTATTAATTGAACATAACGCGCGTCAGCTGTCGCGGTGCTTCGAGCTGACTGTATCCCCTTGGGAGTTGTACACGGCTTGCGCGCAGGTGGCAGTAAAAAGTATCGCGCAGTAGTTTAATATTTGAGCGCGATTCGTATCGCTCGAGTCGGTTGTATCGATTCCAGCGTGGAAATTGAATTGGCGCCTACTGGATTAGATGGAAACAGTAATGTACGACCCCTCTGGATCGATAACGATTTTTCAGTGACGCTGCTCGTTCATTGTGACGCACCCCATCCAACGCATATCGGCTGCGATGATAAATGCCATTAGCCACGCAGCTGGTTGGAAAGATGATACAATGCAAATCCCAAGACGGACGCGTGATAAATATTTCTTCTAATGCGCCGACTCCTCTCGCGAGAACTTGTGCACACTCACATCCGCGCGGCCGACGCCCAGCCGAGGGAAGAAAACAAACCGATCTCTATGTACGAGGCGCGCGAGCGATTACGATGCAAAAGCGGTGGCATCGATGCCGTGATTTCGCGGCCGTCCAATTACCCAGGCTCTCTCGGAACACTGATGAAGAAGGCCAGTACGGCGGCGCACTCGCGGACACGCGGCACTCGGACGACCACCGTCGCAACCGCTCGAGACACGGCCTATTCAATTATACTTCCATTCGCGCGCGCGCGCGTGTATGAATGGACTGTCGATTTATGCCGATCGCGATTGTGCCGGACCTTTTTCGGACCGACGCACGCGGAGATCGCCTCCGAGGCGTCGATTAAGAAAGCCTCGGCCGCTGCAGCCGAGCTCGTTTCCAGATGGAAAATTTCGATAGCGCGCGAATGACTCGTGTTTCGCGCTCTATCTCTGCACGCGAGAGAGAAAGATGGGCGATTTGTCTTCCTTTTTTAACGCTGCTGCCATTGTGGGCTGGCGTCGTCGTTATTGATTCAACGCCGAGGAAGAAGAAGGATATGGAGAAGCATCTGTTTTATCGATCGAGTCACAATTCGATCTGCCGGGATTCGATTCGCGTTATTGAATGCGGGATCACGTGGCTTCTACACGCCGCTTTTCATTTCGATTCCTAGAATAATTACGCTGAAATTGAATCCGAAGATTGAGCTCGCAACCGCTAGAGGGCGTATACCAGGAAGACGCTGCGCACAATTGGATCTCCAGATCGCGCTTTTCGCGGATCAGCCGCTAATCAATCGACGGATACATTGCACTGCGCTCTTTGTCGCGTGCGCGTCTCGCCGTTTCTTCTCGCCGGAGGCTACGCGCACCTCCGAGATCGCGGAATATTGCGTGTCGTGCGAGCGGCTTTATCCCCGAGGGCGGAATTAATAGTCCCTTGGCCGTAAACCGAGCAGCAGCAGCAGCAGCAGTAGACTTCCCCGATAAAACGATAATAAAGCCTGATGAGGTACCCTCGCTATACGTATGTCCCGCGGTCGTTACTTCTCTCTCTCGCGATCATCTCTCTTCCTTACGTACTATCCGCTCTCCATACTGATGCCACTGCGTTGTTTAACTTTGTTTTCGAAAACGCCTGGGATACTTCTGCCTTTAATCACCCCCGACTTAACGACAAGTTTGCGCTCTGCTCTGATTGCGGATGCGTCGACGAGCTTTGCGCGAAATTGAAATCGTTTTACGGCTCATTTTAATTAGACTCGCGCGAGTAAACACGCTGTACTTCGCTGCGATGTATATAAAGCAGCTATGCCCTTCTATCGCGTTTGGAAATAAACATCGCGCGAGCAAAAAGCGGTGGTCGCCCGGAGCCGTGTCCCGCAATCCCGAAAGACAACTGCTTGTTAAAACTTGGCCCGCCGTCTCCGGCGCGCGAGTGCAAAGTTGCGAAATTCGCGCGGAGTACCTTAGCCCTCCGACGACGACGACGACGTGTACCGACGAACAGCTCCGAAGTTCCGCTGCACGCGCCCAAGTTATTCCGCAATCTGGTTATCCTCCGCGAGCGCAAGATTGCGCGGAAATAGCCCGGAGATCGTCGCCGCGCGCTGCGTCCATTATGTATACCTCCTATCGCACGTATCTTCCTCGTGCGAATGGCGAGTATTAGCGCACCTGCAGAGTTGCGATATCGCCAAGAATCACAAGCGTCGCTATTCGATTCGAGAGCCTACGGCTATTTGCGATCAAAAGTCGTACCGCTGTAACAATCGCCATTACGGCACTTGACCCCCCCAGAGCTCGTAGAATTAAATTTTAATACACTACTGCAGCTGCAGCAACTGTAGGTAGTCACGGTAACATCGCTGCGCAGTTGGAAAGTTCCTCAAAGTAGCGAAGTCGCTTTGCATAATTAATCTCGGCGTTTCGACAGCTCTCTCTCTGCCGGAGCAGCCAAAGCAATTTCGCTCGAAATTTCGAAGAACGCGCCTTTTTTCGAGCCTCTCTCATACCGACGCACACGCGATCGGCGAGAGGAATGCGCCGTCGTTGTTGCGCCCGTTGTTTCCCTCGAGCGCGCGAACAGCCGAAACGGGGTCGTACCGCGACCTCTGACACTCTCGGGGGCACCTTACGCTATACACGCGGATTGAATTTTCCCCGCGCGCACTGCTGCACGAGACCGACGTGTTCTGCGTGCGCCTCCTCAGCTATGTGGGTTAATTTGGAGAGTCGAGTGCCGTAAATGCTCCCGATGATTCGGTTTGTTTTGCGATTTTTTTACAGCGAAAACAGTTGTTTTACTATAAGCAAGATTGTTCTAACCAAGTTCTTACTCTTTCTGTTTCAGGTACGTCGCTTTGAAAAAATCGGCAGCGCACACAAGACCTGTTCTCCCATTCAGCACGTTTCCATATATTTATACGTATCGGCCGACGGATCCGATGATCGATGTTGCTCACGTACGCGATTCCGCGGTTAATGGCTGGGGATCGACACCGACGCGCCAATACCGATCCCGATTAATCTTATCCCCGCTACCGCCGCGTGTGTTGTACGTACGAGTACGTCGATAATGGATCGATCCCTCGCTGGTATCTCGGCTCGCTTTTTTTTCTCGTTCGCGCTTCTTAGATCTCGGCGCTTTTTTTCCGCGTAAACACGCGACTGCTTTTTTATCGCCCTCGTGTATCACGATGCGTTGATTGTGAGATCGGATCTAACGATCTTCGCTGCGGACAACGTGAAAAAAGACGTTAACGATCAAACTACGCCGACGACGACGTCTTCTTCAAAAGCTACGCGCGGCGATCGTAAATCATGCGGGTATCGATCTGCATACGAATAAGCTAATCAGGCTTAATTTGCACGCAAGCTACGCAGCTGAAAAGCTGCCGGAAACAAAGTCGCCGACTCATCGATCAGAGAAGTATCAAAAAGAGCGAGTTGCGTGCGCACGCGCGGAGCGAAATTCAAATTCGCGCGCGATTAATTCGTTCGAAAGTGCGAGCAGCCGTTTCAATTACGCGCCCCGAGAGATATCCCACTGGCTCTCGCGCGGCGCGTGACAGGGCGGTCCGGTCTTCTCTTCGAGCGACAGGTGAGTTACGCCAAGGCGTAGCCCCTGATTATTGCGCCGGGACGTGAGCTACTCTCTCGCAGGGCATCAGACTGCTGCTGGCTTTCGCGCGCGTATACGTGCGTTATTCCTGATACACCGACTCCGCGGACTGACCCGTGGTTATATGCGCGAGCTTCCAACTGGCTATTAACTGGGAGGATTCTGTTGCTGGGATTATGCTGTTCTGTAGTCGCCTTCTCGGGAGCAGGTGAGTGGCTGGATTGGATTTGTTTATGCGTCGATTCGGAAGAAGTTTATCTCGTTACAACTCGTACAAACGGCCAAAAATGGCGGGCGCAGGTGTTTTCCAAACCGCTTGCCCGAAAAAGTTGGAGCTTTTTTCCTCCCCACACCGCATATAGCGGTAGAAGCGAAAAACCGGGTTATCGAGAGAAATGTAAAAATTTAACGGCTGCGGTGGTATAAAGGCTGTACGTGTGTGTACCGCTGCAGGTGGGTACGTACAAACTTTCGGGTCTGCTTCTATTGATTTATTTTGAAAAATGCCGCGGGAGAGAGCTTTGCTCGCGACTGAAATATCGCTCTCGCGCTGGAATTCGATGTTCTCCCGTTCGGCTAGTCGTCCATTATAAATAAACTTTTTGGCATCATTTGCGGCGAAAATACGAGCGATATATCGAGGTATTTTCACTTCCCTCGCGGTATTATCCCCCGGAAATTCGCGCATCGACTAGCAGTCGATTTTCCGACAGTTATTTTTTTTTCCTCCTGCGCGATGAATTAACGAACGTCAAGTGCTCATCGAAACGTGAAAATCGACGACGGCGTCGAAATTTCGCATGCATAGTGTACATAAATCTGCGTCATATACAGCGAATTTCGGATATTCTATTCCAATATAAGCCCTGCGCGTCGAACAGGAATACGCTATGGATATGCGCATGTACGTTTGAAAATTTGATGGCTCGCCAATTCGGAGGGAAATATCAATTTTAGGATTGCGCTGCACTCGATGGAAAAGTTGCCGAATGTAGCAGTTAAATCAAAGCCGATATCCTGCCGGAGCTTTCCGAGCGAATAGCGAAACCTACCACTGGATTATTCGCCGCGTAAAAATAAAAAGAGTATAGTATAGGTGTACCTATATACAGAGACGTTAGGGTTAGTCGGCGCGGGGCTGGCAAAAACGGATTAGACGCTGCTCGCTTTAATGGTTACGTCGAGTTTACGTCCTCTCTATTTACGAGCTAGTAGTCTCGATCGAAGGCTGCAGTATCCTTACACTCTTTCGCTTGATTAATTGCTTAGAAGCTAGCCAAGGCGTTTCCAGAGGGTGCTGGAAGCGATTGCTTTAATTGCTCCACTTTGAGATTTCCGCTGACGAATTGCGCGAGCTGCTTTGAATTTTGAATGAAGTAGGGATACTATACACATACAGCACAAAATATTACATTATCATATAATACATCGTAATGGTATGCTTCCTCGTTAAACAGCGCAATAAAGATGGAATGAAAAGATTCAATAAAACATGTTTACGTGGGAATCGCGAATAACGAGATAAAGGCAGAGCGGTTTTTATTTTCATCGTGATAAAAAGCTTGAAAAATTTACCCATTTTACGACCCTAATAGCACGGTTTTTGTCACTCCCTATATATTTCACTCTGGCGCGCAAAGCAAGTTCGTAATCAAAGTTAAATCTTCGTTCGGGGGCCGTGGGTTTCATAATCCATAATCTCAACGCGCGCAGCAGCTAAGGCCGAGTAAGTTTCGACGAAACAATAATAGTCGCTCCGTATAATTTCTGTAATGAAACTGCGGAACTGGAGTACACGGGCTGCAGAGAGAGAGAGAGAGAGAGAGAGAGAGAGAGACGCAAGAACGTTTTCGGCGGCCTAACTTCCGAATAGTTACGCCGAGTTCGAACTTTCAGCGAGTCATCGCCGCCGCCGCCGCTGCATTCAATCTGGAGAATGCGCTGCTTGAGCCAAACTTGCTTTGGCTGAGACCTCGTCTGTGTGCTTGTGTAGCGGCGTGTGTGTATATGGCTTTTACCTGTTTACTTTATCGCGAGCTACAACGTCTCTTTGCGTTCTCAATTGTTTTCCAACAAGACGTGTCGCGCTGATGGATTGCTTTTCGGATTTCAGGTCGGCTCGTGTTTGACCCGAATCGCCCCTCGAGTTTTTTCATTCTCGAAACGTCGATTACGTCACGGCGGCGACGATATTAATCCAAATAACGATAATCGAATTATTTACACTCTAATCCAGTCCGATTACGGGTGCGACCAATATCGGGATTCCTGCGAAATTCCCGACGCGGTGGACGGTCCCGCAGTTATTCGAACATAGTTTTCTCCCCTTAAGTTGGATGACATAACGCAGGGGGCTAACTCCGCGACGCAATAACCACGAGAAACTGTATCGAACTTCCGCGTATAGGCCTCCGCGAAACTTTTATATTGCGGAGGCCTGATAACCGGCCGAGGATATATATTATGGAGACGACGGCGACGCTGGGGCTGAATTCCTTTGCTGTATTATAGATGTGAGTCGGCCGAAGGGGGAACTGCCTGCCCCATAATTATTTTCTCTCGTCGGACGACACGTGGTCCTCTTTATTACTAAAGTTTAGGTGAGCTTTTTGCCCCGCATATGTGTGTGTTTAGTAGTTTCCGATGATTAAGATTCTCTTTTTGCGACGCTAAAGTGCCTCATCGGTGAAATTACTGATCGAAAATATGAAACAGTGATCGGCCGATGGGAAACTCTCTGGCGCGCGCGTGTCTCGTAAAATATTCACGCACATAATTAATAACGGTATATCGGAAGCGCGATTTTTCCTTTATCAGCTGGAAATACACGCTTTTGTGATTTTTAAAATTCTCTTTCTTGCCCGCGCGTGGTATAAAGTACGTATAATTTATTATCCCCTAATTCATTTGGATCTTTTTCGAGAGCGCGCGCGCGCGCGCGCGCAAGAGAAACTTTCATGGGAAAAGTCTCGTAATCTTATTATACTATCGCATAAATTGTGCGATACCCAGACAGAGAGAAAGAGAGAGAGAGAGAGCCCAGATAAAATCTTCTTTCACCTACTCACGCGTACGCGTGTATGCGCGAACACAGATATTTATCAAAATTATCAAAATTATCTCATTATGCCGCCGGATTAATATCGCGAGGTATTGCGTGATTTACGCAAAGGGAGAGGTAATGGGAGAACGTTTAACGGAGAGATTCAATGAGCTTCGTCATAGCACACGCGCACTCGTTTTCCATCTCGACTGTACGTAGCGGCCGAGGGTCTTTGGCCCGGTTAATCTTGCAAGAGCCACTTACATATTGATGAGCGCGAGCGACCGCGGAGAAGTTTCGCAACGTTGGTTCGGCCCATTGCCGAATTTAATTCACGTAAAACTCCACTCGCGCCGCGGCGGCGAGTGCTAATATTAACCGGGAGCGCGTTATCAGCTCGCGATCCGCTCCCTCAATAATTCAACGCGCGAGCCCGCATACAGCCTCGAACTGTACGCGTCCCTTCGTTTGCTCACCCCCCTCCCCCCTCTATAATTCACGAGACAAAGTTGGCCGTGCGGGCTGCGCTTCGAAATAGTTGGCCTTATTTGGGAAAAGCGCGTGCCGATGGCGTTTAGTTCGACGTGCCGCTCGAGTGTATCACACTCGAGTTGTTGTGTGTTCGGAACTGGTATGCGATGCATGCGCCACCGCGTTACATATCGCGATTCGTACGTTATGTTCTGAAAAATGCGGCGCGGTCCTGCACGCGATATTCATGCAGAGTGGGGAAGCCTAACTGCCGGAGATTAGGGCTTGTATAATAAATGCAGCTCGCTCGGAGCCACGGGTGGGGAAATATCTTCTTGCCGGCCATTACTCATTAAGGAAGCCGGAACGTCGCGAGAGCGGCGCGCTCCGTAATCCCGGGAGTCGGGCCCAGCTATATAGCACCGCGCTAGCTGCTCTACCCTTGAGGTGCGAATTAGTGCCGCAGCCCTCCCTCCCGAGTAAGAGAGCGAAGTTGCGCGTTTAGCGTCTCTGCGGCAGCACTGCTGCGCGCGCGGATAGCCCCGGAGGGCCGGCACAGCGGCTTCCGCTACGCAAGTCGCCACTGGCTATAGTATACGGTCTTCGAGGGGCTGGGATTCTCTTTGAAGTGGACGGCTGCTACGAGCTCTCTCGAGGAAAAGTTCGGCTTCGAGGCTTATCGATTCTGACGATGATGGATTTACCGATGGAATTGCGCAGTCTGATAGGCTTTTGATTATCTCTCTCGTAATTAGCCGCGATCGATCGAAGCCGAAAGCCAGCCTGCGACTTTTCTCACTTTCAATTGAAAAATCGACGGTCGAGCCCGAAGTTGATTCATCTCGAAGCAATTAAGCGAATTCACTTCGGTTCTTCCAGCAGCAGCAGCAGCGAGACTCCACAGGTATACGAGCCGCGGCGCAGTAGGTCATCCGTCTTCGTTGCCGGACAAACTCATCCGGCTTGTTTGTCCCTGAAGACGGATAACGACCGGTGCACTCTGAGGCGCGGGCGCGCTTTATATCCCTTTCCGCTATTAATTTCGCGACGAGTGAAACAAATTCGCCGCCTTGAAAAATTCATCTCCGCAAAGGGGCCGGGATTAATTTTTCAAAACGTCCGAATTAATTCTTGATCCGCGGGCCCTTTCACAACCCCGGGCACGCGATCCTTTGTGTACGTGCTCTCTTTTCAATTTTCCGCAGTCGGCGACGTTAAGCGGAGCCTTCACTGCTGTTGACGTTTAAAATTGCTCTCTGTTCCGCCTGCCGAAACTTTGCTCGAGCGACTCTTTCTCTCTCGCGATCCGTCAAGATTTCATATTCCGTGCCGCGCGCCCTACCCCCCTCCGAAACTTATGCAGAAGTATATACACGGGGTAAACAAGAAGAAACTCTTGCCAGCAGATGCGAGAACTTTTCGGACGGATATATTCCGGTGTAGCGCAGATCATAAAATCCCCAGCGGCAGCATAATCGAATCCAGCGCAGTGATTTTCCCGCGACCGGATTCCTCCGCTGCTAATCGATGGCCGTCCGAGAGCGGAGGGCAAAAAAGCTGCAATTCAACCGCGATTCCTAGCCATTATCACCCAGCTTTGCTCGAGCAAGAAGTGCCGACACACCTTCGCGGAAGGCCCTTCAGCCGAGAGAGAGAGAGAGAGAGAGTGAAATTTATCGAGCGTAGGCGACCATCCGGAAATCGTCGAGTTGCAGATTCTTGCGGGGACGACAAAGATGGGTCTATCTTGCAAGCGACTTTAAAATTCCGACGTTTCTCGGAAAAGTGGATCTCGTTCGGTTATGCACAGACACGCGAGTTCGCGGAAGCTGATTTGCCTGGATAAATTTGCCCGCACGGTGTACTCGACTCCGCGCGCACCCACGGCTATAGCGCTTGGCGCGGATTTCACGTGTTCCCGGCGATGCCGATAACGAGCCATCCGAGCAAAAAGCAACGACGATAATAACGCGAGAGACCGCACAATCGGCGGGAGAAAATGGCGAAAATCAGCTACTGAGAAAGTGGCCAGTCGGCGGTGGTAAAAAGGGGCGAGGCAGTTACGTGAAAGCAGCGACTACAGCCTTCCGCTTCTCTCTCTCTCTCGCTCTCTTTCGCGCGAGAGCGCAAACGGCGCCGCCTTATACTTATGCGCTATTCGAGATGACGGCGTCTGCTGCTGCTACTTTGCATTTCCGAATGACATTTGCATTTTTGTCGCGGCGCTACTATAATGCCATTGTGTCGCGCGTTTGTTTCTGTAATTGTGTTCCGGGTTTTCGATTGCGGAAGAGAAACCGGTCGTTCTCGTCGCCCTTGTTTATGCTTCTTCTCTCGCCCTCCCTCTTCGCGCTCGATTGCGCGATTCCGAAGAATAGCGATTTTCAGTTAGCGCCCGCGGCGCCTTGTTTTTGAGCATTTCAATGCCGCATTCAAGACGTTCAATGCTGAATAATAAACTTTGCTGCTTATGCCCGCTGGTCATTGTCCCCGGACTCGTGTATAACGCGGGTGAATCTCTCGAGTTTTGGCCAACGGCCGTTTCGGGGTTAATAATCGGGGGCGCGATAAATCCCAGTTAGCCGAAAGGGAAAGGCAGTGAGAGAGAGAGAGAGAGGAGTAAGTTATCTCCAAAAAGTTTTTAATTGAGCAATTAAAACGCCTCGTAGATCAAAACTCAAAAACTGGGAGAATTATAAACGCGCTGGGGTTCAGTGCTACAGTTAATTTCAGACGCGAATTCTCGTCTTATTCAATCGGCAGTGGCCGAAAACCGCAATCAATTATCGCACTCTCTTCGATGGGACTTGTTCTACTTCCTCCTGTCGCGAAATCTCGCAAGGTCGATCGCACTCGGGAGGGAAAAGTTTCGGGAAACTTAACCAGCCACAATAACGGTAAATCCGAAAGAGTTAACCTATACGCTTCGGAGAAACTTCCGTCGCATCGGAAAAGTTCCTTCTCCCCTCCGGAAAATCCCTCGGTAATTAAGGTAGG
Organism: Trichomalopsis sarcophagae; assembly: GCA_024372645.1. Lineage (NCBI taxonomy): Eukaryota > Metazoa > Arthropoda > Insecta > Hymenoptera > Pteromalidae > Trichomalopsis > Trichomalopsis sarcophagae. The sequence goes on along the minus strand of QLSS01000024.1, from coordinate 937,636 downwards.
AAAACTGGAGCGGGTAGATAAATCGGCTTCGGTCTCCGAAGCAACTTTCCTCTCTCTTCGATTCTCCTTCTCGTGTATCCGTTGAATTATATCGAGGATGGAAAGATTTCGCAGCGGAACACAAAAAGCGCGGCGGTAAAATATTCAAAAAGCCCGGCGCGCTTTCTATTGCGCGCATTATGCGAACAGCGCGGGAAAAGCGCCGCAGCCTCTAATCTCTCTGGATTTGGCGCGACGCTGGGGCAATAAAAGCGTGCGTAAGTGCCGGAGGAAAAACGAGCCAGCGCGAGAAAGCGGGTAAATAACGCACGAGTACTCGGGATATGCAAAGTAGATTATTACGCCGCGCTGTCGCCCTTTATCCTCCCGGGAAAAACCGCAGCGTCTGCAGAGCAGAGCAGAAAGAGAGTAACTCGGGCGTTCCTATTATTTTCAGCTTTTTTTTTTCGCGCGAACGATTATCCCCCGTATATTTTTTCCGCGAACGCGATTCCGCTTGTTTTCCTTCTCGGGAGCCGCGGAAGTACTTCGACTCGGTCAATAGTGCGTCGCCGGAAATTCGGTGACCCGGTTGTATCGCGCCGCTCCAAGTGCGCGCGGAGAGCAATAAAACTAGATTTTCTTAGCGGATTTAATAATCGCGGCTTATTAAATTTCCTTGCGCAAGCCGATTACGAAACTTTTTACGACTCGGAAAATTCTTATGGATACAGCGCGCTCCAGATCTCTCGGAGAATCGAGCCGACTTGTAAGCATGCACTGATGCGGTTCAATACTACATATCTCGAGTGGCGTTAGCGTGTTTTCGGATGAAGCGAAATTACAGCGCACCACGTCGGGATACTCCAGAAATAACACGTGCAGTTCGAGCAGGGCTCTCCGCTAATTTCATTAAATACTCAGCGCGGCTGCAGCCATCCTTAAAAGCAAAAACGTTCCCCTATTCCCATACATACACGTCGGGCTACAGCTCTCGTTCTCGCTCTTTATATCCCCGAAGCTTCGGTTGTAGTCGCCCTCTGCTCCTCGGAGCCATTGTTTCTTTATCAAGCTACGAGACGTCGTAGCTCGGCTAACGCAATTATTTTCCGTTGATGTTTCAGGTATAAGCGCTGCGAGCTGCCGCGGCGCGATGTTCATTCCGCGCGCACGCGACGAGCTGTGAGTAATCGCGCGGCGTAATCCACTTGGCGTCTCGCTGACTCTCCCGGCTAGTCCTCTATTTTTTCTGCGTTTTATGTTTCTCGTTCGTGGGACTGGCGTAAAGCTTTATTAATTAGCTCGATTTGGACGCGGAGAAGAATATTCGAGCTCAAAGGCGGTTACGGGTACGCTAATGCCTCTTTGAATACGGTAAAAATACAAAACGCAGATCAGTCGCGCGCAATAAGCGAAAGCTCGAGTTTTTTTCGAAAAGTAGCAGTCGGGTATTCTTCTTGCGGCCCTCGGAGCGCGAGCGCAAAAAGGATCGCAAGTACAGTTATTCGCTTAGAGATGAAAAAGAGTGAAGGACGCGATGCAGGAGAGAGAAAAACAAGGGGTCAAAAGAAGCGGCCTTTTCAGAGCCGACGCTGCGTTAAAAATCTTGCTTCTCCTGCGCGCTCTCGGCTCCCTCTCTTTTGGACCGGCGAACAACGAGTTTCTTCTAATGACCAATTACCGGGAGCTCTCGCCATACGTTGCTCTGCTGCTGCTGTAGCTCCGCGCGTTGGTCGGTTTGTTAGCATGACGGGAAAAATAGTGGAAAAATAGTGGCTCATGGAATAAAGAGCGAGGCGGCTTGGAAGGAAGAGAGCGGGGAAGGAAGAAGTACGGCCGAAGTGCTGCTCTCGTTGGCACATCCATAATTAACGACGAGTCACACTGCTAATATCGTCTCTCGGCAGCCTCTACTCCCGCGATAATACTAGCTGCAATCAAGCATTCACGCGCGCCGCCGCTCGAATTTAATTAGCGTAGACGAGCGGCGCTCCGGGGTGACAGCACGGCTGCGTTATTGATGAAGCTATTCCCTCGGCCTCGATTTCTTCCCCGAGAACGTATTCCGTCTTCCGGATTAAGCGCGGCGGCTGCGGCAGTGAGGCAAAATTGAAGCCCGTGTAACTGCGCCTATTATCATACTCGTTTCGTGAAATGTTTAACAGATGGCAGGAGGTCTGTGCATCTGCATCTGTGACAACGGCTCGGAAATTGAATGGAAGCCCCTCGGCGGCGGCGTAATGGCAGCCAGTTTTTGTTAATGCCGGTTTACCTCGCGAATCGGATAATGTCGGAATGGGAAATGAAGTGCATTACGCGCGTTTAGGATTCTCTTTGGCTTATTGCAGTCGCGGGACACGCTCTCTCCAGATGTAATCCCTAATAGGATCTCTCTCTCTCTCTCCCCGCCTCCTCCTCGTCGTTCCTGGTAATTTTCAAGAAACGGCCTTTTCATTATTATTGCCCGTTTAATGCCGTCGGCCATTACGCTCTGGCGAGTGGGAGGAACAGGGCGCGAAATTTAATTTATTCAGCACTGAATTCACCATATCCCTCCGCGATAATCATACGCGATTCTTCGCGCGGAGTTTCCGTTGTTACTTACTCGCTGCGCTCGTTAATTAAATCCAGCGAAACCGAATCGGCCGGGCTCTCGTAAAATCTGCGCGCATCCTTTGTTATTGCTCCCCTCCGTCCTAATACCATGCCAGTGCAGCTTTTTCCCCTAATGTGTACCGCTAGGCGCGCTCGGCCAACAATTAAGTTCAGCGGTAGCCAGCTCTCCGGTTTCGGCCGATATGACAAATTCGCCCATTGTCATCCCCCCCCCCCCCCCATGCTTGTATATTCCCGCGAGCGCGGTGCAGGTGCAGCGGAGCGCCACTTCCGTCTGCTGCTGGGGGGCTGCTCTTATCACGAGGAGCTCACGAGGGCCGCAGTCACGACGGGCCGCGCGGCGGTCTCGAAAGGGGAGCGTAGGTAGTCGTGCCCGCGGCATCGGCTCTTTGACCGCTCGCTTCCCCCGCTCCATTGTGCAGCTCTCGACCGTTCGTTCTTTCCCTTTCCCTTATTCCGGTTACACGTCGTGAGCCCGCGCGCGGCGGCCTCCACGTCACGGTCGCCTTAATCTGCATAACCCCGAGTCTGCTGAGTGCCGTTAGCGAGCCGGCCGTTAAGCGAGGAGTCAGTCGGTCGGACGTGTCTACGGGAGAGAGAGAGAGAGAGAGAGAGAGAGAGAGAGAGAGAGAGAGAGAGAGAGAGAGAGAGAGAGAGAGAGAGAGAGAGCGGCTCGCTGCAGCGGGGGCAAAAAGCAGGTTGATACGCGCATACACTGCAGCGCAGGGTTGACGGACTCTTCTTCGATTTCAGCTCCCGTCCTTTCTTCGGCTAATGTGCCTCTATCGACGCTGAGAAACCGAGTGCGGGGGCCTCTTCTATCGGGTTTCATCGTCTTAGGACCCGCGCGGTGGCGAGTTTCGGGCTCAGGTTTCGATCACTGTCTGTCGATTCGCTCTCTATCTTTCTCCCCGGATGTGCCGGGGGATATAACGTGTCGTCATTGTATATTCATGATAGGATCGTTTTATCGGCCGAAGATCTCTCCGGGAATGCCGCTGACTCCATATTCCAGGATCGCCGAGACAAATAATTCCGATTCGGCGCATAAGGGCCAGATCGAGGCGAATTTCCATGTAGAGAGTCCATAGTTATAGGTACGTATCGAAGCCGCTCATTAATTATACGCACCGGGAGCGAAACTAGGCCACAGTCGCTCGATCTGCTCGCTTCGAACATTAGAAATCGCGAGGAGCGTGTACGCGTCGCCGCTTCGTTCTCGTTTCGCGGGCTTCTCTAATCCTCGTTCGGCAGCCTATGGCACAATGAGGCTCTCGCGAGAACGCGCGCGGGGGGCACCGATCGATCCATCGATCCCGAGCGCGTGCAGGTACATGATGTACAAGATAGAGGCACAGTAGAGGAGAGGGAGCGAGGGCAAAGAGCAGAAGCCGACTCTGACCTGGATTCGTCGGCCAAAGAATCCGAGCCAGCTATGACAAAGATACTGGACATCTCCACGTCAAGCCCCGCTGCTGTCGTGACGAGCCGCTTCTCTGCCAGCCTGCGAAGCTGAGGACTTTTCGGTTATATTGTCTTGGTGCATCGCTGCTTGGAGAACAACTCCGAAACACAGTTAGGGAAAGAGAACGAGGTGCACACGTTATTTCGATGCATGCCGCTCGCTAATTAGCGGCCCGACCAATTAGCCGGGACTCGTGTAACGTTTGCACGCCGTCGCGGCGGAGCTTTTCAAAGGCTCGTGATTGCGTTCGCGCCGCATTGTAAAACCAGAGCTTTTTCTTTCAGAAGAAAGCTCGTTAGTCGGATAACTCGCGTTACGTCGTTTAATTTTCGGCTGGGAATAGATGCATAATTGAAACGGGTCCCATTCGTCCGGTGGGTCGTTGCTCACAAGTGGCCCCCGAAGCCATAGGCCGTGATAATCCAATAACGCTCGCGGAACCCGTATACTGCAAACGTCAAACTGGTCGAGCAATTACCCCGAATGCGCGTGCGTATAACTAAGCTCGCGGGGTTAAAATTCGGCGAATCCCACAGGAGTGTGTCTTCGCGCTCGAAAATGCATTCACCGCCGCATGCATTTCTGTATCGTGCGCAGCGTGTCGGGTCACGATCCATCGGCTCCGCGCGGGCATCTTCAGGGATTAACGAAGCACGATGCGACTTTCGAAATAATTCAGTTAATCACGACACACACGGACTAACTCAGTCGTGCCGTGTGCGGTGATCTTGTCTGTCTCTCTTCTCTCGTGTATATGTCTTCATCCTCGCATTCACCTGCAGAGCATCGACTGCACGTGTCCGAGTCTCTTTGATGTCCCAGTCAGCGCACCGCAGCAGCAGCTGCAGAGCCTTTGACGAGCTTAAACGTGTCGGTTATCTCGAGCGTCTGAATTTTATCAAATCCTGCTGGTATTACACTCTCGACTCGCGTATATTTCCGCGGATAACGTAGACGTTTCTGCGCGGATGTTTACACTCACACACATGTGCTACATACATCGAGCATCTCGCCGAGACACTCCTAATTATATTCCGCGCAGTACCTGAACCGGTCCCCTATACTCGCTCTCTTGCGCCTCGGAATTAATTGAAAATCGCAATATAAAGAGACGCCACTAATTAAATCGCGACACGTCCCTCGAGCTGGACTCCGAGAGAGTATATCTTCCTCTCGCGCGGATTTCCACCTGCGGATTATTGCGCGGTCGCATCGGCGATGGCTGAAGGGCGGGAAATTTATGGCCTCGCATTACGCGAGAGCTACCGCGTTATAATTAATAGTTCGAAGCGGGAATAATTGCTTTTTATTCGACGCGCAGCTCGTCGTCCTGGAAGCTTCTCTCTTTTCTTAGCTCTCGACGGCGGATGTGTCTGCAGTGTTTCCCCGGCGCTGGAATAGGTGTCGCGTCTCCGAGGCAGTTTTTGCCGACTAAGCTGTTCCCGCACTGCTATGGCTACGCGAGCTTGTTGCCAACGCGCACGGAGCGTTATTTGCCGTTGACGTGAAAACCGATAAGTACCTGTCAACTTTAAATTGGGTTGTGTTTGCGCACAGCCGCTATCCGGGAGTGTACGCGTGCGTGTTTTCGAATTAGTGTTACAGGTATATTCGGCGGGAAAATTGAAATAGCCATCTCGCGAGATAAACACATCGGGATGGGTATATACTTCCGAGGAATCTGAAACTGCGCTAATTCCTGCGCATAGCCGACCACTATAGCTCGAAACAATTTCCCACACCCCGAGCGTTTATCCGCCTCGCGGATCGAACTCGGCGGCGCATTAACCTCGCAATCAGCTCGCGCGCGCGCGCGATTTCATTGTCTTATCCCGGCGTAATAGGCGCGCAATATTAAGAGTCCAATTAGACGCTCGTTTTTCATCCGGCTTAATGCAAACGCCGCCACCATCGCGGAAGAGCTGCGCCACAGCGAGCTAACTGCGCGAGTTCGAACTTTATTTCCGGGGCTGCTAATAGACTCTATACTGTGCTCGTATACATAGCACACACTCTCGAGAGAGGCGTTGATTGCACCGAAGATTTTCGGTTTCCAATAATTTTACGCTGTACACGTAGTTCGCAGCGTATATAGCGAAGCCCTTACACGCAGCGGCGATATGTTCTCCCATCTCATAAGCTCGCGCCGTTGTATCTCGATATCGAGCGTTAGAGACCCGCCGGTTCTGAACGACAACGCGCGACATCCAGGACCGAGAGCCGTTAATGTCCCCCCTCCATCTGCATACACGTATGCAGTATATAATACACAGCACAGCAGTCGCGTTTTACGTCCCCTCTGCTTTCGGGGGCCGTTACGTCGTTTAATGCACACGCGTACCTCGGGCTATACACACGCGCTGTCGTCTTCATTTCAATCGTGTCCCAGCGGACGCTTACGATCGACGCCCACGTGAGAGCAAAAGTTACATGCATCGAGCCGAGACTTCCTGAAGATACTCGTTGCGAGCACACGTGCCTTTTTTAGCTCTTTTATTGTTCCTCCGAGCGAGAGCACGATGTGGGTGGCTCGTCGGCGGACTGATTTCGGTACCGTTACTTTTTATTCTCATCCGGCAAGAATGATCCGCGGGAAATTCGATTTCGCTCGAAAGTCTCTTGTCGGATAAATTATGAAAATCGAAAAACGGACATCCAATCACGACGCGTGAGTGCAATAATAAGCCGAATGACAGAGAGATGAGTCAATATAGCCGTCCGCATTTTAGCGAATGCACGAGAGAGGCGCGATTTACCCTCTCGCTCTCTCTCGCCGGCTGAAAAAGAATTTACGAGCGAATAATTTCGGGCGGAATGGCGCCCGCGCCGCTGCGCTTTTGTGTACGCTCGCGATGCGACACTTTTATTGCGCGGGATATTTGCGGGAAATATTGCAGCGAATATGGGCTCGATTAAGACCGAGTCTTAAATTTTTTCCCCGCGCTCCGGAAATTTTATCTCGCCGTGCTGAAATGCTATTAATGAGAATACGTTTTTACCTTTCTTCCTCGTCGTTAACATCGTCACCTTTTAATCTCGCGCGTTATGATTTATAGCCCGTCCGACAGAGGCGTACTTATTTCGTAAATACAGGATGTATTACGGCAAGTGATATGGCACTCTGGAGAAATTCGTCGAAGGTGTAAAGTGGACGCGGAAAAAGCGCTGCTAAACCTTTGAACACCGTTACGCGCGCGCGTTTAACGACGCTGCGAAACGACCCACTTGCTTAGAGCTACAGTCGGTTAATAATCCATAAAACTTGATTGCATGCCGTGTGGAAGCGCTTCGATACGAGGGACGAATGAAAAACCTCTGGATGCATCGAGTTTCTCGGTCGACGCATACATCGACTTAGCCGAAACTCCCCGATGGAAGGCGGTTTATCCCTGGTATCAAGTGGTTATACACTAGCTGAGAACCGACTATACGGCGCCTGCTATGCAATATGGACTGTGTAGCTACACGGCAGCTCCTTGGAGAGGTATAATAAGACGCGGATTAAGCCGTATGACGAGGGGCGAGCTTTTGTAGGCTCTGACTGATCACCTCGGGTTAAGTTTTAATAAGCAGCGGACGGAGCCTATAGCGCGTGTATTCAAATAGTTTCACGGGCCCCGAGTTTGTTTTGATCGATCGCGGTTAAGAATTTCATCTCGTGACGCGCGTAATTTTCTCAGCCTGCGCTGCAGTGTAAGCCGATATTCCCCGCGAGTGCGGAGTACAACGCACCAGCAGGAAGCGACATCGCGTTACCGAACACGCCGCCGCGTGGGCGCGTAACGTAACGCACTGGCATATCACTTACCTCTGACGAACAACCGAAGCGACAAAGTCGAGTAGAACGAGATTTACCGTAGGTACAGTACGCGCTGCGCCTTCTATTTTCCTTCCATTTCGCGGCATTGTGCTCGCACGGCTGCTGCAGGTGTTTATGGAAACTGCCGAGCGCGTACACGAAGGAGCTTGATAAGGTTGCGCGCTCGAGTGTACCTGTGGCGCCTCTGAGCACGGCGGCTTATCGTGTACGGGAACTGCTGCTGCTGTGCACGTGCTTTCGTCGAGTGCCCTCGCTCCGTATACACGTCTATAGCTGGATCTCGTATACGCGGAATGTAAGCGCGAGATGATGAATGAGCGGGTTAATTAAGCGGAGTTCTTTGATAACTCGGGATGAACTTCTCGGCGAAAGTTCGTTTTGCGATCGGCAAGTAAGAAGCTCTCGAGTTCGTTAGAGGGATGAAAGTACCTCGCAACAATAGTTATGAAAGATATTGAAATTAAGTAATGCGATTATCGACCGTCGGTAATTGTCGACAATTTCCGCATTTGCTCTCCTCAAAATTAAATATAAATCATCGAGCGATAGCGACGCAGCCGCATTGTTGTCAAAAGAAAGATGATTCGTTCTTTCTCTCTTTGACTCAAACTCGTTGATTGCCCTCTAATTGCCCGAGAAATTGAAATTTCCGAAGAGCACCACCAGCGCCACCGACCTCTGCAAAAGTCGAAATATAATAAAACGCGCGTGTCCGCGTTTTTCTCTCTGTTTGACCTGGTAAAATGAATAATAATCGAGCGCGCGTTTACGTTCGGTGCTGAAGGTACATATTTACGCTCGAATTCGCAGCGTCCGCTGTTTTCGCCGCGTTGGACCTGTAACGATGTTTAAGGTTTCATTTATTGCAACAAAATCCGCACGAACTGGTTGCCGATCGAATTTTTATTGGTACATATTTTTCGAGAGCTGGCCAACACGATTAAAGTAATGATAACGAAAATACGCGTGTGTTTACCTACTCCCACACACGAGCGGAAAGGTTATTTATTAACGTCGATCATCAAACGAGAGTTTTTAACAGTAACTTTTCTCTCCTGCAGTAGCGGGGAAAAAGAGCCGATAAAAAGCGCGAAGCTCGTTCCTAGGTACCCGTATTAACGTGCCTAATATATGGCCAGCCAGCCCATGGCTGACGCGTTCAACCTAGATTAATTAACCTTTTGCCTTTCACCTTCGACACGGCTTGCAGCGAGAGCATAAAGCCATTTCGCCACGATAAACGGCAGCTTTTCCCGCGGTCCATAACGGGCTAATGCTCGCGCGCGCGTCGCCATCAATAAAACGCCTAGAGGGAAATCAAAAAGGGCCGCCCTGTTCTCTCGGCCGTATCGACGCTGTGCGCGTTCGCACGACAATAACAATGCCCTCGTAAATCTCGGACCCGCGAGCCTCCGCAATTTTTCCCGTCTTTCTCTACGCCCCTTTCCTAGTCCGTATATTCTATGCGTTGTACGCGCATACGCTTTTCTATCTTTATCTCCCGCTCCTTTCGCAGAGTTATTGAAAAAAAGGGATGCGAGAGTATGATAACGCGCGGTTTTGCATCCGAACGAGAGCGAAGTCGAAGATTGCCCGAGCCGACTGCGCACTCGTAAATCATAATCATCGCGCACACGCCGTGTAATTAAGCCGATATACGCCGTCCGCTAACCGAGTTCATCTGGATGGAGGAATTTTAATATTGCCGCGCATTGTTTATTTATAGTCCTCGTAAATTATTTTTTATTGGATATGCCTCTCTGTTGGATTTCCCGATAGAGAATACCGGACGTTCGTTAAGTAGAAAAGTTCGGGTATGGCAAGACGCGCGTTTTGAAAAGAAACCATAAATATTATACTTTTTTAGGATAAGCCAACGATCGTGTTCCTCTAGGGAGAAAGCGCGCTACCACCGCGGATTTTACGATTGTTAGAGAGAGCTCGGGTATCTCTCGCGCCGATGGAAATGATCGATGGCTTCTGGCTTTATGGCTCGGCGGAGATTTTTACGATGCCCACGCGCGCGCGCGCGAGCACGAGATTATCATTATTATATTTATAAGGGGCCGAGGAGTGGCTAATGAAGTCGTAAAAATCTTAACGATTGAATGTTTACGATTTTTTCTGCAGAGTCACCGATAACTTTATATATTGATTTAGTTGCGATCGATAACGCTCGCTCTCCTTCCGCGCATAATCGAGCGGCCGATTCATCACTGGGAAATTATTCCACGCCGCGCCGGCTGTAAGATTCCAAATAAATCAAGCCGAATCCCGACAAACAATCCCAGAGAGCAGAGCGCGTCAGCAGCTCTCCCTCGACAAAACACGAACTTCCAAAGCCGCACGAGCGAGCGCGAGCAAGCTGCATCAGCAGGTCTCGGCTAAGCCAAAGGGAATCGCGCGCGATCGCTCTGGGCTTAAAACTAATTGCTCGCGCAGGTGTCGCTCGTCGCGTGTTTATCTCGCGGCTGGCCACAACTAAACTGGTTGCCAGCCGGGAGCGCTTTCGCCTCGCGTGTGTCCCTTTTTTTCTCTCATAGTCGTTCGATTCCGCGCCGATGCCTTTTTTCAACGATGCGCGCCCGATTGCATATAAATCGCGTGGATTTACATGCAAATTATTAGACGTCGCGCGTATGTGCCGGGAATTAATAATATACAGTATGTGACGCAATATACACGGGAGCTGCGGATCGCCGATAATTTGGCGCTTCTTTTTTTCGCCGGCACAGACACGAGGAGGCGAGACTAATGGGAAGGGACGCTTTAAAGATCTAGGGGGAGGGCGATCGAGAATTATAAACTCGTGCGCGCGTGATACGGTTAAAGCCCTCGACGGATTAGCGGATCTAATTAGCGCAGGGAGTTCGCGATAAGGAATTTATAAAGCGCGCGTCTCCTCGGTTGGAAATCGAGGAGCAATCCGTCAATCGCTCGTATCAAAAATTCAGCCGGGGCTCGTTCAATATGATAGATGTCTGGATTCTGGGAATCGATATTGTACGTTCGTTATTTCGTTATTCTCTATTTCGCGAACAATGCAATCCGCTTCTGAAACTGCGATTCTATTGAGAGGTAAATTTATTGAAGCATCTGTAGCTTCGCAACTAGTTATCAAACTCGTTATTGAATCATTGGAATTGTCGATTCTCAGTTATAGGTTAACGAAGTCGTCATGCAATTTTTCACCACCAGATCCAATAATAATGAGATGCGTAAAAAGCCCATCAAATGTCTGTACCAAAAAGAACTTTTCGAATTCATAGCTGCACCAGTTATAAGCACGCCGCGACTCGTTATCGAATTACCGCAATCCCGCAGATCAACCGTTGCTCAGAGGAGAGCAAAAGAATCCACCCCGAGAGCAGCAAATCATACAGGTGCATGGCATCATCGACACGTACGAGCTTTCTCGTTATGACGTCCGTGTGTCGCTAATGGCATGACGCAATCGAAGCGGAGGCATATGCAACTCTCGGCCGCGAGATTAACTGCAATCACGAGGCGTGCCGCGCGCTGCCAAGGAAAATCGGACTCGTTCTAACCACTGTGCTTGTCGCTGCGCTAATCATGGGCCCGTGCCAGCCAGCTGCGATTCGCCGCTCGAGTCTCTGATGCGCAGTTTCTTTGTTTGAGCTCGATTTTTGCATGAGCTGAAAATAAAAGCGAGATTCGGAAAACTCATTTCGAGCTTTGGTTTTAAAAGAGATCAGAGTTAAATAAATTGGTAAGTCGCGCTTATTAATGAGTGGGAATTCGTGTAAAGTATAAGAATAAGCTTTTACGCAAGCTCGAACAAGATGAAAAATTAAACGAGCAGATTATTCGCTGTAAACAATTACCCATGGTATATATTCGATTTAAAACTGCGCAAAACGTTTTCCACGCTAATCTCTTACATATAATTTTAAAAAACGATATCCAATTTCCCGGCTGATTGTTTTCGTAAATATGCAATATCGATCAGGCGTGTGCCAGCAAAAGGTTGCCAAGTTAAATTCCATTACACGATTTTCAGCAGGAATAAAACATTTAAAAATACGCCTCGCATACGCTGTGATCAAAATTTAATCTAGACTATAATGAGATCGATTCAACGGCTCTTGAGAAATTTTCATCAACGAGCTTTTAAATTTGAAATTCACTCGCGCTCTTTTGAATCGCATTCGACGAACTCTGCAGCGTAAATTGCGTCAAAAGTATTTCGCAAATTGAAAAACCTTCTCCGCGACTGGAAAATTCCGAAGTAAGTCGCGTGTATGTAAATAAAAAGTATCGACTGCTAATTGACGGCAGAAGTGATTTCAACACTTAATCATAATCATGGCACCGCATCATATAATGCTGCCCTCGTAGAAGCCACTTATTTCGCCACAATTTACGTGTCTGGCTGTACACGTACGTGCCTGGCGCTACGAACGAGTAACGCGGCTTCGCGGAGAGAAATAGACGGAAAATAGCGAATCCAGCGACCGCTCAAAATCCCGGTTATAAGCAGCGAGAAATTGGCCAATTACCTCCACTTTTGGTCACTTTCCAGAGAATTTCGGGGCCACGGCCTCTCATCCCGCAGTCGACCCCCTCCACTGCGGACAAACTCGCGTTCACTAACTTCAAATTGTTCACGACTCACGTGATTAAAAGCGTGCCAAGCCAAGCCGTAATTATTTTTTAAACTGGACTATTTCTTTGTTAACAACTTGATCCATCCTATCCGCAGCTATTGACGATAAAATTCACGCAGAAAGAGCGAGCCGACCACTGCTCAGCAGCAAGGTTCAGCAAAAAGCAAAGCGGATGACCCATTAGCCGGTGCTTTACGACCATACAGTTTACGCGCGTAAAAAGTGCGGGACGATTACGGCGCGCTTAGCCGAAGATTGACTAATCATATAATCATCAAACGGCTGATGAACTGCCAAAAGGCCGCGTTTGCGCGAATCGCGTGCTCGGCCGTCTCGGCGGAAAAACACAAGAACCCCGTCGAACTTGGCGGCGCCTCGTAAAACCTTCGAATAGTGCAGCAGCTCGCGTATAGCATGGACTTTTTGCCGGCCCGCGCGCGCCTCGCTTTGGACTTCTTACGTGCATTACGCGGCGCTCGGCACTCTGGCAGCTTGTAATTTTCCAGTTATAGCGGTTTACGAAAAGGCATTAACTACTGTATAGGAAGTAAATCACGAAGCCCCCTCCCCCACCCCGGAGAAAAATCTCCGCCCCGCGTTCCAACAATTAATTCCGCCGCGCAGAGAGGGGGGAAAAAGGAGCCGAGAGAAGCCCGCGCACTCGCGGTTTCCCAGTACATATAATACGCGAGCGCGTTCCTTATCACCACTCCGGCGAGCCTCTCTCAGCTCGGAGGCGAGTTCTCGCTGCCAAATTGAAATATAGCCGGAAAGCGGTCTCCGCCTCGGCGCTGCGCTCGTAAAATCACACGGCCGATTATAAAGGCTCCGGGCGCCGCCGCTAATCTCGAGAATTGCCGGCAAAACTTGTGTGAGAGAGAGGAGAGAACGCGTTACGCAACGCCAGCGAGAAGGATAATTTATGGAATGCAAGAAAGGGGTGTTCCGCAGCGAGTACGTGTGCTCCGGCGCGCGAGAGGTAGCCTCTTTTTCCGGCCGCGACTCGGTGCAGCCGTGCACTCTATACGTATAGCAGGAGCAGCGGGAGAATGAACTCTGGGAATGGAGTAACCTTTAACGATCTATTATTGGATGTACAGTCCGCCGCGGTCGCCGAGGTCTGCTCTTCTTGTGCCTTCTGGGAATCCGATGAGCTTCGCTCGGCTATCCGCTCGGAATGGTTTACTTACCGCGATGAGTACAATTGGGGCGATATATTCGCGTTAAAAAAGAGCGAATATTCCACGATCTTATCTCGGCCTATCACCTTTTCCCCGGCCGTATACTCGCGCGAACGCGTATCTTCCGCAACGCGAACACGACCAATACGTCCGGGCTCTCTCTCTCTCTCTCTCTCTCTCTCTCGAGAGAGAGAGATGCATATGCCGGCCATTAGAGTCATTGGCTCATTGGAGAACCTGCTCTCGCTTCTTTTGCCCCTGCTTCCTCCTCTTCCTCACCTCGGCAATATGCGTGAGTTATCTGTTCACACACGTACGTATGCGTATATAAGCGCAGGTCAGAAGGTGCACCGGAGACTTTTTAAGCCCTGTTCCCCGCGATCGCCTCGAGCTCTCTGTGCAGTGCATATATATAGCCGGCTGCTCTCCTCTCCTCTCTGCTCGCTCCGTTCGCGGAATCCCAGGCGCATTCTCGCAATAGCTAAATGGGGATATTTATCTGGCGCTCGATCGATTTTATTGAATAATCGAGTTACGCTGCCGCGCGCGGTTGGATTCTTCCGGTAGGCACTCGAAAGAGTTATATCCACGCTCTTGGCGGCTCTACGGTCGTGGGATGTTCGCCGCTTAGGAATTTCGGCGGAAAATTTGAATTTCACAGACGCCTCTCGTCTATGACACACGCGACTCCCTTTTAAGGGACGCTCCAGTCCGGAGTTTTTCTCGGCTCGACTCCGCAACGAATTCAGCTAAAAAGCCTCGAGCATTGGATGTCGCTTTTTATACCTATTCCGCACCGCGGCGGCATCTCCAAATCCGGAAGAAATGTTCAGAGCCGCTCTTTTTTCGCCCCGTCGGCGCACACTGCGCGTACACGTGTGTACAGGTATGTCTCGGGACGCGATCCGCGCGGAATGCGCGCACTTCCGCGCGACGATCGGCGAGGTCGCGAGTAGTGCGTGCCGCGAAGTGGGGACGCTTATATGTGCAGTGCGAGAGCGATTCTAAATGATGCGATTCTGGCGGGGAAAAAAGGATTAGACAAATTCGAAATTGCTGCGGCTGCAGCAGCAGCTCGATTCGAGTCTTCCGTATACACGTTCGATTTTACTCTTTTGCCTCGGCGCGCTGGTTATTTACGAGTTTGGATTTACAGATTTTCTCGATCGCGCGCGCAGCTTCCTCGTCGGAGCTATTCGCGTTTTTAATCCGCGACAACAGTGCGCGCGCCGCATATTTATGTCCCTGCTGCGCTCGCGCGGGATAAAATATATTATTTATGGGGGGGTGAGTTACGTGCTCGGGCGCGATAAATCGCCAGATCATCAAATTACCATGTAGATTAATCTCTCTGCGCGGTACATATATACAGCAGCGATGTCAATCATTAGCGCTGATTAAATTATAATATTTTCCTCGAAATTACATACCCGTGATTCACGCACTGCGCGAGCGTTTAATAACTAACTGCACGTAATAACAGCTCATCTAACCAGAATGTATTTGTGTTTCAGGTGAGTAAGCCTTTCCCGCCAGTCCAGACGCAGACGTGCAGGTATGGTTTGCATGCGCGGCTCTGATTAGCCCGATCGCGCGCGCTCACGAAACCACTTTCGACTCGGAATATCGCCGGCAACAAGGCGCTGCTCGAGCCGAATCCAATCGAACCACGCGAAATTATTCGCTTCCGTCTGGTTGGCGCCAGCTCGACCGCCGCAGCCGCACGTGCCATTAGAAAGCGGCGGCGCTTTGTTTTTCAATTCGCTTCCGCGCGTATAACCTCGTTAGCTGCGGGGAAAAAAGGAGCAGCCCGACGGCAGCTCGATATCGGGCTGGATTAAGGTCGCGAAAGGGAAAGCTCGACCTTTGGAGCTTTTTGCGACCGCTTTCTCGAGGTCTGCTCGGCGAAAAAATTGATATAGACGCCACTAAAGCCTGCGAATGGACCGTTTGTACACACGTAATTCGTGTTTACACCGCGGGGGACGACAAAAACGAGACGAGTTTCTTGCGTATTACGACTACACGGCTGATGAAACCCGATGTACTTTTACTCGCGGCGGTTTCGTTTTTTCCGTTTTTGGTTTCGGAAACCTGCAGCGCGCCGGCGGTTAAGGGACGGGTTTCCGTCCGTGTCGAAAGCATAACCGTGTGCACTTTTATATAACATTCGGTGGAACGCGATCGCGCTTTCAGCTCGACGAGTCGATAATTTCCGAGGGAAAAACATCGGCGGGGCAAAAAGCTCAAAGAAAATTCCCCCCCCCCCCCCAGTCAGCGATCGCAGAGCCTAGAGAGGCAGTTCCTTATTACCATACAAATCGCGCGACCGTAGCTCTCCGCTCGAACGGAACGTCCTCTCCTCTCCGGATTATATACCGTAGCTCGGCTCGCAATTAAATTCGCGGAAAGCGCGAAAAAAGAATAGAAGCGCGCCGCGCACCGTTGCTCTCCGAGCTTTTTCAATATTTATGCCGCGCGCGACAAGTGTAACCGTAAAATCTGTTGGAGCAACGCATCGGAAAGTTTCATCCCTTTTTTGCTCGCCTGCGGTTGTTGCGAGGATCCGCTAATGGTGGGAAGATGCGCCTTTCCCATCCCTGCGCAGTGCACACCTTTTTTCATCGCGGTATTTCGAGACTCGATCCTCGTTTCGTCGGGAAATTCGAACGCCGATATATTCATAACGTCGTAAATCCGCAGCTGCATCGAGGCAGCTCTTAATTGAACGCTCGCTAAAACCATTCATTAGGCGCGCATCAATCACGTAGTGGCCGGTACGTCCGTCATCGATTAGCGCTGCTGAAAAACGCGCGATAATCGCCGCGAAAATAAATGCGCGCCCGTCGTTAAGCGCAGCTCGAGAGCTGAATGAACGAAGCGGGGCCGGTTTCACTGCGTGCGTGTGTACGTGAGCGACACGTGCATCCCCGCAGTCGCGAAAAACGTCCCGGGAACAGTTATAACCAGACGGAGCCGTGCGGCTGCTTATACACAGCGCGTCTGTAATTTCACTCGTGCGCGGCTGCCGTTGTCCGCGGTACGTCCGACCAGTTTTCGTCGGGCATTCGTTTTCTCGCGATCTCTGCGCGCGGGATTCAAAGCTGCTCGGCTGGAAAGGAGGTGCAATTTTATTGTCTTGTAATGACCGAAATCACGGCTCTGCGGCGAGCGAGAGAAAACGACGCGGCCTCGTGTCGCGCGCTTTCTAGAAGCGAGGAGGCAAAAAGCGCCGCAAAGAGAGAGAGGCTCGCTCTTTAGGAAAATTTACGAGGCTCGAAGTGCGCTAACTCGCGTCAAGTGCTCCTTTCTTCCGCGTTCGATCCTGGTAATTCGATCGGGTGCAAGGACTGCGACGTCTCTCCGCGGCTTGTACGCTCTTCGTCGAGGGTGAAAATTGCACAAATTGCGAGCTGGTATAATTTGAAGGAGAAAAAAAAACGAAAATCTATAAAACGCACGTGACTAATCGACGTGAAACGCAGTCGAAAAAAGCTCGAATTCACACGGCTCTAAGCGCATCCTCCACGCCCGCGTAAAATTTCAATTTTCGCGCCCGGCTATTTATACCCACACGTGCGCGCGGCTCTCTGCCTGCCCTGCGACGACCATAAGGAAGCGCTCGGCCGTTCCCTCCTCGCAAATTTATTACGCGCGCCGCGCAACCTCTCCGTCAAAAGGAGTATCTCATGCAGCCGGCTCTCTCTCTTTCTCCGGCCTGAGTGTTGAAGGATTAGACAATTTTAAAGAGCGCGAGCGGCTGCCATATACGACCCGTTAACCGCCGAGTCTAGCTCGGTGAAGGTACACGTGCATGTGGAGCCCGACTCTATATGAGCAACGTCTATACCGTTGCTCCTGATTTCGCATTCAAAGCCGTCTGTCAGCCGATCAAACCAAGCGAGAGGGCGACCTTTAGCCAGTCGGCCCCGTTCGCCGAATGACGCTGACGGACGCGGCCAAAGGGCAGCGGGTTACGTGACCGTTGACTCTGATGTGTATATGGCGGGCTTGAATGCACTGATTCTCGGCCATTCTGTCGATTTAGCGTTTGAATATTGAGCGTTTCTATTTTACTCTCATCGCAAAAATAATCTTGAAATTTTAATCACCTCTGACTCGGTATCCAACTCTGCTCTCGGCTCCTTTTAATAGAACCGCCGACTTCTCGGAATAAAAATAAACAACAAGCCGCACAATTACATCGATCCCGGATATTACGAAAAGCCTCGACTTGGCCGCAATAACTCTAATTTAGCCGAGAGCTGCGCTACTCGGGAGAAATGATATTCTTGTAACGACGTTTCGCGAACTTTCGAATTCGAGAAGGGACACAAGCTGCGGGCCTCGAGAGATGAGACTCGCCCGATACGTCAGCCCGACGATCGACATTCGCGGGAAAAGGAAAAATGGAAGAGAATCCGCTATAAAATATGCAGCGCAAACGAGGCGCGAACTCCGAGACACGTAGGATAAGCCGTTCGGAGACGCGATACGCCATAAGATCGAGCCCGACGAGGAGAAAAAAAAAACAGTCGAGTCGAGAAACGGGAGTAGGTAAGCGTATAGCCGTGAGATAAAAAGTTGATGCGACCGATGCTTTGTGCCGCGGGTTTCCGCTTCGATTGTGTGTACACATAATGTACACCGCAGAAGAATTTATGATTGTATCAAGTAATTTTAACGACGCGCGCGTTAACGATGGCCGAAAAAATTACACCCGCGCAGCGTTGTGCAAAGTTCCAAGAGCGAATGTTTCAACAACACCTGTACACGCGCAAAAAACAAGCGGAACGAAATCTCGTCACCAGTGTGTTTCTATGCCGATTGTTTTTGCGAGCCGAGTATACCGTTCGAATATTCGCTCGAAACTTTTCACAATGTCAAATAACGTCATTATACGTAGCAGCTGCGCGTCAAAGCTTCTCTATCATCCGACAATATTTTCATCAAGGTTTCCAAAAATTCCACTAATCATTCACAAACAAAAATCCGGCATTGTGCCATTATACGCTGCACCTTGCTTATACGTGTCCGCGTTCGCGAGCGTGTAAACATACTTGGACTCGTCCATGCATAAGACGGCGGTGGCGGTGGCGGTGTATATAGCCGGAGAACTTTCACTGAACATTATTAGATACGCGCTGGAATGCGACTACCGTAACCTCGCGCCGGTGCACGCGCCGGTAGCTCCGCTTTATTTCTTTCTGCATGAGCCCCTCCCTTTCCTTTATTGTCTCTCCCGCTGAAATTTCAGCGTCGAGCTGACGACGATTTTTCAGAGCTCACGATCTTGGTTCCTGCTTTTTCCGCGAAGGAAAAATAAGAACGAATCGACGTAGGACATCGATCGGCACAATTACGCAAGGGTAATCGGGGCCTCATTAAAGTCCCATCTGCCTGTCGGTAACAAGCTGCAGCGGACCGTTTCGACGAATCGGCGGCCGCGATAAATATTGAAATCGCACTTGTGTGTGTCGTCTTATCTTCGAATCTCGACTCGCTCGATTGCATAATCGATGCCCATCCTCTCTCTCTCTCTCTCTCTCTCTCTCTCTCTCTCTCTCTCTCTCTCTCTCTCTCTCTCTCTCTCTCTCTCTCTCTCTCTCTC
>QLSS01000024.1:886221-914881 GCA_024372645.1 Trichomalopsis sarcophagae | reverse complement strand
CTCTCTCTCTCTCTCTCTCTCTCTCTCTCTCTCTCTCTCTCTCTCTCGCGAAAACAATAATACGCGTCCGCGCAAAACCGGTTATTTCAATATTTCCGACATGTATGATGGAAGCTATCGGCTAATCCGATCTCCCGACGCTACGCGCGCGGCAAAAATCACACAGAGCCGTCACTCGCATTCTATGCCCATTAGGGATATTGTATATTCATACCCGCGCTCGTCCATTAACGTGCAGAGGTGCGCACCGACGCACACCGGACGCTCCGGAGCTTTGTGCCGCTGCTACTGCATAGTGCAGTACGGCTGCACTTGAGGGGATTGTTGGGCGACCGATTTTTCGATCCGCCGAGTGCTCGTTTGTTTATCTTTCCGATGAATTGTTATACATCCTTCAGGTGTGATTGATGGCAGTAGCAGGAGTGGAAATAGGCTCGGGGAAAAAAGAAATCAATAACGAGCTCGCGGCGAAGGTAGTTAAAAATGGGGAACGAGGGCTAGCGCAGGTGCCTTCCGCGTCACCGAATTACTCCGCGCGACGTACGAGCTCAAAAGCCAGCTGATGCCCGTATACAGCGGTGACTCTTTGCTCGCGTTTATAACCTATAAACGCGTTAGCTCTCTGCGAGATTAAGTGCCGTAATTGCGACCCTTCGTCCTCCCACTCGGCGCCGACTTTTAAAGGCTCGCGCAGACCGTGCGCGATACACAATTGCTGCAGTGTAAGAAGTATCTTCTTTTCTCTTCGATACGACGACGACGAGGATATTTGCGTCAATATTCATGAGTCATTAGAGCCGCAGGTGCATCTCTCCTAATTAGTTCCCCGGTTGGGCTTCGCTTCTTGAAGGAGATATTATTAGGTTTTGTAAAAAGTTGCTGAAACTTGGAACGTCGCACGCCGATCTTGCTCAACGGCCCAAAAATTGCGAGTTACTGATAAATTTATTTTCTCGCGGAGGAAGGCATTCGGATTAACGAAGGCGCACAAAGTTTTCTTCCACCGATAATTTCGTAACGGAACTCGGAAGGAAGAGAAGATTAGCTTTGATCCCACTCCCGACAATAAGACTCCTCGGCGCTTTCTTTTTAATTTAAAATTCCAGCGCGAGATTCCTCTTTCGCGCGCGCACGCGACTTTTTTAATAAAAACTTGCGATGCCGAGACTCGACCAAGAGAGAAAAGCTCGTAATGCAGCGGGAAGATAGCGCGCTTATAGTATTGTATTAAAAATGATCGATATCGCAAAATTGGATTGGCTCGCTATAGTCACGACCTCGTATTCGACGTTGCAATCGAAATGAAAACGCAGAAATTTTACGAAAATCACGCCCCGACTGCACATTTGAAGAAAATTGCTGTACTGGGAACGATACGCTTATTTTGCATCCGTAATGTAATTGCTGGATATAGAAGAGGTCGTATCAGAAAATATGTAATTTCCAAACAACGTCCGCGTTGCGCCTTGCCAATCACGGAATGTTACTACTGACGCACATCCATTATTCCATCTCGTTTTTTTTTCATCCGTTTCGAATGTACCGGTAATTTTTTTTAACGACCGCTATTTTTTGCCGATAACGCCGCGAAAACATGGAGCAAATCGAGCGAGCTTGCTTTGTGCCACTGTACGGAGCGAACGAAACGGTAATTTTTATCAAAATATCCACTTCGTGCGCGTGCGGGTCAGCCTGCATACGCAAACTCGCGCGCGCGGAGAGCAATGAAATTATTCAGCGCATTTATTTACCTTGTCGCAGCTGCCCTTTTTAGCTCGTTCGGCAACTGATTTTTGCCCGAGTCCTTCCTCTATTTATTTTTCACGTACACCTTTATTCGATAGCGTGTGCCGCTCGAATTTCGAGTTTGCGCTCGTAACATGACGAGATGAAATCGATCGGGAAACGCGTGTGATGTTTACAGCGCGGAAATTCATCCGCGAGTTAAATTTAATGTTTGATTTCAATCATCGTTAAGCAAGCGCTGTGGCATCAAGTAGCAGGAAACGTTAAATTTAGTACTCCCACGCGAGATGCTATAGCCAAGAACTAGTTCTGCAATCGTATTATAACCCATCCCAGGGACGGGTGCTCATTCGCGCAGTTTCCCAAAACCAAAAGTGCACTTCAAAGGTCTCATTTGCCAGTTGGAAAAAAGCTGGAAAAGAGCCGGGCCGACTTCTCTCGTAATTAAAATGAAAGCCGGTTTGATTGAGTTCGCGCGGCGGCGAGTAGTCGGGAAAATCCGTGAAACGTCCGGCCCGCAGCGCAGCGGTATAACCTGTTGAAAAAGCGAAACTTAATTTGCGCCCACGCTCTCGGTTTGTTAATTCCATGCAGCGCGCTTTTACATCGGGAAATGATTCTCGCAACATAGAATTCCGATGGGCTGATTGTTGCGTTCGGCTAATTGAAAGCCCGAAGTATTTGGATTATTGAAGCAAAGCTAACAATGCGTGAGCGCTTTGTTAATTTTAATTGTTCCACGAATCCGACGAATTTTATTTCGCGTGTATACGAGCTGTAAATCTTTACCGTCGAACTGACGTAATTCACGCGCCATCTCAGCCCCGCGAAATATTACAAAAGATTACGTCTAGGGTATAGAACGAAAGCTCGATAAAAACGCGCGTGCCTTCATAAATCCGCAACACGGTAGCGTGTCTCGAAATAGAAAAAAAAATAACCGTAAGCCCCGAAGTTCATCGATCACGAATTTACGCGAGCCGAGTGTTTATGAGACTATCGGCATCCATCAGCTGTCGGAGCTCGCAGTTCGCGACGCGCGTCGATCCGAACGTTCCGTAAATTTTCATATATTTTTTCGCTCGATTCCGGAAAGAGCCTACGCGCGAGATAGATTTACTGAGGATTTTTATTAAAAATATCTAGAGTAACGCGATCAAAGTTGTAATATCTACTTGTCTGTCGGAAAATTGAAATTCCCTGAGGTTGAAAGCCGTCGGCGAATTTTCAGTTCAGTCAGGCCAGCAGCAGCCGTCGCTTGTAAAAATCCGCACCTGATATCCAATTCCCCGCGCGAGCCAGGCGTGCGAGGGAGGGGAAGAAACACCGCGACTATCGGTTTCCGAGGATAACGTTGTTATTTTCGCGCGTTACCCGTCACTCAAGCGCCTTATAATCCGGCGCCACAGTGACAGAGCCACGACTGTATTACTATCGATCGAGCGCGGGCGTGTGAACTGATTGACATGTATATTTTCCTTTTTTTCGAAGCTGTACAGTAATTTCAATCCACATTTTCGTCTCGCGCGATAACGAGCCGAGAAAAGCAGAAATCACGCCTTCCAGCTCGACTCCAGACGTACACTCTCTTAGCCTCGTCAGCCGGTGTTCCCAAAGAGCACACACACACACACTGCGTCAAAACCGCGCGCGCACTCGAGACACTCGCTACACTGCGCGCACATAGAGAGCTGTGACGTCGTCTCCGTTTTAACAAACGCTTCTCTCTCTCGTCAAAGTGTTTCGCTGCGAAGTGCTTGTTCCTTGGATCAAAGCCGCGTCGTCTGTATCCGATACGCGGCACACCCCCTGTTCCGAGTTGACGCCCCTGCGAGAGAGTTTATTGTTAAAGGTGCGCCATTGGCTCCATCAGTTTAGCTTGTTACGAATAATATCGCGTTCGTGATTCATAGTTCAGCGCGTAATCGTCGCGTGTCGGGGTATTGTGCAGCGAATGAAATAAGAGACGCAGTAGAAGTATAGCCGCGTGGTGTTAACGCGCACTGGTTAAATTTAATGGAGGCAGCTTAATGAGTTTCAAACGAACTCGCTAATTAGTCCTAATATGGCGAAGTATGCCAGAATTATCGCCGACGCAGCTGGGAATAATCAAGAAAAATGCGCCGAGCGTACGGGGACGTGTGCGCGCGGCTCATGAATTTTCCAGTGGAATCGTTGTTCTGAAATCTCGCGCCTGTCCTTGTACGCGAAAATAACACGACACACCTGGTGAAATAATTGCACTTATCGCGATGCATTCGACTGGCGCCACTCGCGGTTAAAAAACGGATACGCTTTCATACATTATCATAATTTGTGGTTCAAGAATGAGGTTCAAGTTCACTCTCGACGTAATAAAAATTCAAGGACGGCCCCGGAAAGCAGTTGCCATATAATATACATCTCAATGAACTTTATAACGTCGTACTCTTCACGCGGATGTCGTATCCTAGCGATCAATTATGAATAAAACAAACTCGTTCCACTTTGTCACGCGAGTCGCCTAGAAATATCAAATGATCTAATACCGTCAGCTCTATAAATCGATCGCCGAATAAACCGATCCACAGACGATTAATTCCGTCACACACCGCGTAGGCAGCCGCTATAATGAATATTCCATCGGCCGCGGCAGCAGTACAACACGCGACCTCAGAACGAATAACGCCTCGTCGTCGAAAAAAATACGATGAGAGACGCTGCAGCAGCAGCGCAGCTCCTTAAATCACTCGCCACCCACGAGGCGAACACAGAGGACTATACACTACTCTCTTTGGCACGACGACCTTAAATTCGCGATCGTATACAGGCCGAGCCGATAAAGGATTTGCTTCGCGGGCAACAAGGTTGTGAAGGAGAGAAGAATAAAAAAAAAACAGAAAATAAGACGGGGGACACGCGAGGTTGCCGAGCGAACGATTTATATGGGCGTTTCGTCCGCGCGGCTGAGGTCTTTTGGGTAATGAACTTTGGGACGCTTTTGTTTTGGTCGTGAAAAATCGATTTACATTCAAATTCATGGATGGACACGAAATACCCCGGGATTATTGCACCTGCTATCAAAAGTCGCGCGCAGTGCAATAATTGCGCAAATATCGAGTATAACCGATAAGTTGAGCAATTCCTTTTTACGTAAGCCCGCGGACTTTTCACCGTATTTCCACTATAATCGTTACAAATCGAAAGTGCACTCTGATGCAACTTACGCTTCACCTTACGTGTTCTAAATAAATTAGAAAATTAACTTAATTTAGCTGTACAGCTGCCATACGATTGTTGCTCGACACGCGGATTGCCTCATCCACGACCTCCAGCCCAACTGATGTACGGACTGATGAATCCTATCGATACGACGCTCCTGAAAAGTGTCCAAGACTCATCGTATACTTCTTTCCGCTCGGCATCTGTTATAAATAAGCCGCATCGCGCGATCTCATCCACTTGCGGAGTCGGCAGGAGAGAAATACAAAAGAGCATCAATTATACCGACACCAAACAGTCGAGCGAAACTCTCTCAGGATAAGTATCGCTATCCCTCGTATCCTCCACAGCAGCAATTCATCCGCGGCGCACAAAGGAAAAGAAGCACACACCTGCGAGAGTATATCATTCCTATGCGGATCCAATCACTATGCTAATGACTCACGCGATTGTGTCTCAATTGTCGGCCGACTCGTTTCCAAGTTATTCCTTCTCTCATCGGCGTCGAAAACGCACGAGGAGGTGAATCAGTCCGCACGATCTTGAAGGTTTAATTATGCGCGACGTTGGCCTTCGAGCTCGATTAGCGTCGTCGAGAGCTAGCGCGATTACCCGCGCCATCGAGAGCCGCTAGCTAACGACGCCCGCCAAAGTCCCCGTAACGCTTTAGCGAGCCCGTCCTAATCGGATTTGCACGGCGGAGCTAAATAAACACTGCCAGGGGCGTAGAAGCTTCTACGACTGTGGTCCGCGATTTTCTTGGCCGGGGAACGGGTGCTTCTGCAAAAAAGCGAAAACGATCGATAGTCCTTTGCGTCTCGCGTCTCCGTTCCAAAGACAATAATCGAAGATAGCCCCGAGTCAAAATCAGCCTGACGCGACTACCGCGTAGAATCCGATATCAAAGGGGCAGTCGGCTCGTTCCTTTGGTCCGTCTTACAGATGATCAGCATATCCGTTCGCTTGATTATGATTCCGTTTGCTCTCTCGCGACGAGTCATTAGCGATGCACAAATTGCGCCCGCGTCGTCGGGCTTTGTGCTTGCTCCGATTTCGAATGCTCTACTGTCGCGGGATCAAAGCGCGCGAAGGGATCGCGCTGATTCGGCTCTCTATTCGCTGCTGTCTCTAATGGAATTAGAAAGTATCGGATGAATCGCGCGAGATATAAAGGTAAATTTTATCCAACGCGATATCGATCTCGGAGCATTAAAATTTCAACGGCTCTCTCTTTGAAATCGCTCTTTCGGTTCATAAAATTTTAATGCCGCGCATCCAAAAGTACTGACATCGAATTTTCAAATTTAAAATGACCGGCGCGCGAAGAGGACGTGGAGTGTGTCATTATTTATGAGAGCGCGTGAGGGTATGTCATCACGATTTTCCATTATTCATCCTGCTCGAGCGAGATCGACGTATCGGGAGGATGAAATTATGCTCGATAGAGAAATCATTTATTTCCGCGCGCAGTTCTCGTTCGGGTTATCGCTTTATCTCTCGCGTGAGCCATGCGCTGTGTAAAATCTACCTGTTCATCGATCGAAATTTTCGAATATTTATATGGCATTCTGCGCCGCTGATCAAAATAGCGTAGAGCATCAGGCGCGCTAATTGAAACGTTGTGCGATCGCAAAACCGATAAATTTCCGACAGGTCATCAGCCCGATACTTGAATTTTGCAAAGTCTCTAACGGCCTCGGCAGTTGGCATCAACCTCATTGAGGCAAAACAAGAGCAGCGGCGTCATCGAGCTGCCTTCGTCTAAGCAGCAGCAGACGTCGACGTAGGCATCGCGACGGAAAAATGGAAGCGCGCGCGATTGGCTCTTCCGGCGGCGCGCGAGAGGCATTCAAGCGTAATTACGAGGCTTGGACTGGTTGATAATAGCTGCGCGCAGGCGACACACGGCTGCCCCCGAGGTGTATCCCTGATGTGTGGGATTGGCAGCAGTGTGCGGCTGCGGGGCCGAAATTACTCGAGTGTAATCTAAATCTCTTTCGCGGAAGCTGTACCCGCGAGTTTTGCGGCTTGTTTAATGCGCGGGAGTTAGAGCTCAGCCGGCTGTATATTAGCGCGAATGCCTCGCCGCGGTTTGGCAGTCGGCTGAATTATGTGCGCAAGGGGAACGAGCTTGCTTCGCAATGTTTTCGGGGCTGCGATCAACGCTCTCTATACTCGCACCCCTTTCAGCCACGTTTGCGCGAATTTCGAGCGATACAAAGTTAATTATCTCGCGATCCCAATGAAATCGATACGCGCTCCAGGCTTCGAATAATAATAATAATAATAAAACGGAACGAGCAGCGGCTGAAAGTTAACGGAGCTGTGCCGAGTCGCGCGCGCTGATCCTAATTGCTCCGCTAATTAACTCGGATCCGTCAAACCGTTCGACTTCATATTACAGCGGAAAAATCCCTTTGAAAATCGCGTGTACACAGTCGCCCGGATCCATCGCGGCGCATTAACCTCAAAAACCTCCCGTCCCCATATAGCTCCGTATACACGTCGGCGAATTAGCGCCGGCGATCTCCGGTTCAGCACTTGGCGTGCTGTACTGCTGCAGCGTCGCAAACACACTCGCGCGCGGCGCGTAAGCCGAGAAGCCGCGACGGCTCGTATGACTCGCGCGTCTCCGTCGTCTGCGGTGAAACTCGAGACTCGAGCTTCTTTCTCCGCATACATATATATACTGTCGCGACGCTGATTTCTCCAGGGGACACGAGACGCGCGCGGGGGGCTAATCTCACCTCTAACGGATGTTGATGTGCGCCTTCTCCCGTACGTCCTATACAGCTTCCGTCTAACCGCTTCTTCGTTACGTGCTTAGCTGCGCACACGCCCCTCGAGAGGCCCATTCCGCCGGATCGCCGGGATCCCTCGATTTGTTTTAATACCGCGAGCTCGAGGAATGGTATCGATGAAGAGCATTATTCCCGGCGCGGAAACGCGCGAGGCTTACGTAATCGTATATGTGGCACCGCGAACGTCTGACTAATTCCATTCAATTGCCGTTCGCTCGAGTGATACACGCGTCGTCGGATAATGGGAAAAACAACCTCGGCATTTGCATCTTGCCGACGACGCCCACCGAAGAGCCGACGTTCTCAAGCACGCGCTCTTGGAAATGATACAAAAAACAAAAACGAGATCGAACGCGGAAGGAGCGGCGGCGTGTGTGTACTCGATAATATAGCGATGCTCCGTTTGGAAAGAATTAACTATACGCGTAAAAATAGCGTCGCCTTATTCGAGCACCGAGAGCGAGTACGGAGCGCACATTAGCGGATATACATAATCGCAGAGCAGCTAGGCCGGGCATTATGCGCCGAGTCAAGATCGCGCAGTGCAGTGTATGGAAGCTGCGCAACAAAGGCCGCGCTCGATTAACCCAGATATCCTTAAGCGCGAGCGCGCGCGATCGTTACTCACCTGCCCAAATGCCCTCGTCGTTGCGGAAAAGGAAAGCTTCGCACAAAGACACAATGAGCTGCTGCTGTGATAAGTTTGGATCGGGAAAAGTAGGCGTTGTATGCAGGGTACAGCTTTTGCCAAGTGCTTCGGGAAACACTTAATTGCGTTAGGATAAAAAGCGAATTCTCGTTCTCGTGATTATCGCGCGACTAAGATAAAGCCGAGCTTCTTTTCTCGGCCGTACAGCCTGCTTTTCTTATCTTCGAAAATGAATTTCAAAACGCGACATACGCACACACACACCCAGCGTCGTGATTTATGACTTGGTAGGCAAAACTGAGAGAATCACTTTATCGCACAGACGGAGTCCTTATACACCGAAGATTTATCGCTCCTTCCGCGCAATAATACTCGAAATAAAGCGCTCGCAGTTCTTCTCTCTCATTTGCGGACTCATCCGAGATCGGAGCTTGAATAAGCCGGAACGGCTTATTCAAATCCTCGTGTCGCCGCTGCGAGAGACTAAATGTGACGCTTCCGTCATTTTCGCCTGGCCAAACAACGTCACGCTCGCAGTCTCGCGGTGTCAACCATTCGCCCATGAATGCTAACGCGATAGTCCCTAGCTCTCGCTCTCACTCACGCGTCTCTCGCTCTCTCTCTCTCTGTATACGTACTGTGCGTGATATTTATGCATGAGATATTTGCGCGCGGCATAATGGAGCCGCACGGCCCTGTCGCCCTTCGGCTCGAATTTCCGTGCGGTACGTAACGTTGAATTTTCGTTGTTTGCCCCTTTTTAGGCTTCACCGAGCGACGCCTGCGTGCGGCTTTGAATTTTTACAAGACAATGGTCGATTGTAAATTGTAGCACTAACGAGAGCTTTTTGTCTGTTTCAGGTACGTTAACTAGACGCTTTTCTCTCCTGCTGCTGACAAAGAGCGACTCGGGAGAGGTGAGTTATGAGGACTTTGAAAAAAAAAACGTTTCTTTGAAAACATTCAATCGCCAGAGAATCGCACTTTATTCCACTGCGACCTTCGACACTGCGTCCTGTATACGCGGCGATGACTGTATCCCCTTTATACTCTCGCGGAAAATGATTAATCTCGCGAGGCGTCAACGCGCGGAAATCAATGCTCGAGACAGAGAGTATAGCCACATCTCTCCGCGAATAAGAAGTCCTTTCTCAGAATCGCGCCTTTCAAAGCCCATCTTTATAACGGCTTTCGGGGGACAGTCCCGCGTTAATGACGATGACGACCACGTCAAAAGGAGGAGATTTCGCCCGAGCTAATCAAACGGTACAGCATTTGAATGCCGGATGATGAGCCGAGAAGAGTTTATCGCCGAAAGTAGGCTGCAGTGCAGCGTTTTTGCACAGAGCCGAGCCCTTCGCGAGCGTATACACCGTGTACAGCGTCTCGGTGTTATCCTCTCTCGATGATTCATCGCACTCGAGAGAGCCCTCTCACAATGCGCAATAAGCCCGAGTACCGGCGTCTCTCTCTCTCTCTCTCTTTGCACGACGCAAAAAGCACAGTAAAGCACCGCGGACTGGTCGCCGCCGGCGGGACGACCACCCGCGAGGTAATTGTAATAATATTTATAAAAGCTTCTCCCAGCGCAGAGCTGAGATAATATTGATGCGTCCGCGCGGTATTTATTATTTCTCGAGCGGCGATTATATCATTCCTTCGCCTCTCACAACTTTACGTCTAAATCCAGCCGGGACGCCGCGTTTCTGCCATACCTGAGCGATTTAACGCAGCAGAAGATTCACTCGCGGCCCGGCGACGAATTCTCACCGCATACGCTGCCCCCCGATAGGATCTCCCGCGCCTCCGGAAGATTTACGCAGCGGCAGCTCCACCTTTTCCCGTATACACCTCTCTTTCTCTCTCTCTCGTTCTTCGCACTCGGCCAGCATCCCGCGTCTATAAACCTAATGGACATAAATGTACGGCGCGGGCCGCGGGCGAAGGCATACGTCGAAGATATGCAGCCGCGCTCTCGCTCTCGTTTTAATTCCGACCACGTAGCGCTCGTCCGCGGACTCTAATTAAGGATTTATTGTTATGTACTCGCCGCGCGGCGAAATGACTAACGACGCGACGCCGCGCGGCAGCGCCCCTTGCGCGCGTACTGGAGATAGCGCTCAGCTGCGCTCGTATAAGGCTCTGCCTTAGATTTCGGTTTTTATTCGCAGCCGTGCGGGAGATGCGCAGGGACGTACGCGTAGGGTTATTTCTGACGCGCGAGAGGCAGGGCTGATTTGAATTTATGCGCGGCGGGTTGTTAGAGCTGTTTTATTCATTCGATGCAAGCGAGAGAGTGAGAGAGAGAGAGAGAGAGAGAGAGAGAGAGAGAGAGAGAGAGTCGTACGCTGGGAATTGGTGATTGAAACTGCCAGTTTGCGGAGGAGAGTTAACGATTTATTTGCGCTGCAACTATTTTTCCCCCTCGCGAACGAGCGCGATGCACTTCTCGGGATTTATACGCGCGTGCGGTGAATTTCACGGTGATAATAATAATGAAGCTTCGCGTATAACATAATCCAACAGGTTCGTTTAATACGTAAACGTGTATCACAAGTTTGTATACATTTTCGTGCGTGCTCTCGCTGTGTGTATCGTCATGCAAATTTATGCAGCCGTTACATTATTTACTCGCACGCACACATACGTCCGAGCTTAACGACGCTTTGCGTTCATAAGTACATGCATATACGTTTAATAGTCGAGACTTATCAGTGCCAGAGAAAAGTAATATCGGGAAAAAAAGTCGGAACCTCTCGATTCAAATCCGATGTAAATCTTCGTTAACAGGCCAATCAGCATACATCACGCGTATCGGCCAAAAAGTAACGCTGCACAGCGTTTCAGCTATGCGAAGCATGTGTGCGGGAAGTTTCATTTAGCCGCTCAAGGCCGGAATTAAAATTTCAAATTCATACCTCGATTAAACCTGCTATCATTATCTATGGAGATCGAGTCGAGAAGCTCGAGAGATAACTTTGTCGATTATATGCCGGGTGGCTCATCGCTGCTCCCTCATCCCCCCGTAAAAAAGACGTCGTTTGAATTGATGTTACGACCTAATTAATTACAAAACTACAGCTTCCAACTAACTATATTCTACACGATTTTGTTCATCGATGAATAACACAAAAACTTTGGCGAATTTCACAGCATCCGACTTCCGGTCTCCTTCTCGATCCACTTCCGGTACAGGTCGACCCTCGTGAAGATCCCGGGATAGTAGGAAGTGTTGCACTCGTAGCCGGCGGAGACGATACCGGCGAGTTTACCGTTGATGATGCCCGGACCTCCCGAGTCGGCGGTGCAGGCGCCGAACTCGCTACCACCTCGTGCGCAGAACGAGTTGGCCGTGACCACCGCGTAGATCTCCGTGTAACGTCGGGCGCAGGTTCTCTGATTCACCACTTTCAGCTCCACCGACTTCAGCCGACGCAGTTGCTGGCGAAGTTTACGTTTTTTGCGAAGCTGCGGAATGAAGGATACGATTGTTAAAGACTCATTGACCTAGAATTCAGCTAAGCTTGCATTTCTTACACGCCTATAAAGATTCATAGCGGAAAATTGATTGGTTAATGAAATGCGCGTACGGTTTATCCTTAATAAGCCGGACTTAACTAGAGTATAAAAGTCTTTGGTATACGTACGCTCTCCCATCCGTAGCCGGATATCTTCATCCTATCGCCGACCCTGGGCGGCTCGCTGGCCAAGGAAATGGATCGTTGACGCTCGTTGAATTCGATGGGACGTTTAACCTGCGATTGTACGAGTTCGCGTTATGCACTGGCTATGAATTTTAAGATTATGTTTCACGAACAGACATCCAACCTTTATGAGAGATATGTCGTGGTCGTTGTGATTGTGCCAGCTGTACTTTGGGTGAACGATGAACTTCTCGATCTCGTGCCTCTCTCCGGAGAAGCTGTAGGACGAGCCGGTGGTGATCGTTAGCTCTTCCTGGCTGTGAATCGATAATAACGCGCAACTGTTAAGCCGTCTCTAGAACGATTTTCTTCCATGACATTGCTACTCACTTTCCCACGAAGCAGTGGGCAGCAGAGACGAGCCAGTACTCGGAGATTATACTGGCACCGCACACCGTGTCGTCTTCCGAAATGATCTGGGCCTGCAACACGCGGAACGGACGATTATAGCACCGATCGAGATTATACTCGGATAGAAAGTCTCACCTGGTGAGGCGTCTCCTTGATCGAGATGTAGCTGCCGCCGACGACTCGTGACTTGTTGTACTTATCGACTGCGGGGAATTACATAATGAGAGTCAACGCAGAGTTATTCCCTAACAACGCGAACGTGTACACTTGACCCGTGAGCGCAGGATTATTCAAATAATAGACAACAAGTTCGTATCACAGTGTTATATACTCACTTTGCTGGCTAAAACAGTTTCCACAAGCGACAGCGAACAACGCGAGCCACAGGCACTTCATGACGAGAATACAAGTCGCGTACGCACGAGTAAAAGCGAGACCCGCAGTGTGCCGCTCCCACACGCTTTGCACTCGCTGTATATATATGTGAATCTCTGAAATGATAAAAATTATAGCCGGGCTCACGCGCACGCGTGCTCTAAAAAAGTCTTCTCTCTCCCTCATCCTTGAGCCGAATACATAGTTTGATGTAGGATATCAGCTGCTCGCGCGCACGTAGCCGCTCTCGCGGAGGAGAAATTTTGAGGAAGTGTGTACTCGCGCGATTATGGTTCTATTTTTAACCGGCCAAAGTCGCAACGGCTGCCGAAATCAACGCGTCAAATTCTCGAGTCTCGAGAAAAATCAAGAGAATTTTATTTGCGAGACGGCGATGAAAATTTACGGCGAGAGCCGGCCACGTTAGCAAGTGGGAGAGATGAAAAATGAAGCGGGCGTCTTGCGAGCTGAGAAAAAAACAAGGCGAAGCAAGCCTCTCGAGGAAACGCGAGATACAAACAGGGTCAGCCAGCCGCCTGACTGACGTGAGATATCGCTTGCCCAGGGAATGTTTGCACCTTTTTTTCGAGACGTCGTCGTTTTTTTAAATTAATTGCGACGAAAAAAACTGCGCGCGCGCGCTCACCGAAAGCTTTTTCATCGGACAAAAAGCTTCGCTCGAAGCACAAAGCTTCGGTCTCGCAAGCTCGCAAAAAGACCGCCGCCAACGCAGTTGTAGCGGCCAACGGGGGAAAAAAAAGGGCGAAGCAAAGTCAACGTTCGGCGCGCTTGTTTCCGGCGTGGCGGCTCGCCTCTCTTAAAACCTTATCCGGCTGCGCCGTTCCGAGAATCACCCTCGTCGATCTCTCTCGATACGCTCGAGGGTTTATTTTACGTCCGCGAGCCCTTTTTTCCCTGCGCGTGCGAGCGCGAGGAGAGAGATCGTTTCCTTTTATATGCAGGTGCTGTAGCGTCGCGTGTACCAGTGCGTTATTCGATTACGAGTCGTTCGAGGATTTACGGCGTTTTTCGGAGGTTTCTCGTTTTACTGCTCCCCGCGCGCCGCTCGAGCGATAAGTTTTCTCCCTTGGTCACGTTCGTTGTTTGCGATAAATACCGGCTGCCGTGGCGGTAATTTCATTTAAATTTCGAAACGCGAGCATATTTCCGCGGGTTTCAATAGCGGGAAACCTACCGGGGCATACATTACGCGAATGTGTGCACATTCGATGATTAATAATTCCGCAAAGCGCGTGAAGCCTCTATTTATCAACAAAAATTACAGCGCACTGGATAACGGCGGAGTAAACAGGAAAAAATTTTCAAAAATTTCGAAACAAAACGACGCGCGCGTGCGACTGATATCAGCCGTACCGCTATTAACACTCCACGGCGCCAGGGTCTTTTTCTTTTTTTTCTGCGGTCGAGGTACCAAGTAGGCAAAGCCAGATAGACGGAGGAGAGAGAAGACGTGCACGCTCGCTGAGCAAAGTGGACGAGCGCCGCCTTCCTGACACACTGACGCGAAGAAGCTGTGGTGGGCGGTTGTTGTGCCGCCGCTCCGCTGCACCGAGAGCCGCTGACCCGTGCTCAGTTCGCCTGATGCTTTGTTGTTGCGATGCTGGAGTTATTCTTTTTTTTTTTTGGATAATTCAAATCATGTATACAATTAGAATTCATATAGAGCTCGCGGTTCACTGGTCCGGATTCTCGCGGATGCACGCGCCGGGCTGAATTATTATACGGCAGGTCAATCAGAACGATTAATTGACTCCTGAAACGCAATACATACCGCGTGATTTCGCGACTACTGAAGCATCTAGTTTCGTATTTCGATCATAAACAAGCACGAAATCGGATGACATTAATTACGGGTGTATTTCCAAATTAATCGCGGCCGCGTTAAAAACACAAGCGAAACCATTGCGCGTAAGTCAATTTTCCGCTCGACGAGGATTGCCTGAATTTCCGAGCAGTCGAGCCGGCCAAGAGTTCTCTCGGGCACATAATACCTACATTTTCAGTTTCATCACTCTCTGCCGGCGCCGAGTGTGCAAGCGACGACGACCGCGCGAGATACCGAGCCCGCACGCTGCTGTGTATTAT
The DNA here is from genome assembly GCA_024372645.1 of Trichomalopsis sarcophagae. Classification (NCBI taxonomy): domain Eukaryota; kingdom Metazoa; phylum Arthropoda; class Insecta; order Hymenoptera; family Pteromalidae; genus Trichomalopsis; species Trichomalopsis sarcophagae. The sequence goes on along the minus strand of QLSS01000024.1, from coordinate 899,948 downwards.
GCTTTGCATTTAGCCGCTACAACCGCTCGTTTTTCCTCCTCTCCGCGTGTACTTTCATCGCGGGCTCTTTCGTAACTCCGACTGCGCGAGATGGAGAGATGTGGATTTGAAATTCAGAAGGAGCCTGCCGTAGTCGGGATGAGCGATGTTTCGGGCGATATTGTCTCGAGATAAGGCGCTACTCTTTCGTAACCGTGTTTATTCGATTCGTTGCAGCCGCTTCTTTTATATCGCGGAAGGGTTACGTTTCGCAAGCGTGTGAGGTTCATCGATCCTCGCGCTTCCGCGGAAAACACCGGCCGCGGGTTTTACGATGATAAGCGACTGACGCCGCCGTAATAATCGACAAGGGGCTCGTCTCCCTCTCGCGTTGCGCTCAATTGAGTCGCGCATCGCGCAACACGACTGAATTTTCGTGCTGCAGCGTAGCTTTTATCGCTACTGCTGGCCGGAGTTGACGCGCGGACGAGCCCGCACTTTTGGGATTTACATACCCGCGACGCTCTGCTCGTTACGCGTTTTACGTCGCGCAGTTTCGCCCCGGCGGAAGTTTATTATAAGCCGCGCGTGATTGCGGGCTTGAAGGGCGAAATAAGCTTGGCGTCGGATTGCGTGGCTTTTGTGCAATTTGTAATTATAAACTTGGAAACGCTTCGCGACGACTTTCAAGTCAGTCATTTGGCTTGAATGGGATCTCTGCCCTTTCTCAGAGTGCTTTAAAGGTCTATAGGATATAAGATCGCTTTGTCCACTGTTGTAGAGTCGAAGGCGCAGCCAACACCGGTAGCGCATATCCGTCGAAATTTCCTCCTGGTGTCCACACCCACGCGACGATCCCTGCTAATAGAGAGCGCGACGAGTGCGCGGAGAAAGCGGTATAGGAGCGTCCTACCGGTCAGCCGCAAAGTCGAGTGCGCATCTGGTATTTAACCTTCCGGGGCTCTTTCTCTCTCTGCCGCTCCGCCCTTCCGGGTATTGTGCTATTTTTAGCGGCTGTCACCGCAGACGACGACTTAACGACGCATTGTGTCCGCGCGATGTGACTATCCGTGACTTCTGTGATCTCGGTGCGCAGGAAGGGGATGAGCTACTCCAAGGCAATTATACACAGTGGCTGATAGAAAGCATCGTGTAAAACTTCAGTACGTTTCGCGAGCGAATGCAGTACTCAAAAACTACGGATAGTACAGTCACTCGTCCCCTGTACAAGCAGTCCATTAGCGGAGCGACTAGTCATAGGCTAAAAACCGCGGAGACCGCAAGACAGCACACATAACAAAACGCGAGCGCGAAAGACACAACGAGCTCGCTCGCCGAGTACACACAAAAAGAATCGGCGAGTAGCGCGAGAGCCGAAGAGGAAGAAGAAGAAGAAGAAGAAGAAGCCCTGTGCACGTGCACACACGGCGAGTAGCTCTCTCTCTCTCTCTCTCGTCTGGCTCTCCGCGCGTGTGTGTATAATACATGTGTCTGCAGCAGCGGCGCACGTTTCTGGGACACGAGAGCAGGTTCCCGCTACGTCAAACGCGCTCTCGCTCCTCTCCTGGCAATTAGCGGCGAAACAAACGCTGACCTGTTATTCGCTAACCGAGCGCTCGTACACCGGTAATAAAGCCTCCTCTGCCTTTCACTCCCTCTCTGCTCCGTACGTATATGCTCCTTTCTCTCTCTCTCTCTCTCTCTCGAGCGCGCGCGCGCGCGAAGGTGCAGGGCTGCCTGGTACACTCGACGCGTCAGCAGCAGCAGAGGAATCCATAGAGGCGCGAGCCGGCGATTAATTACCGGGACGATTGACGCGTCTCCGCAGAGTGGACGGCGCACGTTCGGATCGACGCCGAGTGTCGAAAGGAGGGTACTCGCTGCGATCAACGTACTCGTCGTTTTCACGAGGTTGGAACTATAAACGCGATTTTACAATGCACGGTCTAACAAGTTCGTTAGCTGAATTTCACGCGGTTCGAGATTAAATCGAGATGCTCCACATGTCGCGTATAACGATGCGCTCTCTGTCTGTGTGTCCGCATTTTTATAGCGCGCGTAAAACAACAAGTAGGGCGTGCTCGTCGAATATGACTAATTGGTCGAGGGATCGGACAGCTCGTTAGCTGTTAACGACGCAAATCCTCTTTTTATCCTCGACGTTTTGAATCGTCCCAGGTATTTGCGTAAAACCGTGCGATAACCAGCCAACTTTCGCTCTTATCTCAGCCTAGAGCTCGAGCACTATGATATTAGTACCCGTAGCTCATCCTCAAGCTCACGCACAGACGGCTGTATCATTAAAATAATTAAATTCTTTGCCGAACGCTCGTCGAGTCCTTTTTTGCGCCATTACCGAGAAACGTGACGAGCGTCGCCGTCGAAAAGAAATCGACTCACAGCGGCGGCCCAAGCGCGCGACAGATAAGAACTTAATTCCCCCCTGCGGATTTTATATGTATGGTTTTACATTATGCGCGCGGTTTGATTGAAAGCCGATGTGCGTGACCGGAATGATTAGACGCCGAGGCGTAATGATCACCCGAGCCGATCGAGCGCTCATGAATACGGCTGCTGTGTCGTATCGTCGAGTGTCATCTGCGAAGCTAATAAATAAAGTCTTTTTTGCGCCCGCGGGGGCGATTTTCGAAAGCTATGAAATCGATACGGGCATTGGGTATTTTTGCAAGCGTGGCGCAACGTGAATTACGCAACACAAGAGGCGCGGTTATCTCATCGGGTTAGAGATTCAAATTCAGATCCTTAGCGACTGGAGGCAATAACAATCGCCGTAACGATGTACACCTTTCCATCAAGCGAGAACCGCTCCCGCTATACAGCGACCTGCTACTCGAGATTTATCACTCGGTGCGCAGTCCCGAAAGTAAAGCCGAGATGCACTGCCGAAAACCGGTTTGGGTCCAGCAGCTGTTCTCCGAAAGAGATGAATTTAACGAGCGCCGCGCTGAATCGCGATAAATTACCCTCGAGACGCGCACGCATCGGCGCGTTATAATTATACGAGAGCTCGTCCCGTCCTGACTTTCGTTGACTCTTGATAGCTCCCGCGGGAAAGGAGAGCAGCGCGAGAGGGCTTTTAACGCTTGTGTAACGTAATGGCTCTTTTTTACGGCTAAGGTGACGCGTGACGCCTAATTGATGCCCGATCATTCCTCCTGTTTCCCCGAGGTATAGCGTCTAGTGTGTCATTAGGACATCATCGTTCGATAATACCGCGAGATACGCCCCGGCGGTCTTTTTTTAATATATTTTCCTTATCGCACGACGATTATGTCACGTTACGGTTTTTCGGTCGTGACGCGACTGTTACGCAAGTTTTATTAGCTTCCATGTGAGGTAACGATTTTGTAACTCGGGATTTTTGTCTGTTTCAGGTACGTACGCGTGGATCTTCTTCAGTTCTTTTTTAGCTTTTGAATAAACCATCCGAATGTGGACACAGCTTCAGAATGAGGTGAGCGCTGTTTCTCGGTGACGCAACGGTTGTCACATTTTTTTTCGTATAATTTACTTGGCAGTTCGCAAACGGCCTTTATTAAGAAATGAAACGGCCGGAATTAGCAGACTGCGCTTATCATAGGCATTGAGAGCCGGAGTTGTGTGTACAGTAGACTGGCAGCGCGCACGGTGGTTCTGCTCCGTCAAACTACTGGCAAGTCTCTCTCTCTCTCTCTCTCTCTCTCTCTCTCTCTCTCTCTCTCTCTCTCTCTCTCGTCCTCATTAGCCGGCAAAGCTTTGCTACACAAGTTACACCGAGCCGCTGCGTTACGGCTAAACTATATGTAACGCTGTCAGGGCAAAGTTAATTTGCTACATCGGCGCAGAATCGACTCGGCGGAAATGACCATTTTCCGCTTGAGTAATGAATTCGCCGACGCGCGCGCTCGTGTGTGTTCTCGGGCTTTATTTAATATAACGGGAAGCGGGAATACTTTGCTCGGAAAAAGAATCCAGTCGATTTCATAAAAACGCGGTGAATATATCGGTCGTTTTCCGATGACGATTGGCCCGATTTTATGGTTTCAAAATTTCACGGTTATACACGGTATTGCGTACATTAGGAGCTCGTTATAATAAAAACACACTGTCTCGTTCATCATCGCGCGGTTTGAGCCCACGCGTAATCAAATCAAAATTTATGGGTCTGGGAGCGGGAAAAAACACGTAATTTTTGACGAATGGACGTATCGCGAGCGCAAAAAAAATATCATCGCTTTTGAAGCGCAGTGGCGTTTGGTTACACATTTCGGTTATATAACGCGCGTAACGTTCGAAATTTGAATTCATCTATGTTTGGCGAATTCAATTCAAATACAGGCTCGGTCGCGTTTTGATTTATTAGCGTTGAAAGCCTGCGGTTATTATGGCAGTGATACAAGACTAGACACGTGCGTTTGTCCGGTCGACATATATCGTGCATTTTTTAGATAAAATTACAACAAATTCGCGTAGCTTGTATTCGCCATTAATATTCCTGCCCTCGAGGCTTCATATTTCGCGAGGAATTTCTCGCCGAATCGCGTGTTTCTCCGGCTACTAAACGGCCGTTTAATGCCGCGCGGCCATATCGCGCGAGGAGTTACGATTTTCGTGAGCTCTGGAAACCGGTCGCACGGGGCTGAGCGCAAGACCGAGCCACGGGCTTATAAATATTAGCGAGACGCAAAGAAGAGGGAAAAAAGCCTTTTGCTCGCGTAATGCGCGCATACACCGCCGGTGCGCACGCGTATCTCGATAATTACGAAACCCAATATTTGCTAAGCTCGTGCGTGCGCGATGCACATATGAACGTTGTATATTCGATGGGATGCGCGGCGCACGTGGATACACTCGATAAACGCGCAATCGTATGGAGAATTTATCGGCGTGGCCTAAATTTTCAAATATGGCGACTTTGTAAATTGGCTGAATTTGCATCCGAAGATGCTTATGATAATTGAAATAACAGTATACGCGAAAGCTGGAAGTATCAAAATTTTCCGCAAATCAGTAATGAATGCAGTATATGATCGATCCCTAATATTATAGCTAACGACGAGTCCGAGTAGCCGATCGGTATGTGTGCCGTGTATGTTCGCAGCGTTACATATGCGGGGGCCAACCTCGTTCCGCGCTTCCGATCTTCCGTCGCGATTTTATCCTGCGGAACGAGACGGAACCTCGTATACATAAACGTAACGGGGTAGAGCCGCGCTTGCGAACATAATTTGTAGAACACCGCGTGCCGGAGACCCGGCGCCGGAAATTATTCGGCTGATCTATGGAAGCGTCGTGCGGCGTTTTGGCGATGTTAATGAAAGCCCTTTCGATCTGAACAATGTTTTTTTTCTCTGTAGTAGATCGAGATTGTTGATTGCAATCATCAGGATTTAACGCGCTTCGCTTGCAGCCCTTGACGTAATGAACGATGCATCGTTGAATTTCCATTCCACTGAAATATTCCGCTTTAATTATTTGACTGAGGATTTATCTATATACATTGATGGTCATTAAATCATAATGAAAATCATCCATTGTGCCCTGATGCTAAATAATGTTCCTCATTCGATGTAAAATGAAACAGAACGAGGACTCGCGTTGAAATAATTATGAGCTCGTTCGATCCCATTCGTATGTAATTACATCATATTCCGGAGTTTAAAAATCCTGCATTTATTGGGCCATACACTATCATCGCAACCTATCGAGTAAAATCCAAGTCGCCCAGCGTTAGAAAACATCAAGAATACGAATCCACCACATCCACTTCCTCCTTAGCGGCTTGTTAACACACACGACTCGCTGTCCAGCAATTAGCCAACGGATCTCGAGGAAAGAAAAGCCGACAGTCGCATTTTATCGCGACGAAAAAAAAGCCAATCAATGCTAGCACGCGGCTCTCGGCGATTCCGCGGAATCGCGTCTGTAGCTGGTATAATGCCTCGTTTATGCAAATGCGCGCCTATGCGCTTGCCCGTATCCCCGTACCGTTATTAACGTCGCGATCGCGCTGGCTTAATATTTAAATTAATGCACCGCGGGGACACCGGGAATTTCGTTATATTCGCGACGGCGATCCCTCCCTCGGCGCCGCTGTATAGCAGCAGCAGCCGCCGAGTCCCGGTGGAGGTACGCCACTAAACGGAGCTTGATTCGCTCGAGAAGATTTTTTTTTTTCGATTATGCTTCGGTTTACGAAGCCGATCTTTGATATAGTCGATTTGGATAACGCGCGATCGTAAAATGCGAAATAATTCGCAGCCGCTGTAATTCGAGTCGGCAGCTTGAGCCGGCGTAAACCTAGATTCGTAAATTTTCGCTGACTAGGCGCTGCAGTAAGCTACGGCAGAACGCGTGCGAAACGCTCCCTTGTCACGTGCGCGAAGAATCGGCTTTGTCTGCTCCTATTTTCGCCAGACGTTACGCAACGAGCCTCGCATGACAGTCAGCCGTGACTCGTCGTCGCCGTCGTTGTTATAAACGTCGCGCGAGAGCTGTGCCGTGCTGGATTTATTCAATATCGTCGCCTGGAATTGCGCGCTGCAAAAACACGTCCAGTCTACGCGCATATACTCCGATATAAGGCATATAAGGCTAAATTAATTTCGAATCAACGATTTTTACGGCGATAATAACGCACTCGGGTCGACTTCCCGTTAGTCAGAGCCGCTCGCTCGCGGCATTTTTACGTGACATTCAATTTTTCCCTCAGCTCCGCTCTTCGCACACGCCTATTCCGTTCGAACTCTCCGCATCAAAGGCCGCGCGCGAGCGCATCAATCAAACTCGACGTCGGCGTGTTTTAAGAGAGCCGGCCGATCGACGCGGCTAATTATAATATCAATACCCGTACAGATCGCGCGGAGATTAATCAACACGCGCAGGGGCGGACACGCGCTCTCGCAAGCCACCCGCTGCTTCTGTTTTCGCGCGATTTTTTCCTTCCGCGTGTAATCGTGTACCTGTGCAGCGGCGAACGAGGAAAACTGAATTTTAGGGCCGAGACGTGCAGCAGCGGGAGGAAAAAGAAAAATGACGTATGCGAGCGAGTTTTTCGTGCGGCGTTAACCTGTTGCTGCGCCGCACTAGGCGGCTCGTGCTGCTTTGCATACATCGACTTACGTAATTATCCTCGTCGACTTCTGGTACTGTATATGGATGGCATTTTTTTGTCCCAAAAAGAAGCGCTCTCCGTAATCAATCACCCGCGGAGCAGAGTGACTCGAGGCACTGCAGCGACGGTAGTTCTGCTCTCCTCTAAACACTTGTGTTAACAGCAGCGCGCGGCGGAGGCGGTTATTAGTATAAATAAGAAACGGCGGAGAGTATTCTATTTGCCGGCAAACAGCGGCCGATTCTCTGTGTGCCGAGCACTCGACGCTTACCGGGTCTTCCGGTGCTCGCGCGCCGTCTTCTTATCTTTGATGATCGTCGTTGGCTCGACTCTCGAGAGTTCTCGGGGAATTTGTCGCTCTGCCCGGTCAGCCCTTTCCGAGAGCGCAGCTGTCTCTGTGTACATGTATAAACGTACACTCGCTGCTGCGCGCAGGTATATTCCTCGTTTACTTTGAGGTCTTGCTGCTGCCGCTACCGCCGTGGATTCAACTCGACGGCGTAATTATATTTGCTTATACGCTCGGGGCTTGCCTTGCGCGGAAAATTTTGACTCGACCGTTAGTGTTCCAGGTCGGATCGAGTGTTTTGTGACGGCGCGGCACGCTAAACTCCCACGTTGGCGATCTTCGAAGCTCACCTATAGCGTATAAAGAGAGGGAAAAATAAAAGGGTCTCAGCTCCCGGTATTAAAACGAGCGACGTACGTGCGGTAAATTACGTCGTTGGCACTACGGCACGTCCAGCGGCGTAAAACAGCCGCAGCAGCAGCGGTGGCAGCACCTTTTTACCCGCAAAACTACGTCGTCGGTATTGAAAACGCGTTGGGAATTGGAAGCTGATAAAACGAAGCCTGCGACTATTATTATACACACACACGCGCGGGATTGCGGAAAAAGAGCAGTCTGCGGGCAAAGCGATAGTTACGGAGGTGGTTACTGCCCTGTTTATTGGACCAGGGAATTTTCCAGTTTTTTCTCTTTTCCAGGAGAAATGATGAAGACTATCCCGAGTTTATTTTTCGCTTCTCGCGTATAGACATTATCGTTATTTTTTTTTACTTCAATCCTTATACGAGCTGCTGTAGCGAGCCGCTGTATAAATTTGTATTCATGCAGTTCAAACATTATTATCCGTGCAGGCCAGTAGGGAGTTAACGGAGACATTCAACATTTGCACGTTCTAATAAGCCGAGGAGTACAGAGCGCGCGCACGTGGTTAACCTCCTCGAAATCCCGTAATAAATGCTCTTCAAATTTGTCTTGGCGATGGAAAATTAGATATTCATGAAACGTCGTGTCTTCTCCGCAAAATGTAAAACAATCATCATGGTGGACTCTCGCTTGTATCTATAACAATACTCTCGCGCAGTGCTGCGGGCAAACGAAGAGAAATTTTCGCGAGTATAGTTCATTCGGTGTCCTTTACTTTATCATCGTATAACCGCGACCACAGCGGTTTCTTTGCTCGGACAGTACATAAAAGTGACGTGCGGTGAAATTCAGAAATTTGATGGTCGAGGATAATGAAACGTTGTAATGTTTATAGAGCAATACGTTGATTAATTGGCGATAAGTAGATATGTCCACGCCCGCGAGCTAATTTCGAGATATTCAATGTAAATTGAAAGCTCGATGTTGCGTGTGGCTATTGTTGCGCTGCACATCAATATGGAATTCACTTACTTAACGTACGATCGATGCGCGCCTGTATATATTCTAACAAAAGCTCATATTTTGAGAGCGTGTATCGTTATCGCGGTACAACAATATGGTATATTAATTTAATTAAAAATATCGGGTGCGTATCTCTCGCAGTTGTTTCACAAAAAAAAAAAAAAATAATCCGACCTCTTTCTATTCATACGCGAAGAACGCGCGCGAAATTCGATCAAGTCAGTTCATACAAAATTAAATCGCCATTGTTTGACTTCCCGTGCATACTTCTAATATAGGCAAGCGCATCTCGCAAGCAAGCGTCAAGTTCGACCCACGGCTGTATAAGAGACGCGGCTTCGTTGTCTTTGGCTCGGTCGACGCTCGTTTAACTTCGTAAATCAAGAAAGTTCGGCTAGAGAGAGAGAGAGAGAGAGAAGCCATGTATGCATCAAACAAGAGCGATTACCACTCCATTAGCTTTTCCATCAGCCTCGCCGCCGCATATCGGCCGAAGAATTTCCCGGGGAAATTCCGCGAGCGAATTTCGATTCATCAAGAAAAACAGCGAATTACAATCGCAAACTCTCGAGTTCGGGAATAATTTGGCTACACCCAGGCCAACACTCGCGGCCTCCTTATGCAAACTCGATGATTTCCGCAAGTTTTTGTCCCCGCGGCTCGATACAAACTTTCTTCCTGAAATTCAAACGAAGCGAACGATCAAGCGGAATGTTAATTGGCGCAATCTGTTTCGGAGTTTTTTCGTTTTCTCAAAATACACGCACACACAGTCCGAAATGCAAATGCGTCTCCGATGGAAAAAAGAGCGAATGCATAGCGAGGAATCCGCGATTCTCAGTATCGCGCGCACGTTCGATCGGGCTAATTTACAACTCGACAATTTCGCAATCGCGCGACATCCCCACAGAGCAGCGCACGGCAATCGCAATTACGCGGGGCTCGTCAATTTCCCGACGCGACGCACTTTAGCTCTCGAGCCATAGCTCGCGACAAAGAACGAGGAGCGAGCGAGCGAGAAAGAGAGAGAGAGAGACGAGCCTTGGCAATCTTCATTGATCAGGACGGAGCTGCCGTTCCTCGACGCATTCTCCATTCGTCTTTATCCTCTGCTCCCCTCGCTATTCCACGTACACTCTGTATACGTATAGACTCGTCGGGACACAATTTACATCTGACCGGCTGTGTGTGCGCGGGCTGAGGCTACACGAGTTCTTACTCTAGTCGCCAGAGAGTGGATGGTCGTCGCTGTGGGATCGAGATTCGAGGATGCACTTTTACTCGCGAATTCGCTCGACCGCCAGCTAAATCACTTTCTCAGCCGTCGCTGCGCATCGGGGCGGGCGTTTCATCGCGCGCGACGACACAAAACCAAAACGACAAGAGCAGCAACACTGCGTGAGCCGGCCCCTACCGGCTGACGCATCCGTCGGGAAATCATTCGGCGGCGGCAGCTTCGTTAAACAGCCAACAGCAGCAGTAGCAGAGCGGTACAGCAGCTCTCGTTTAATTACGACGAAATCGCGGCGTGACACGGCGCTTTTCATAATTTCCCCTCATTTTTGCCAGCAGAGCGCTTGCGTCGGGTTGTTGCAGCGGGGAAAGTTCGGCTATTTTTTGCGCGTGAAAGTTTCGAGCTCTGATGGGAATTTAATTAAACGAGAGTAGCTGTTGGTTCCGAGGAGGGGAAAATTGCTTATTTTACTACTTACTCGTCGCGCGTATTTTTCTCTTCCGGCTAACCGCTGAACGCTTTTCGAAGCAGCTTTGCGCGACTCGGCTCCTAATTGTGTAGCCCTTTTCAAGGCGAGCGCGTTTTCGTCTCCTTTCTTAATTGAAGCCAGCTGCAAAGGAGAATCAGCATTATCACGTTATCCGACGTGCACTTTTCTCCTCTCCTCCTCCTTCTCATCTACTGTTGCAGAAGCTTTGCTCGATCGAGCGCGAGGTTCGCTCTCTCGAGCGAGCGAGCGAGCGAGCGAGGAACGATAAGCGACGAGTCTCGACTCGATAATTCGAGGACTTAAGCCAGGCACCGAAGCGCGAATGACTTAATGCCTTTAATTGGTCCGCTTTGAAGTGGAATGTTTCGAGCTTTTCTCGGAAGGAGATTATTGTTGCTATGCGCCGCGATCCGACGATGTTCATCGATTGCTCGGTGTAATGACACGAGTACTTATACGTATTTCTAACAAAGTTACGCAACACTTCTGAATCAGGCGTATCTTAGCTTCTTTCAACATTAAAGCGCAACGAGAACACCAGCGATAACCTTTCCGCTCACACGGAAGCGACGTCGAGCGATTCGTCATACGGAGTCGCGCAGGTGCGCATTGTCGGCTTCGGACCAAGCTTGACGTCGTTTTTCCTCCGTCCCTTTCTGCGATACTAATGTCTCAATTATTACCGTTTCGCCGAGTGTAATTCTGCGCCCGTTTTTTGCCGACGCACACGTGAGCTTTCGAAAGCGGCGAGCTTAATCTTCGAATAATTAATAATGTATCGCGTGTATAATCCGCGTACCGAAACGTAAACGAATAATTTTAATCAAGTTTTCGAGTTTCGCGCCATTTTGATGAACGCCTCGAGAATTAATATTCGTACCCGGCTGACAGCGTTTACCAGCTTTTAATCGTGTAAAAAATGGATTACGCCGTTACACGGAGTTTTTAATTAAAATCGAGCTAAATCCATATTTGCATTTAATTAACAGCTCAATTATAAGATTCATTACAGTGCGCAGAAAGAGAGAGAGAACCAACTTTCAGACTGCCTAGAATAATAAAAGTTTTTTTCAAAGACGAAGCTTATTATCGCGATCATTCTTTTGTCGTCAATTTCTTTATGCTCCCCCGGTAATCCCACTTTTTTAAATTAAACACTTATCTCCGTCGCGCTCTCGTCGGCCAACACTCGAGCAAGTCGTCCATCTTATCATTTTCTTGCTGTATTTAACTTTTCACTCGAGAGCTGCTGCGCCGCCGCTGTCGTTTTATACATTCCCTCTCCCATAAGCTTTTCTTATCAGCGCGGCGGGAGCTTCTGCTTTGCGTTTTTATATTTTCCTCCTTATTAAGCGGCAGCCAGCTTTAAATTGTCTGCCTCTCTTATATATACACACGCCGAGCTTGCAATTTCGCGCGCAGCTTCTTGCGAAAATTATGTGTCCTCGTTTTTATTCGCGAGTTTCGTTTAAACACGGCCAGAGAGAAAGAGCGAGATAATTGTTGATTCAGCTTCAAATATATCATAAAAGCGAGTCGACTGCTCGAGATGATGAATTTTCGCGCGCCGCTTAAATTATCGCCGTTGCAAGACGAACAGCCTCGTAGGAACAATAGCTGAGAGGAGGAAAACTTTCTCCCATTGAAAAGGGGGAAAATCGTGACGACTCGTCAGCAGCTCTCTCTCTCTCTCTCTCTCTCTCACCACACACGTCGCACTCGCGCGAATATGCGTATAAGGTGGCCATTACGAAGCATTTGCGATGTAATGACGGGGGTCCCTCTGTAACGGTCCTCGTACGAAACTATGCGCGTGCCGGGAGAGCGGCTGATGAATCGCCCGGCGGATTAATGAAAATTGGATAAAGACGAGCCGAGCGATGAGTTATGACGTGTGCGCGACTCGTATAATTAATGTTTATTTTTCTAACTGCAGCCTCGCGAGCTCTTATGGATTCGAGGCGATCGATACGTCGTTTCTTCGTTGTTTGCTCGGCGTGTGCGGCGATGGTATACAGTGGGAGTCCGCGAGAGCCGATTGAAATCTTCTTTTATTGCAGCAGGCCTGGCTCTCGCAGATAAAACTCGCGAGAGGTGTGGGTATTTATTACGGTGGTGGCGGCGGCCGTAACTATTGTTTGGCGCGCAGTTTGTTTATGAATCAATAAGGCTTTATTGATCATTCAGTGACTGGCTGTGGGAGCTTTTCTTCCGAATAATCTTCGGCGCTCAACGGAAGTTTCGATTTTACCGCTACACGCGAAGGAAAAATCTCGCAAAACTCAACCGCGGAAGCATCATCGAGCGGCGATTTAACGACCCATCCGAAATCTCTCCCACAGCAAAGCGCCTCTCGCGAAAAAGGCCCTATCAAAACTCTCCTCCTTCTTCTCCGCCAGTATAATATGCAAAAGCGCACATTAACGACGTCGACGGGAAGATTGAATTTCAGCTGGAAAAGACCGTAAAGCTGTGTGTACGCAACAACGGAACAGCGAGACTCGCTGAAAAAATGTACACTTTGCTCGCTCGCGCAGGGGAGGAGGGCGGCTATATGCCGTCCCGTTAGCGCGAGGTGCATAACGGCTGCGCGCTCGTGACTTATTCTCGCCCACGTTTCGACTCGACGCTGCGGGCGGTGTACACGCGGCCGCGGCGGCTACGGCGCATCAATCCTGGTTAGGGGATAGTAGAGAGAAAGAGACAAGGCGAGCGATATTAAAATCACTCGTCGATTAGGCCGAGGCTTTTTCAGCACCGTGAAAATCGATCGGTTACGCCGATTACGCGCTTTTAGCCGCGTGAGTCACGCGGTCTCCTCTGTTGCGCGTGGAGCTGCGGGTTAATGATCGAAGGTGTTGTTATGGCTGCTTTTATCGGGATTGCCAATGTTTAAGTGTTAAAAGTCACTCGATACCGAACAAAAGCTCCCGTATACATCGGAAAAACGAAGCCGTAAACCGCGTGATCGAATTTCAGGTCAGCCGGATACTAGGACGGCTGTACGTACGCTTCGAAAAAAGTCGTCAATCAAAGCGCGCTGCAGCGTAGAGACAACGGTTAACGCGGCAGCCGAGCGTTAATCACCTCAGCGGCAGTAGCTGCAGCGCGATCGTCAAGCCCGCAACCGATCCTCCGTCTGCATATAAAACGCACACGTATGCGCGCTGCTCCAGTCCGCCCTTTCAAGTGCCGCTCTCTCTCTCTCTCTCTCTCTCTCTCTCTCTCTCTCTCT
>QLSS01000024.1:862053-886121 GCA_024372645.1 Trichomalopsis sarcophagae | reverse complement strand
TCTCTCTCTCTCTCTCTCTCTCTCTCTCTCTCTCTCTCTCTCTGCTGGCCCCTGATTAACGAGCGTCTAAACGGTGATTCGTAATCGAAGCTGCCCGATAGAGGAGGCTGGGCCGAACAAAGCCGCGCAAGGACACGAGTATGTAGCCGGTAGCCGGAGAGAAAAACTCCAGAGCCGGACAATGCGCGTGCGGACCGTTAAATTCAAATCAGCCGAGATGTATACGTACGGCGGCGGCGGGGTTGCGTCTCGCGAACTGGAGCAGCGCGGAGACGAGTCGTCGGTTTTTTGTCTACCGGCCTGTCGTCGTCGAGTTGGTTTCTTTGCCGCTGCTGCTGCTACAGTAGCCTGACTGACTCGGAAAGGACAAAAGGAATGGCTGTAACGGTCGCTGTTAATTAGGGCTTTTTTTGTTCGCGTGCGCGCAGCTCCCGAGCGACGACTGTATTTTGAGCAGCGCTTTTCGGGATCACGAGTCTTCTTGCGCGCACTGCTCTAACGGTGCTGTGCTACTGCTGTATGAATGATTTTTCGGCTCTAGCGTGAATCGGGCCGAAGTTTGGACTTGTTTGCGTATATCCTTTTGTTAGAAACAATTCTATGAAAAAATTCAATCCCTGCCGCGTGCGAAAAGTCGGGAGCTTCTTTCAGGGCGAAAAGCGTATTCCGCGCGTAAGCCGCCGCGACGTCAGCATAACGATTATTTTAAACAACTAGAAGTCTCCGGGGCATACGAAGTGCCCGCTTAGGTAAATACGCCCGGCATTTCTGGATGAGTCTCCTGATGGCTTCTCTCTGTCTCCTCTCGTCCCGGCTCCTATTCTCGTTTCATTCCAACACCGCAGCGTTGATATTGCGCGATTTTCTTTTTCCCCGCCGACTGTTTATGCAAAACTGCGAAACCTAATTAAGCCCGGCCCCGATGAAACTTTCAACAAAGGCTCGATACTCCCCCGATCTTCAATATCTCTCGCGTGCAGCCTGTGTGCCGAGCTCTCGATCCTTTCTTATATTTATCCCGCCCAAATCCCCCTGCGGCAAGTATAACCCTCTTTCCTCCTTCTTCTGGCCTGATTTTGATATTCGTAAGAGCAGCGAGCCGAACCGCACCAGAAAACTGCGTTTTATTTCGGTCAAGGGAATCGAGCAAACATTTCCTCTTGGCTCGGGGCGATGCTCGAGATTAGCATTCGAGCCGCTGTGGCAGTAGCAGCGCGGAATATAATCCCCCGCCGACGAATAATGTGAGTGCTTCAAGAGAACTAGAGACCACCTACGTCAGACGACGACGATTCAGCCCTAATGCCTGAGATCGCTCGTCGCGAATTGCCCGGAATTACGCGGCCGATTGAATATCATCTCCATACTTGTATACCAGTCAGCGGAGCAGCCGCGCAGATTAACGCGAGCGCGCATACGCAGGAGAGAATCAATATTAGCGCAAAACTATAAATTTCGCGAACCGGTTGCCGTAATTTTTTACTGCCCGCCGAGTGCTATCTCCGCCTACTTGTAAAAAAGCAATAAAAGAACTCGCTGCGGTTATGAGGGGATTATCATGTCCGCGCGAACGAGTGGAAAACAATTTTCAGCTGCGGGCGCTTAAGCGATCGTCTCTCGGGACTCTCGAAGCTCGTGTACGTGTATACACTTCAGAGACTGAGCGAGAGGCGCAGAGCAACGTTTGATGCGGAATTTGCCTTATCGGCCGTGCTTGCCGAGCAGAGAGGAGTGAGAGTCGACTCGGCGAAGCGGACGGCTGAGCTCCGATTAAACGGCCGAGATTGAAAAATGAATCTCGTCCGCTCCGCTGTACTCGGGTGATTAATTAGCGAAATCGCTTTGAGAGAAACGCCCGATTGGGCAATCGGCCGATTGTTTAATAACGAACTTTTCGTGCGCGCGTATCAGCCCGCCGCGTCCTACTCGGATAACGGTTAAAATTCGAGGACAGCTTGAAAGAACAGCGCCGTCATTATTCGAAATCAGAAGAAACTCGATTACCCGCAATTCAGATAAACGCCAATTTTCCCATCATCAATTCCCTTCGTCTTCGGCAATATCCTTTCCTTCTCTAACTCTCTCCCCTCCCGCTGAATCTCCATCCCGCAGTCTCGATTCTCTCATTGTCGAGAGAGCGCGCGATTATTGCCTCTCTCAGACGTCTGAAAGAGAAAAAGGGGAAACGCGCGCCAGCTTCGACGCGCGTACGCAAGAAAAGCCCTCGAACGTTTCATAATGGCTTTCGAGCTTTCGCGCGATAATTGAATCGCGACGTTATAGGTTTTCCTGGATGCGCGCGAATGGGATAAAGAAAGACCGACTCCCACACTATCGGCGAATAAAAATTGCAAGCGTCGATCGAGTTCGTCCCGTTGCGAGCTGCAAAAAGTCAACGACGCTGCTAATGATCGTATTATATACAGAAATACAGTGAATCCAAAATGAATCGCTGAATTGGACGCATGTGCAAGTCGCCGCACGTGGCAACGGCTCATCTCTGCGGCGCGTCCGCTACAACGGCAAAATCATAAAATAATCGACGGACACGCTAATCGAGCCCCCGCACGAAGCGTTCTCGCATAATGCTCGCGCCTATTCACAACCGTTATAAGCCAGGCGCTGCATGCGCGACTGCGTATACGTACGCGAGCGGGTCGGCGATGATTTTTGCGGATGGAATATTTACGACCGCGACGCGAGAGTAGCTTTTCATTGCAGCCGATTCGGTTCCGCGTCATTCGCCGGCTCTGCGTTAATTGGAAATTTATTGCGCACCTGTCTGCGCTTTTTCCTACGGTTCTTTTGATTTAATTCGGTCGTGCGGCTAATGAAAATCTCCTTTGTTTGTTACAGGTAAGTTATAGAGTAATCCAAGGGTCAAAGGACGCATCTCCACGCGCGTATACTGTACCGTAAGTCCGAGCATGTATTCCCCGATGCAAAAACGGCAAACGCCGCGCACACACTCGATATCCCTCGAATCGTCCACTAAAGGCGGCGCAACAACGTCATCTCTCGCGCGCAATGCGAAATTTTACGCCCCCGCGTCCAATTCAGAGCGTAACAGCGCCAGCTTTACGGATAAACGTCGAGGGCCCCGCTGCAATGAATCGCGTAATGCATACGCGTGGCCGCGGCTATCGCAGATTTCCGACGAAAACGGCATCGCAGTAGCGACGTAAATTCCGCGCGCAGTCAGATCGTTATTGACAATGGCTTCCGTCGCGCGTTACCTTATCTGCAAGTGCCTCGTGCCGCGTTATTCTTTCCAGAGGCCGGGCTAAGCCTCGCTTTAGTATCGCGATTTCTTTTTTCCGCGATACCGCGCGCAGCTTCCCCTCTACTTTTATTTTAGAGCGATGGTTGCTCTGTACTTGGCGTTTCTTCGAGATGGACTATTTCGAGCGGTTATGGCCGAGAGGCTCGATATCGACTGTTTTTTTAATGCATTTCAGTCGTAAATGTTAATGCATCCTTTTTTTCATAATTGCGAGGAGATTTTTTTACGGTCAGCGCGACGCGAGTGGAAGAGGACGATCCATCATTTTCGATGAAATTCCCTCGGCCGCGCGGAGAGCTTCGTGTGTGAAAACACGCGTCGAAAAAGAAGTTGAAATTACCTACGCTTCCTTGTTCGCAACAGAGAAATTCAATTAACGCCTCGATCAAACAGCCAGACACACGTTTTATTCAGTATATATTGTCCGTATGGTACGCCGCGAGTAAATAAATCAAACCCCTGCGTGCGTGCGCCGGCGAGTATACGGGCAAAAAGTGTTCGGTGTCCCAAATATGAGCTGATTAAAGAGCTGCATGGGGAGTCCGTCGTTGGCTACGGATTTTAAATAAGTGCGCAGACCTTTTAAATTCAGATTCTCCAAAGAAGTAATACTCGCGAGAGCTTGTCTTTTCGATCAGCTCTCGGCGCCTATGTATAGATCTTCCTCTCGCTTTTCTCTCTGCCGCGGAAAAGTTCGCCGGGGCTGCAAAGTTGCAATGGTTTTTCCATCTTCTCGCTACTGGAACGCGACGAAGGAGGATCACGGGGAAAAAAGCCCGGAAAAATACAAACAGAGTCGGGGCGGAAAACTTTGACCTGCGAAAAAAAGGAAGCTGTTCCGACCTCCCCTTTTTTGCAGCCTCGCTCTCGGAGCAGACGTTGCAGAAAAGAACCGGAATTTTTTACGCGGTGATCCCGCCAGTCGGATAAGCAGAGGATGGCTTTGCTGCTTTTTTTCAATTAAGTGTAACGGACTGCTGGCTGCTCGGTTCTATCAAGTCCGAGAGAAGTTTGGGATAAACAGAGCGAAGCGCGTTGACGTCGACTTCGGAGGGAGCTGTTTTTTCGAATTTCAGATTTTCCTGGAATGAATTACTTGGCGAATTTCGCTCTGCGAGAAAATACACCTACCTTTACGAATTCTCAGCTCGAGAGCGAAAGAGCGATGAAATTTTTGAAAACCGAGGAACGCGTTTGCTTTTTTTCGCAAATGTAAACGAAAACTTTTCTGCAACCTCGCGCCCTTTCGCGTTCCTGGAATTTCTTTTTCGTTGAATATTATTTTATACAAACTAGGAAAAACGTAGTTGACGAAGGATACTCGCTTTATTTTAAATATCAAGTTTCGGGCGAACTCCTTGATTTTTAGCGATAGTATTCTCACGAATAACAAACGGCGGCGAAGTAAACCATGTTTCCAAGTCGCTGAATCATTAAGTTTCCGTGTTAGCTTAATGAGCGAATCTCGGCTAGCTCTGTTATGGGAAAAATTCATTTCTCAATACATAAATTTCGCTAATTAATCACGAGCGCGCGCGTTTAATTCTCTTATGTGTGGTGTGTGCACGAGTGTGCAGCGCTAAATGAAAAATTGCGCGCATCCCGCGCTAATTCATTTCCTTCTCTTCTGTGCACACATTGCAGTCTCGGGTAAGGGAAAAAATGAAATTGAATACACAGGAAAACGCTGCCGAGGAATAAAGGAGGTGAGAGCGTTTCTCGTCGTATAGAACAGGTACCAGCCCAGCTCGGGCATGACGATTTAAATTCTCGATTTTAGATTTTTCCGTCCATACAAGGAAAGTAGCGGATTTTTCGCGAACACGACTCGTGCTTGTAAACAACTCCGCATGTAGTGCGTAGAGTTGTTGTACCTTCGAAACGTCTCTCAATCAACTTGTTAAATCGTGAGCTACAAAGACACGTGTAGACGGAGATCGCTGCACTCGGAGAAAAAATCCAAAATCATTCATTCAAACACTTGTTGAACACATCATCGACGGCGTCGTCGACAGCGTCGTTCGGATGATCGTAGGTAAATTCCCGACCGTTATATCGCTTCAGCTAGAAATGCATTTTTGACGACTCAATAAACCAATTGGACACTATTCCTTGCCCTACCGGCCCGAATCTACGCGCTCGCTCGGATACGTAGTAGTCATCGCCTGGCGCATCAAACCGCAAAATCATTCAATCGATTTCTCCCCCACATCGCGAGCCCACGAGTCCCGTAGTAAAGGAGATTGGAATCGAGGAATCGATGTATCTCGCGGCTCGATCTTCGGCAGGACTCCTGACCTAGAAAGTGAGGATGGGTGCGGAACATCATCACAATGTGATTCCGGAGAGTTTGTTTATAATGTGGGTCGTGAGCCGATCGACGAACTCCGAACCCTGTCCCTCTCTTGTGAATTCGTTCGTAATCGATCCCCATTATTCGAGTCCCGATGAGGAAAAAATCATTCGTGTGTAGGTACAAGATTGCATGATTCTTAATCTCATCCAAACTCGGAAATGAAAAAAAGTACTGTATACACTGTCTCGCTCGAGTTTATGTATGAGCTGTGTAATAAGGTCCCGCGGTGTGCGACACGAGTCTGATGAAAGCCAGCGCAACGTCGGGAGAAGAGACGACGCTCGCGTAATTACTTTGCGCGACACACGTCTACGCTCGGCGGTGGCAGCGGTTTCCGGTACTTTCGTCACGACCTTTGTCCCGGTAACGTGCGACAACTGAATATTTGCCTCGCTGTCTCGCTTTCTTTCGCGCGCAGATGCTGGCCGATGAAACTTTTATGAACATCAGCTTTGATAAACCCTAAACCGTAGATTAGACGAAAATCATACCATACCAACGAACGCGAGTTTCGAGCGAAGGCAAACTACCGCGTTCGTACCGAAAACAGCGCAAAAACTTCCTCGACGTCGCGAAAAGAGAGCAAACCGAGCGTCTCCCGCACAATCGTCCCATTAATTACTCCAAGCTCTCGCGCACTGCACATACGTACACACAACGTGTCCTACATCGCGTAGCCCACATTCTTCTCGTCCGCACGCGAGCTTCCTTTTTCCCAACGCAGTAGCAGCAGCGCGGCAGTACAATTAATTAAAAGCCGCGGAGAACAATTGTCGCGGCGACGTACACGCACGCGCCCAGTCTCTTTCTCTCTATCGTGTCATCGAATAATTGGAGCGATCGGAGATTCGTTCCGTATTAGGGCTCGACTAGTCGCAAGCGGGAAAGCTTCGGAACGGTCTCGTTAGGCCAGAGCATCGCCGCCGTCGCGGAGTCGATGATCGATAGGAATATTTTCGGACTCCTCGGTCTATTAATCACTCCGATGATGCTTTCTCGATGTGTACGCGTAGGCAAGGGCTAATCGGATTAGTGGCCGGGCCGACTATCAATCTGGAGTTTTGTAAAAACAAACGTCATGGCATATGATGTATGGCTATCTGATTCTGTAGGTGCATTCGGGCCGGAGAGAGGCGACACTTTTTTTCTGTTTAACGCTGTCCCCCGGAGTAACTTGAAACGTGAGATTAGACGATCTAATTGTTCTAGCTGATGCGTGGCTCCGATAAGATATCGCTGTAGTCGGTAATTCACCTCGTGCGAGTTATTGTATCTGAGAGTTATAACACTGTGTAATTGCTGTATCGAAAATAATGACCTCTTCAAAAAATCGAGTAGCTGTCTTGCCCACGCCAGTTTACGTAACGAGAAGTACGTGTAAACTCGGGAGGAATTAAAAGAGCGTTAGAAAAAAAGCATCAGTCTCTCACCTTGTATTAAAGAAGAAAAAAAAAGCCAAAGGAAATCGCTGTGCAACACCTCGAGTACTTTCCTTAAGACGTCGAGTCCGAAGGAGGCGGGACGAAAAATTAAGGAGGCAAAAAAAGAAGCAGCGGGTACGAGTGCTGCCACACTTCATCTCGAGGGCCTCCTTTTTAATTCTATTAATTTGGAAAGCTTTTAAGCGTCTACTTGATATACCGCTAAAGGAGTCGGAGAGAAGGAGAGGGGGGAGAGCGAGCGAACTTCGGGCTTCAAAAAGTTTCTCGAGTACGTCGAGTTTATGTCAGTTTTATGACGAGCCAAAGTTTATTTAATAAGCTTAGTTCTTATCTGTTCGGTAGATTTTACGTCGCCCCGATGCCAAACTCGCGGCCCTTCGTCTTCTATTTCCCTTTTTGCTCTTAACTCCCCTACTCCCTCTATCTCTTACTCGATTAAGACGAACATGACGCGCGGTTATCTAGATGTAAGAGGATCTGATTTGCATGTACTTTATATTCATTATTTTTCGAGAGCATCCTTGTACTGGATACTTTGACTGAATTAATCATCGCGTTTTTTTCTAAAGCGAGATATGTTAGCTTACGAATAATAAAGTGTCGTATAATTGTTTACGGTACAGAAACGATGATGCGATCGTAAAAAAAATTTGTTACGGCCGCGCTAACGAGACGCTTTTCGTCATGCACACATATGTGGAGATGAAGGAAGCTGCTCGAGTCCTGATTTTTCTTCTAGTTAGCCCGTGCACGTGCTCAAGTTCTTCATCCAGGCGCGCAACGGTGAAGTGACTTGCTAGACCCCCATCAACGCCTCTTTCTCGCGCGACGCTACTCACTTCTTTTTCGTCTCCGTTTTTTAGTCTTTTCTGTTTATTTAATTTTTTTTTTGTTCAAGCGTGATACTTTCATTCTACTTTTAACATTGGGATTATTATGACATATTTTTCGCTTTATTGGAAATTTGAGTTTTTAATATCATATATCAATAACTAACTTTGCAAAACTAGACAACAGAACTGTTAGCGATATTTTACTGTAACTGAGAATCTCTCTGTATTTGATTTACTGATTTGATAATGAAAATAAACGTCATGCAGTCATTAGTGAACACATATTGATTAAAAGCAAACATAGAGGTGTAGAGAATGATACAATTAAACGGGAATTATAATTATTGTTGTAATTTATTGAATAAATGAATTAGGTACAAATGATCATTGCAAGGCAAGTTAATAATGTTCTATGGTGTATTTACATGTATGTATTTGCGTACGAGTTAATCAATATTCTGGAATCGCGCAGTCTCCTTCATTTTCCTTGAAGTACTCCTTCTGCAAAAGAGATAAAAGATTATACCATCTAATTCCACTTATATTAAATTTCAAATGAATAAAGTGTACATACAGCGCATTTTACGAGCTTCTTGGGATTATACCAGTATTTCTTGCATTCATTAGCTGCTTCTTTGAGGCAATTTTCGGCAGCATTTACGAAGAATTTCTTGAGGACTTCCAGGATAGCGTCAATAATCTGTTTCAGTGCAACAGAATTATTATATACTCAAAGCCAGTATAAACTTAGCTGTTTGTTATTGGGATTTATTCAAAAGTTTCCTTACCGCGTTATCTTCTTCAATGGCCAAATCAAAGGAATTCATCTGAATTTCTTTTTGGGCATCAAAGTCTGCGGCACCGCACTCTTCGATGTTTTCCTTGAAGTAGTCTTTCTGTAATTTAGAAAACATGATAGATATAAAACGGCATTCTAGCATACGCGGACGTTATTAATTTTTAAAATATACGTACAGCACAGTTTACGAGTTTCTTGGGATTGTACCAATGTTTTTTGCACTTGTTGGCAGCTTGTTTCAGGCAGTTTTCAGCACCTTCTACAAAGAATTCTTTCAAGATTTTGACGATTTCGTCAACTATCTGTAAAATTAACGTAGAATTAATTTTGTATCAAACGGCGTTTGAATTCGTCATTCATCGTATGTTGGTATACTTACTGCGTTACGGTTTTCAATATCCTCATCAGTGAGATCACCGAGTTCGGTTTCTTGAGCAACAACTGACTTGGTTTGGAACTCTGAAGCGCCGCATTCTTCAATGTTTTCCTTGAAGTAGTCCTTCTACAAATAAGTAATCGAAAAAATCTTATTATCTGGTATTATTTGTAATTGTATAGTACAAGATTCATCTGGAAAATAAACTTACAGCACAGTTTACAAGCTTTTTGGGGTTGTACCAGTATTTTTTGCACTTGTTGGCAGCTTCCTTAAGGCAGTTCTCAGCTGCATTTACGAAAAACTTCTTCAAGACCTCTAATATTGCGTCAATGATCTATGTAATATATTTAGAACAATTAGTATTAATCAGAATTATCATTACTTTTATTAAGCTAATGAATAAAATTGCTCTTACTGCATTGTCGTTTTCAATTGAAACATCCACTGATTCGACTCGAGAAACGGCGCATTCTTCCGAATGATCATGGAAATAATTTCTCTGTTGTGGAAGAAAAGAATCGATATTGTTATTTCTTTTCCCTAGTGTTTTTTATGTTAAAATTAACAAAATATACGTACAGCGCATTTCACAAGCTTCTTAGGGTTGTACCAGTGTTTCTTGCATTCCTTGGCAGCCGCCTTCAAACAATTTTCAGCAGCCTCTCCAAAGGATTCTTGAAGAATTTTCAGGATCTCGTCAATGATCTAAACATTAGTACAAAATAATTACCACTTATAATCAAACATAAAAGCAAAGTTTCATTAAGTTTTTGATAATTTTCTTACCGCATTGTCGTTCTCTATCGATACATCTACCAATTCGTCAACGTTAATGTCTGATTTTGAAGGCAGAGGCTTCAACTGGATATCTTTTACGACAGCTGCATTGATATCCGTAACACCAACGAAGAGTACGAGAGCGCAAAGCGCAAATAAGGAACGTCCAAACATTTTTTCTGATGAATCTCGTCAGTCCCTTATGTCAACTAACGCGAGTACTGATGCTTTTCTGAAACCAAACACTTATTTTATAGTCTCTTATGTTATAATCGATTGTGTTGGATGTAACGCACTTGAGATTAACACTGTTTTCAGAGATATTATCGATTGTGATTTTTTTATGATTGATAACTGACCGAGAAATATGAAGCACGGTAGAGAACTGGGAATCACTGTCTTTTGTTATCTTTTATTATGAAAGTGCCTTGAGCCATTCGAACTTATTTTTAGCCGTATAGAAATAAATAAATATAGAAATAAAATAGTTAACTATTTCATCGAGCAGTACTCATAGTCTTTCAAGAAATCAAAATAGAATATAAACTTTTGAAAAATATCTCGGGCATCGTTATATAAGTGCTTTATTGTTTTATATATGTATCATTTTCTGCAAAAGATAGTTCTAGTTTAAGAGAATGTCCTTATTGATTATGATTTCGCAGACATACATATACGTCATTCCTTCTCTGTCAAAATCCCAATCGATGGCATTGTAGATTGGTTTTAACTTGATTATCCGTATAGGGAAGTATGGAATCGAATAAGCTCATAAGGAAAATGATTCATTAATTATACGAAAGTTTAGGTCCAGGTTAGCTTTGTCGTGAGGATCAGTTCAGTTTGACAAAAGCCCGACTACAGCAAACATCAAACATAAATTCGGCAATTGTATTCGTTTGCATTATATAATCTTCAAAATAATCAAAGAACAATGTGATTCAAATCCATATTTATGTCACGGCTACCCGTGACTTAAGTAGTGGATAATTTAAGTATACACGGTGTATGCTCGGATTTTAATCACTAGTATCGTGATATACTATTCGATGTCACCGTAGAACATTTGAATAGAATAATACATTGATTTAAGGTTAAAACGAAGTATACACATTACAAGTGTAAAGTATTATTGAAAAGTGTTTCAGTTATGTTGATTGCACAATAAACATGCCTTCTAAAGGTGATTTACTTAAGAAGTCGATAATAAAAGATTAAAACGTTGTATAATGAATCAATGACTTTTGATTTGACAATGTGTACACTATGCAGAGAATAAAAAATTCGGTACTTCCCGACCCTTATCATAAATATACCTGAAATCATGTTTCTGTATCATTCCGAAAGTCGATTCAGTCGCTGATAATTGCAGCTAATCAGACACCGCGACTATAAATACGATCCACCAGCCAGTCTAAATCAAGCAGTAGTGCAAACGACTGATCGAGTAAACCAGTAAAATGTTCCCAAAATACTTTTTCGCGCTTTGCGCTCTTGTGTTTTTTGCTGCTGTAGCAGACGCAAGAATAGTACCGCAGGCTGAGATAAATTCTCTGGATTTGGAAAATGTTCAACTAGAAGCTTCGGATTCCAAAGTGCAAGAGGAAGTCTTTGATGAGTCCATCGAAGCTCGCAATCCGGTAAGTGCATTAAATATGTCTTGTTCATTTCTTATTTCCATAGATTCTACTGAAGTAAATCAAATAATTATTTGCTATTCAATTAATAGTTATGCTTTAATCAAATTGATCGCGGTCAGTATCGAGCGACATTTTATTTCAAATCATGATTGAATTTCAATATCGAAACATATACGAGGAAATTTTAATAATTTATATTCCGTCCTCTGTTCGTAGCTTTTGCAAGTAGCCATCAAAATCCTTAAGGCAGCTTTCAAATGGGTGGCATCCCACTGCATCATGGAAGCAGCCGAAAACTGCAAACAATACTGGAACCACCCTGGTCAGCTCGTGTCCTGCGCTGTAAGTTGACTTAAGACTTCTGTTTATTCAAAAGTCTATAAAAAAATCAATGGTTAACCAACATTTTTCTGTATGCGCACTTTAGGGAAACTTCTTCAAGGCTAACAAGGGACGCTGTGCTCTCGGATAAAGCGATGCGCCATTTTCACTCGCTCGCTACCAGTGCTTTCAGTTGTAAAAAATTTACAGTTTTTAAATAAATTTTTCTTTAATGCAATCAATTACAATCGTTTCCACTGATTTATCGCCAGTCATATCCACACTACCCTTACTCGCCTACATTTTCCTCCTACAAATCGAAAACAGCAACGATAGCTCAAATCTCAGCACAAACCGCCGCAACCCACATAATTCCGCCACTTCTCGTGAAAGCGAGTCAAACCTGCCGTCCGCCTCGAATCCAAACACAAGCCCTCCGCCGAGCTGCGACGTAGCGTGTGCATACATCGACTGCACACGTAGCTCGTGAGAGTAAGCGCAGAGCAGCGTTTACTCGAAGCGCACAGGCCATTAAACGCCGAAGGATCGGCGAACGCAGCAGAAGCAGCGTCTAAATAACAGGAAGCTCGCCGCTGCTGCCGCTGCCGGCCGAAACGAGAGCGACAGTGACGGATTTGCTCGCGTTTCCACTCGGACGTGCCTTGCCGGCAGAGTCTCTACTTAATTGCGCATTCAGTGGCGATTGTTGTACATTGGCTTGAGTAATATACGCGCGATTAGTCCGATTCTGGACGTCGCACTTGGCGTATTGAAATTCCTTCAGCCTTATGGGACGTGTTAATTCCTTGACCGCAGCTGCAATGTCGTATTTCTTTTTCACATTTTTAGTTTGCTCCAAAAGCTTATAAAATTGCCAACTAGATATTCTGACAGTGAAACGGGATACTTCGTTGGAAACTGATAGGCCATATCGATGGAGGAGACAAATCGAGGGAGTGAAGATTTCATTAGCTCCGACGCACCACCACAGATGCATATCGGCCGCTTGTCGATATGTCCGTAGTTCGTCCCTCGAAATCGAGTTGAAATTTACGAGACACGATAATAGCATCACCCAGACGTAGACGCGCTGAATTCGTAAGATGACGGCCGACACCGCTCTCTGATAAGCTCCGCTTTGCGTAAGTCGGATCGAATTTGAATTTTCCTTCGAGTCGGATCGTTAAAGATAGCGGGCAAAAGATTTTTCCGCATCCAGCGCTCTCGCATTTCAGTCTGACCTACAAACTGAATGGGCAAAAACGTGCGTAATATGACGCACGTAACTAACCGTCAACAATTAAATCCCGATTCACGAATAGCCGCATCTCCGTCCTTTCTCACCGCGCACGCAGAGGGGCAAACGAAGAAAAAGCAGACCGAAGCAACAACTGTTGTAACGGTACATCAGTCGTCAAGGATCTGCCCTCTCGCGGCCTTACGGTTAATATTTCCATAAATATTTGAGATCTGTCTCCAATTAAAGTCGCACTTGGCTAAATCCGTGTAGAGCGAGGTACGCGCGCAGACACCGCTGCTTTGTAATCGGAATAACAGAGAGCAGCCAGCGCGCGCCATCTTTTTCCCACCGGAGAGAAGATTAACCTCGCGACAAAACGATCCCTGACTGGGGCAGTAGTGGCAGCCGTTCGCTCGCTCGCGCCCAATTACGGACTTTTGTAATTGTTTCCACGAGCGCTGCTGCTGCTGCTGCTGCTGCAGTCGACGCGTCTACATGAGTCAATTATAAAGCGCGCGAGCGAGTCGGCCGCTCCGTTATGCGCTGCTCTTTTTCTCCTCCTCCTTAGGCGCTGTCTGCTACGTGTATAGTCTGTGTGGCTGCATGTCGACGATGCTTCCGAGGATGGGTATATGGGTATATCTGGATACGGTTTCTCAGATCTCCCGCGTAATGGGCTTGCGCGAATCCTCGCGACTATCGGCGCTTGTTCTTTCGCTGGATTCGCTTATCGTAATGGACGTAGATTTTTATCCACTTATATGTCTTACAAGATTTCGCGCTGGTGTCGTTGTAAAACCCACGAAACGATTTCACCAATTGAAATTACTGACAAAAGATAACAATGTTATTTGGTAATGAAAGAATTAGACATCGAGGTTGTTAAAATAAAATGTTAAAGAGCATCCTTAAAAACCGCATAAACTGGGCGCCAACAGCGACGCCTCATCTCCGTTATAGCGGGAGCATTACCTCGGTCTCTTATCTCTCTCTCTCCTCGAAACGCCGCGCGCGACCTACAGCGTCGTCTCGCACGCAAGCCTTTGCACGTGTGCACACATAATGCGTTGCGCGCGCGCGTGAAGCGACGAAAGGTTAAATGGAGGCTTCGAAGCCACGCGAAGGGGGGAAAGGTGACGGTTTCGGAGGCTGCACGTGCGCGTATCTGTATAGCGGTGATAGAGCCACGCGAGAGACACAGAGTTCAAGAGGTTTCTGCGACGCGCTTTTTTTATCTCCCGGAATGCTCTAGCGGATTGTAGGTTAATTAGGATTGATGGTCGACTTTTGGAGGGCGCTAGACGCCAGCTCGTGTATGACGGCCTCGGTGCGAATCGCTCGAATATTCGGGAGCGAGGTATTTTTAGACCCGCGGACTGTTCGCAAGGGACTATGCTTAATTAGCCGGCGTGCTTGGCATTTTCTTCGGTGGAACATAATGCAGTTTACAGTTTTACTCGAAAAGTCAAATAAACATTTGCAACAGAGTCACGAGCCACGGCTCGAAACGAGAGCCATCGGCTGCGCAGTTTCGCTCTCCCGCGGCCATTAGTTTTCTCCCGTTATTTCGCGGTCCGTGTTAATTCGCTAATTGTGCCGTCGAAATTGTTGCTAATGGCTGCGCAGAGGTGAATCTCCATCCGGTTTCTGTTGCATAGCTACTGTCATATCTGGAATTGCTGGCGCAGCGTGTACAAGCTTGTTTGGCCCTGGGGGAATCGCTTTAAGGGGATATCTCCTATTGCTAAGAACTATCTTACCGACCGAGCCATGTGGCGCCTCCTAATTTGAAATATGACGTCATTCGAGCTTCGCCACAAACAAAACGAACGTTATTAATTTATTTCGTTCAAATTCCACATGCCAGGCTGGCTTTCCTAATTTAAGCAGTGGTGTTTCGATTCGCTCGTTATGCCCCGCGCGACAATTTTAACAGATCAAACGAATTCTCGTTAGCCGCGTGTTAATGCAGCCAGCGCAAGCACGTTAGGCTGTGCTTCTCGGCTATACGGCAATGGTACCGTGAAAATTATGAATTTTCGAGCTTGCATTCCTGCAGCCGCTGGCGCTCGCACGCGCAAAACGATGAAGTCCATTATCGGGCCGGGGAAACGCGTTGTAAGTGCTCCTCTGTGTGTGAGAGTACGTGTGCGGGTAGAACAGCGAGCAGCATGAAATTGGCGAAATTGATAGAGGGTGGAATAGAGATGGAACGGCAGCACTGCCCGCTATGTTGAGCCGTTTTGGGGTATCATTTGCCGCATAGCGATGATTCCTTTTTGCGGTCTTTCTGCTCGAAAATGCGAAAATGGCCCTGTATCTTGGAGGGTTCTTTTTTTTTATACCATTGACACAGCTATTAATTTTCGCATACATTTTTCTGTTTCAGGTATGTACACGAAAAATGCGCCAACCCCTCGAGAGTTCGCGAGGATAGGGTCGTCCGTAGGTGAGTCGCATGAAATAACAAGGAACGCTCGACAACAAACAAAAATCCGCAAATTCTTCCTAATGTCGCGTGTTGGTTCGCTATTCCGTTCATTTAATTATCCACTGAGCCGGTCGTAATTGGAAAGTTTGCTCGTTAGAGCCGTGCAGATGTTAGCTCAGGCCCTTAAATTCTGCAGCAGCCTCGATCCATCCAGGTCTTCAGCCCCTTTCCAGCTTTTAAACTTAGATGAGCTGACGCGCGTGCAGGTGGCGCTGCTGTTCGGCGTCGCCTTCCAACTTTTCTTCTCGCCGTGCAATTAATAAATTAAGTTTGCCCGAATTCGCGCGCGCGACTCGTCGATTCGTCGGAGGAGGCTGCAGGCACACAGCAGCAGCTGTAGTTGATTCCGTGTCAATGTTGCCGCCCCTCGTTTTGGAACTTTGCGAAAATACTTTGGGTTATGGCTGCACGAGGTCCCGAGAGAAACTTAGTTTATGGCCTTGAGTAAATAGATGCCGGTGTGCTTACGTGCTAGTTTTCGAAATGTGGAGCTTGATGAAGTCTACTCGAAATATATGAGACTCAGTTAATCGTGACGACTGAGACGAAGTTTGGCTTGACTTTGCTTCTGTGCGCGAGAAGCAAATTAACGTTATGGCCCTCATCGAATCCGTTCATTGAATTTCAAAAGCGTAACTGTTTGCTCCTGTGTGAGAAAAGCTGACTATACGACGCAAAAAGCCATTTAGAACACTTTAAAACTCGGCTATTTCATTTCATTCAGACGACGACGGCGATAACGAACTGCATCAGCCTCGAGAAGTCCGCAAACGCACGGTTTCGCCTAGCCGTCTCCGAGAGTTACAAGCGGCTCTCTCGCGGCAGTGCAGCTGCAATAAAAGCGCGCTTTCTTTTCTTTACGACGTCGCGCTGTCTTCGCGCGGCGGCAACAACGGATCTGAAGTGGCGGCGCGTCGGAAAAGCCTCGACACCATGGCGGCCCGAGAATCGCAGCTCTCACAGACTCTCCCCTCTCTCTCTCTCTCTCTCTCTTTATTAATTGCCATCGTTAAGAGCGTTTACAGCTGTCCCGACAGATTCCCGTTCTTTTCTCAGATCATAAGCGCGCGGCCGCCTGTCCATTTCGTTCCGTGGTCTGTTTTACCGACGGAGCGAATTCTGCAAACTCATGTCGAGCACACACAGGTGCGTCCGTCCACTGTACGCACTGTCAATCTCGTGAATAATACCAGTTATTAGGCGAGCAAGAAAAGTAATTTTTTATCGTTTCATTAGAGCGCCTGGATCCCCTCAAGAATTGAAGGTTAGGTTTACCCGAGCCGGATATATGGAAAGTCCGATGACGACGCTTTTTACGCGGGGATAATTATAAGCCACAACGACTCGCATCGAAGTAATAAACTGCTGGAACAAAGTATCTAAGTCTCTCGTCTCGCTGTTGTCGGTGAGGTAGGAACAGATGAGCGTATGGCTAAGCGACAAAAATTCATCTCTGTCGCCCGTAAAGTGCCGTTTACGTCTCGCCGGTCGACCCGCCGGTATTCAGACTCTCTTTCTCTCTCCCGCAATGAATTACACTGCGCGAGCCAGCGAGCTGCGGGCGAGCAAATTAGAAGAATTAAAATTACGGAATTTTTCTTCCGCTGCCATTCCTTTTACGAGGCTGCTGCTACTGCTGCAGGAGAATGCTGCCTCGTCAAAGGCCGCACGGACACACAAAGTTACTTTTGGCGCGTACCTGCATCGTAAAGTCGGCAGGAGAATGCCTATTAACTCTCGCGCGTAGAAAGTATAAACGCGTATAACTCTTCGGGGCTGATGAATTGGGTAAGGAGACGGTCGCGGCGATAAAAGCTGGCTTCGCCTCTCCTTCTCTGGTCACTCCCGTAATTGAAACATAATGTTCGCCGGCCTGTAACGGATAAGAAACCAGCTACCAAACGCATCTCTCTCTCTCCCTCTCTCTCTCTCTCTCTCTCTCTCTCTCTCTCTCTCTCTCTCTCTCTTGGTATATTCATAGAAGCGAAAGTCGCCTCGGAAAAATGCCAATTAATAACCGCAGCAGCGATTACTCACTCGCCCCCGAGGTATTCGTTTTTGTCGTCGAGTGGAGAGCCTATAGAGGCATAGCTCCGCGCGACGCGAATTCCCTGCGAGTGTCGGCGGGCCGCCGCTGCACTCGAGAGCGATTATGACCTTAATCTCTCTCGCGCGGCTGCCGCTCGGCGGTGCAGGCTGTCTCTCCGACTCTATCTTTCAGAGGGGAATTATTGCGCGGCGAAGGAAGGTGGAAGCCGCCGTGGAAAAAGGAACTAGCCAACGCGTCGGGGACGTGAAACATGTCTCGAGGAGGAGCCTCGCTCGCGCGCGAGGGAAGCCGCGATGGTATGTAGGTAATTAGTCTAGACTCTCCACGGTCTTCTCTCTCTCCCTCTCTCACTTGGTCGTTCTCTAACAGGCCTAAGAATCGTCTGGCAAGTTGCCGACGAGCACCGCGCACACGTACGCGCGCCGTGTGTACACGAGAGCATAGCGCCATTCTTCTCTCTTTTCTTTCTCATGCCCGCAGTGCTACCTTCCGCGCGCTTCTCCTCTTCTTCTTCCTCTTGCGCTGCAGCGCGGGCTTGTTGTTTCTCTTGGTCTTCGCGGCCGTAGCTTCTCCTCCTCTTCTTCTTTCGCTGCGCCGCTACTACTTTACTCGCTGCTGCGCGCGACTACTGCGGGCGTTTCGCGATTTCGTTTATTCCTTTGTCTCCGAGCTTGTTCGCGGACTGCGTTCTGTCGGCGGCGAAGTATTTTTCGTCCACGAGGAAAGATCCAAATAATCCCAAAACGCTTGAGCTTGTTTTCACGCCGTCTACGTACGTTCTTCCTCTTCCTTGTTTGCGATAACCTCGAGCAGCGTCGCAACTCGGGGGTAATCCTTCGGGGCTCGCGACGAGCGAAGCTGCTGGTTATACGTAACACGTAACTCGTGAGGATCTGTCGACGCCGAGACTTACGCGGTGATCCGAGATTGGCCTTCGTTATACATCCCGAATCCGTGGAGACGCTCACACGCCCGAGATTTTCAATTTTCGCGCGGCTTTTTCGATACTCCGCCGTTTCGAGAACAAGAAGAAAACATAGCAGAACTAATAAACACACGGCATCGATGCTGCCTCGGGCTACTCACCCGCGGAAATCAAACTTCAGTCGTAACTTATGCATCTGCAGCAGCAGCGCGCAAGCTGGAAATTATGCATCGACGCTCGAAATCCGCAGCGGTTGGAGAAACTCGCGCGGCCGCGTGCACGTGAGCGAGAAGAGGAAGCGGAGAAAGTGGCATGAAAACAAAGGCGCCGAGAGGGATGTCGGGGAACAAAGAGAAATTGCGGGAAGAAAAGGAACGGGAAGTCGGAATGATAGGGATTGAGCGGAGAGGAGGAGGAGGTATATGATTGTAAAAGCGACGGCCAAACGAGAGTGGCGAAGTCGAGCTGAAAAGAATTGGAGAAAAGTGCACTCGGATAATACAGCGCAGGTGGAAGCTAGAGGATGGCTGCGGAAATTCAATTAGGTACGCGCGCGGAGCTGGGCCACTTTTATTTGTACGCAAGCTCCCTGTGTTAGAACTCATGCAAATTATTTACGAGGAGAAAAAAGGCAAAAGAGGAAAGAAGAGCTACAAGCGGCTCAAGGGCGAGAAAATGACGGAGAATATAAAGACGGATATCCAGCTCTCACCGGGGTATAGATTCGGCTACATTCTCGCAGTTTCCAATCGCTTGCGCAGCTCTCTCTCTCTCTCTCTCTCTCCAACTCCCCGGGCAAGTTTATGAGCTCGATCGTGCCGCTCAGCAGCTCGGAATATCTGCGGGGAAATAGACATATTTACGCTTAACCCCCGACGACTGCTACCATAGCGCAGCAGCGATATCCCTCGGGCTCGATCCGTTCTCTCCTCTCCAGCTCTACCTCTGCATCTGGTCCTTCGCCTAGTAAGTGATACACTCGTCCCTGGAACTTGGCGTGCGCCGCTGTCAATTGCAAGCTTCCCTGAATGCAACTTCGGACCATGCCGTATTCCATAGCCGCACGGTGTTTGGAGATGCGGAGCTCGTGTTGTTGAAGGACTCCTCTCCCTGCTGGAATTTCTCCTACTGCATGGCTGTGTGTGTGTGTGTGTATGTCGACAAACGCGTTATTGAAGACCGCAAGGTACTTTTCCCTCGCAAGCTTCCGAAGTCCGTATCTCGGCTTCAATTAAGCCAGCTACGCGTACACAGGGAAAGTAACTACGAGGGAAGCTACGCCTAATCGCTCAATAGCTCAATGATTAGCCTGTCTCCGTAATTCCCGATTCTACGTGCTCGCTTATATATATATTTGTACGCGCGGAGCCACTTGTTATCGGCCCTCGCGCACAATTATCACCCGTAAACCAGCGGCAATTAACTGCGCGCGCTCCGCGAAGCAGAAGGAGAAGAAGAGCGAGTGGCGTGCCTAGGATTATCTCGGAGAGAGAGAGAGAGAGAGGAGGTTGTACGTAAATATGCCCGTCGTACTCTCGGCGGCGCGCGCGATACGCCGATTTCGACTAATGAATATGCATCGCCATATTTTCGCGCCGACTGCTTTACGCGTTCCGGGATGTAGGGCCGGAAGGGAGAAAACGCTGTAAGAAGGTGTCTCTCTCCCTCTCACTGTATACGTATACGTACGATCGCACTCCTAATCCCAGATAAAGCCGACCTAGAAAGAAGGAGGCGCTGGAAGAGGTATGCATCCGAGAGAGGGCATAAGATTACTTCGGCACTACTGCTACCGCCGCCGCCGCTCTTCGCTTCTTCCCTCCCCTACTCTGCTTACTTTATGCTCCTCTATTCTTCTCCTT
The DNA here is from genome assembly GCA_024372645.1 of Trichomalopsis sarcophagae. Lineage (NCBI taxonomy): Eukaryota > Metazoa > Arthropoda > Insecta > Hymenoptera > Pteromalidae > Trichomalopsis > Trichomalopsis sarcophagae. The sequence continues at coordinate 865,723 of QLSS01000024.1, read as the reverse complement.
CTTTATGGCGCGGCGCGCCAAGTGTATGTGTGAGAAAACGTGCTTCAGCGCCGATGGAACTCGACCGGATATACATCTTGGCTCCGAGTATAAGGGCTATGCAACAATCGATGAAGGATAACGCGTTGCATTATTCTCGTTGTTTTCCGAAAGCGCAAGTCGGTCACGAGCCAAAAATCTAAGCGATGTTTCACCGGACTCTCGCGTGTTTTTCTGTCCGAGGAATGTCGACCCTCGTGAATTTTCCACTGGCGCACGCATCAACCGGGACATCCATCGCCGCCGAGTTTCCCGCAAACGAACATCTCGCGAAGCGCGGCTAATAAGGAGCCGCGGCGGTCTCATCCTCCGTATACATCTCAATCTCATCTCCGCGCGTGGAATACAAGCCGCACAACAATTCCGCATTCAGCTCGCTGCTCCGATTCGGTGCGCTCCCGAGGCTATTCCCTCTCTATGATAATGCCCTTATTAGCTCGGCAAGATAGCGGCGACGAAACGGACTGCAGCGCATCCACCGCAGCAGCGTCTATTCAATCAAGAGGCCTGCGGGCAGCTTCTTCGTTATTACCGATAACGACGACGACGACGAGGCGGCCGGTAGCCAGGACCGTCCGCTGAAATAATTAACGGTTCCGCGAAGTAGTCCGAGGTGCGGCTCTAATAAAGCCGTCTGTTTGATACACCTCGCGCGCCAGGTTATTAGCTCGGTGACGTGGGCGGTGGTGAATCATCGAATTCAGAGGGTGTACCGAACGGATTTTCACGAAGCTGACCTCAACCGCGTTGACTGGCTTTCAATTAAGAGAGCAGATTGGCCGGCCATATGGCTCGTAAATTAGCGGCTAATTGTAAAACCGATAGATTTACGGCGAAAGAGTGGACAGCAGAACGTTTGGAATGCCGATTGAATTTCCTTGAGGAAAACGCTGCGAAAAGTACAAGTTAAAAGGAGAGAGAAGGTCGGGTCATTTCTGGGCGAATCTCATTTTCCTCCCGGTCACTTCCTCCTCCACCTCTCGCGCGCAGTCAGTTCCCGCTTTATTTTCCTCCCCGGGCTCTTGTTTGGCCAAGAATTGCTTCACAGCGAATCGATTTAATGGCAAGGCAGCGAACTTCCTTTCAATCTCACTGCCGGCGATACACATTGCACAGTCGCACGACTACGCCGCCGCCGCTGTCTTGCCCTAAGCAACGCGACTCGTGTATTTGCAGGAGCGAAGTTGCGCAATTTGCAGAGCAGAAAGGGAGCGGAAGAAGTCGAGCGCGAGCTTGCCGTACACTTGTAATACCCTTTTTGCCGCCGCCAAGCTCGACACGCCGGGATCCGGGAGTAATGAAGAATCCTGTCGACCGTGCAGTAATCATCTGCTCTATCTCTCTTTCCCTCTCGCGCGCTCGATACCTCGGCGAGAGAAAATTTGTTTTAACGCTGTATTTGCTTTACACAGCGAGCGAGTGCCATAATTACAGCAGTTTCCAAAAGTGCTGAGTTTCTTCGCTGCGAAATTCAATTAACGTTTCGTTGATTGGTCGACCGCGCGCGCGGGGCCGAATTTTAATTACACGTCGAGCTTTGAAATGAATTGAATTTCCGGCAACGAGTGCCGGAAGCTGAGCATTGTGACCGGCTTCGTTAACGGAAAATTGTATTCGATACCGGACCAGCGAGGAAAAAATACCATCGAAAACACTCTGATCCGAATTGTCGAACGGCCAAAAGGGCGAGCCCCTGCGCTAGCTCGACTGTTCGTCGGCGGGACCGGTAATGCATCATTCGGCATCGGGCTGGCGCGCAATAATTCACTAGCTCCGTTACTCTATTTCGCGGGCAGGTTAATAATTAACGAGATGTCGATCAAATCCACCGACGCCGCGCTCTCCCGCCATTTCCATTATCCCTTTTTACGCTCCCTCGCTGCTGCGCGCCGATTCTAAAAGGGCTTATGCCCAGTCCGGAAATTATTTCCATCTCGGAGCCTTGTTCAGCACTGGCCGCACGAGCTTTTTATCAACTTTCATGCCGTATTCTCCGATCCGACTTTCGATCGAATGCGCTTATAACGATTTACATTCCAAAGTGATTCTAATAGCTCCGATGCACTTTCGAATGATTAAATCTCCGATCAGAATTCGAAAGTTAACCGATAGATGAGAGATACAGCGAGTAACTTTTTGCGGTTAAAGTACTTACTGCCGTCGGTAGAAAGGATCTGTAGCTGCTGCTGTGTTCACGCTCCGTAGATGCTATCGCTGCTACAAATTACAAGCTCGCAATTAAATTTTTATGAATTTCCAGAAAGGCGAAATGAAAATTTATTAATGAATGCCGCCCGAGTAATGAATTACAGTAAACCCATAAATTAAGATCCGGTAATTTATCCGCGGACCATTATATACGAGCTCATCGTCGACGCTGTGTTTGTAATGGCTAGTTTCAGACTCTCCATCCGTGAAATAGTTTTCAATCGCGCCGTTACAACCGCGTAAACGTCGAACAGACGCCAAAGTTTATTGCAAAGAGTGCATTGTAATTCCGCACGTACCGGCCGGCGAGAGACCGGTGAAAAAGCGGGGAAAAAATGAGTATACTCGCTCAGTGTCATCTCCGATCAGCCATGAGCTCGATGCAGCGCAGTGCGCACCGCAAGGCGGCCACGTCTCAGAAAAACTGGAAACAAACGAGTCGAGCGCGAGTCTGGCTCCTTCCGCGGCTTTCGTCTTTTTGCGCCTCGTCGCTGAAATGTAGCGCAAAGTGCCATCAGAGTCGCCGTCGCGCTGTTATTCCGTGTATCGCCGCGGCGGCGGGGAAGCCATTTAGCATTTCATGAAGTATCAGAAGCGCGAGGAAAAAAAGAGGCGATAGAGGGGGAAGAAGAAAGGAAAGTGCGCCTCTGAATGTAAGCCGAGATAAGGAGGCAAGAGGAGACGCATTGACTGCTGGGGTGCAAGGGGGGAGAAAAAGGAAAAGGAAAAATTAAAGCTCTAAAGCGCATAAATACGCGATCCTCTTATGACCGCCTTAAGTCGCTCCTATTCAGCGTTAGTTTTCCGCTGAAAACCACTATAAGGCGCTTCCGCGTTCGGTTAAACCTCCCTCTGCACACCACCTCCTCCTCCCTTCCGTCCTCTTTCTCCCGAATCACCGCAGACAATGAGTCGACTCTTCATTCTGTCGATTCACATGTGCGCACATATTCCTCCATCCTCCTTCTCTCCTCTCGGGAAAATACACGCTCCCACAGTCTTCCATTATCTTCTCTCTGTGTCTCCTCTCGCGCTCGCGCTCTCGCTCTCTCTCTCTCTCTCTCTCTCTCTCTCTCTCTCTCTCTCTCTCTCTACTGTCTTTCCTTTCGACCCGCTTCTAGGGGGAGATACTGCGTTTTATAGATATACAGGCCAGTCCCTTCCGCTTTTTATTTCACACGTCTATTCTTGCCGGATTGACCTCGCCCAGAAAGCGAGCTGAGCGAGAGCAAAGGAGGAAAAAGGGAAAAGTCCAGTCATCCGTTCTGCGGATTATTGGCTCTGCGAATCACTCGTGCTCTTACGCCTCCACCTCGCCCTCCTTCTCTCGTTCTGTGTCTTTGTTTTGCCTCTCTCTTTCTCATGCCACTTCATCGTCTCTCTCTCTCTCTCTCTCTCTCTCTCTCTCTCTCTCTCTCTCTCT
>QLSS01000024.1:827667-862043 GCA_024372645.1 Trichomalopsis sarcophagae | reverse complement strand
TCTCTCTCTCTCTCTCTCTCTCTCTCTCTCTCTCTCTCTCTCTCTCTTTCTGTACTATATACAGTACAACTGCTGCCGGATGATCTGCTCCGCTTACACGGCCAAGCCCTTTTCTTCTCTCTTCCGCTCCACAAGAAGTTTTTTATAGCTCACACTCATAAGCCGCGTCGCGCTAAAGAGTTCTGTCTTTGTGAGCGTGACAAAGACCTTGCCAGCTGCTTGTCAAAAATAGTCGATTAAGTATATCCGTATTAAGCAAATTGTGTACGATTGAATATTTTTGAAGAACGTTGATAAGCAAATGTAAAAAATCGAGTTGAAAGAAAAAAAAATCCGCCCAACGTGGGGCTCGAACCCACGACCCTGAGATTAAGAGTCTCATGCTCTACTTTTTTTTTTTTTTTTTTAATTCGCTTATTCAGGTAAAGTATTAACATGTATTTGATATTGGTACATATAAAACGTAAGAAAAATGGTACGATAATTAGGGATTAAGTGTATAGTCATATGCCTCTGTTAGGGAGAGGTCCGCAGCTGAGAAGGTTCACTGTGGTTGTGAGAGTTCGGTGTTACTGTGTGCTGACGAGTAATTACAAAGTAAGTGTTTCGTATCATGTTTGTCGTTTATAAAACTAGGAAAAATTTATAAAAACCTTGTTTTCGTGACTTATGCTTGAAACGGCTGTCAAGCTAGTCTCATGCTCCACCGACTGAGCTAGCCAGGCCTGAGTAATCCGGGCACTCTGTGACATACAAATAGTTATAAATTTAACAAATTACAAAAAATAGTTTAAAAAAACTGCATGGATATAAGATTGTTTTTAAATTAGAATTCAAAAGAAAATCACAATACATAGTCGAGAGTATTTATTTTAAGCGAGCTCATACCGAGCACACTCAAGCGCAAAATAACGGGCTAATTCGAAACAGCTGTTAATGAAACGATTACACTCTTCTCGGAAGCATCAGCTCGCCAAAAACATTCCAGTCTAGCAGCAGATAAGCCAGGCCCGTACACCGCTCGCTTCCATCAGATTCAGGTTCTAATATCTCGCGCAGAGCGACGGGGGCTATCGCAGCTTCTCTCTCGTCGGCGGCGTTGTAAGCCTCCGATTCGGAACAAGTCCAATCAAAGCCCAACTGCCGACGCAGCGCTCGAGCGATATCCTCGGTATACACTATTAATCCGAGGTTGAGACCGCGACGTCAAAACACATAGCTCTCGGACCAATCATCTCGGGGCCGGCTTCTCTATCTTAGAAACGGGCCGTGTGTGTGTGTGTGCTATACGCGAACGCGTTCGATTCCCGGCTCTCTCATCCATCACCTGACCGTATAGCGTCTTTTCTCCTCGCAACGGTCACACGAAGAAAGGAGGACGCGGCGGTCGAGAGATGGAACAGGGTCCATCGTTCATTCGCCACAGCGGAGTAGGCTCTCGATCATTAAAGTTATCAAGTTGCTCGAGCGAGCCGAAGCGACAATTAAATTCAACTCTTCCATAAGAAGGGGGTATATCGCGGTGTTTGCACGTCGTCGCACCTTTGTCCGCTCGGCTGTAACAGACTCCGTCGTCCGAGCCGGTGGTATAGAGGGAGCCGAAGTGACTTCTGGGATTTAAGGGTGAAAGAACGAAGGGAGCATTGTGCGCCGATGATAATAGGAGGATCTCTGGATGACTTGGTACCGCTACGGTGTGTAATATCGAGAGGCGGTTATCGAGGGTGTGAGCGTGAGAAGTTTACGACGTTCGGGGTTTAGCCAGTCCACGAGTAAATTACACCTTCGCTGCAACAGTACTCACTCCGTGGATATCGCGAAACACCACAATTCCGGTATATTTCACGCTGGAATAGACCAATCTTTGCTCGACAAACATATCGGCTTCCGCGTGGTTTCCTATTATTCCGTCGATGGATTCTTTTGGAAACAAATTGATTTCCCCAACTCGACGAGAGTTCCTCAACACTCCGCTGACTCTCTATGATGTCTGTGTGTGTACACACGCTATGTATAGCACGACAACAACAACGGCTGGAACAAACGGAAGCGTTATTCGATCCGATGCAATTGCCGAACCTACCGTTTCATTCCGGACTTCGAGCGAAACTATTTTCACGCTTGAATGTCGAATCTCGTTCTGCTAAAAGCGCAAACGAAACTTCTCGAAAGCAGCATTAGAGCCGTATTACAACTTTGCCTTCGCTGCAGCCGTAATAATCCCGATGTAACGCCTGCCCACAATGAGCTTTGGGAAAAAAGAGAGAAGCACCACCGAAGAAGTATCAAGCCCAGAGGCCAAGAGGAAACAAAGAAACTCCCCTTTCAACTCTATAATACCCAGCTCCTTTTCTCTCTCTCTCTCTCTCCCTCTCTTTCTCATTAGGCGCTAGAAAGCGCAGCACAATGAAATATCCCGGCATTTAAAATCCAGCCATAATGACGTTCTTTAAAGCTCTGCCGTATAATATTTACACACATACACACACACACAGGCACACACTGGGCGGCGAGCGCAACTTTTATTTCCTATCAATAGGCCATTCAGCGAGCGCGAGAGCGCGACTACTCTGACACTCGTTCAATGGAACTTCCGCGGAAGCTTGTCTGCAAAAAGATGCCACACGGCGCTATCTCGACTCTAATTAATCGGGGGCGGACGCCGGTATACATTATATGTGCCGGTACACTGGCAACGCTGGGAAATATAATTGGTATGACTCGAATTTCTTTCGCGAGTGACTCTTGAAAAGCTCCCCGAAAGAAAATCGAAATACCCCTCTCGAAGCTGCCGAGACGGCTCGCATTTTCAATGTTCCGCCTCTTCGGAGTCGAATTTAATGGGCCGAACTCTCTCCTCGCGGTGCGCACTTCCGAGGCGCTCCGAAGTACCATTAGTCAATCTCGTCCGGCCGCTCGCTCTTCTTCCACTTCTGGCTCTCTATCCCTCTCAGAGTGTATAAGAAAACGAAGCGGCGCGGCAGAAGAAGGAGAATAAAAAAAGCCGAGGGGGGAAGAAGAAGAGGGACCAGGAACTGAATCTCCCGGGATGTAATTTAGAAAGCAAAGAATCGCGCAGTTCTCCACGTCGTTTTCTCTGAGCAGCTGCGAAGAGAGAGAGAGAGAGAGAGAGAGAGAGAGAGAGAGAGAGAGCTGCGAAGGTTAGCGGTAATGCGAGCGAACACAAAACGGACAGTGAGCTGGACTATACTCGCCGCATGTGCATGTGCGAGAGAGAGAGAACTGCTGCCGCTTCTTCGTCTTCTTCTTTCACTACTACTTGAGAGGGGATCGCTTATAATGAGCCGATGTTTGCGCAAGCGCGAGAAAACGATCGGCGAGCGATTGAGAGAGGGGCGTTATAAAAATGGAAAATGATACAGCTTCGAGTGCGCTTATAGGACTCGCCGAGCTGTAATGGCTATAATCGCTCGTGTTTGTTTAGCTGCGTGAAAATTGCCCCGACGCGTCTATTACGTGCCCGTTTTGCTCGCGCTTTGTTTTGCATGACTTCGTAAGACTGATCGCATCGCTCAAGAGCAGCTTTCGTGCACTTTTTTTTTTTTTTGCTATCCGCACGGGAAACTTTGTCAATTATACTTTTCGTTGGCCGAACATTATTTGACATTCATCTTTCAACTCGGCTTATAAAATAGCTCAAATGTTTGCTTTGAAACTTTCATGGTCGCGTCGCTGCAGCGGTGTTTTTTTTGTGGTTTTTTAAACGAGACTTTAGCCCGCAGCTCCGCGCGCGGGCATTAATATAAAGTTCGAAACTTCTTATTTACGATACAATAGAAAATGCAGTAAAAGAGGGACAGTTTCAGCGCGCGCGGGGGCAAGTTTATTCCGCGCTGAAACTTTAATATAATAAACTCGACGCTCGGGTGCAACTTGTCTCGCGCCGAGTCATGCTTTTGTAACGAGTAATTTCTCGCCGCCGCTCTTTTGATAAATGCGCGACGAGGAAAAAAAAGTAGCCGCGTAAAACTAACGTTTCCAAGCCCTCGGATAATCAAAGCGCGCTGGCAGCGCATCGGAAAACTTTCTCCTCGGCTTTGTTGACATGCAGCTTCATGCGGCGAATCGGAACTGCTCTTCGCCTGCAGCGCCAATTAATTAAGCCCCGTCGTCGTCAGCTCTCCGCTTCTATATATAGTCGAGTCGAAACGTCGCGTCGCCGCCGTCGACGACGACGAGCAAGAAATCCATCAAAGGATTCGCGCCGCGCGCAATTAATCGATCTCCCGACCATCAGACAGTTGAATTGCTCGTCGAGTTCGACGACGCTGCTAACAGCTGTGGGACTCGGAATAATGTTTTCGCTGGAAACAAAACCTGTGACCCGCACTAGAGATAATTATCGCCTCTCGCGTTGACGAAGTTTTCCTCGGAAATTCTCAGTATCAGTTTTTCCTATTTTCATTCGGATCTTCCCCGCCAATCTCACAGCCAAACGGAGGATATGATATCGTACAAACACGGAGGAGGGATAAACGCGATTCGGCGGAATTATTTAACTGCGGCCCTTGGCACCGCTTGGTCGCGCTATCACCATGCGATCTGGCGGCGTTCATCGTTCGGCTCCTCATCGACAGGATAGGGAAACTTTACGGTGGCCGCTTACGCGGCTGGACAGCGTCCAAACCGCGCCTCCGCGAATCCACGCAACTCGTTGTAACATTATGCGCGAGGGATGCGGCCGGGAATTCGGTTCGGGACAGCCTCGAGAATCCGAACTATTCGCCAGCCCTCCGAGGACGTGTCTTTGTTGCCGTACGACTGGGTCAGAGAAGTGGGTGTGGGAGGGCTCTGCAGCGTCGAAATTCGGTTCGGACCGGCCGACATTTCCGGATAGTTGCTGCGTAATTGGGTTATTCCGCGCATACGAGATTAGCACGTGTTTGTCCGACCGAGCGGCCGTGAAAAATCTTGTCAAACGTTCTTCTCTCCGCGACAGATAACGATTCCCAGCCAGAGCGCAGTACATCGCATAACCGCAAAATCGATCGGAAAACTCGTGCCGCACTACACCCAGCAGCCGCACACAAGCTCTCGGCCTCTCGAGCCGCGCATAAATCACGTTCTCCCGGCGACATCGGCGCACGTAGACTCTCTCTCTCGTCGTTCCTCGCGAGTTTGGCACGTTTCTCGCACCGCCGCGGAATTAGGGGGAGAGCTGCTCTACTGTTACTGCTGCTACTACTGCGGCCGCATAGTTGCGGATGTATCGACGCGCGGCGGCGCACCCGAAATAATGGAAATTCGGTTGCGCCGCCCGTTTGTCTTTCCTTAGATTTAATTTTGCGCCGCGGATGGTTGAAAGCTTCGACTGCCCGAATCCGTTATACCTGCATACTCGCGGAGCTTGCTGCGAGTGGTTTCGATGAAAATTAAAAGGAAATTCAAAAATCTTTCGAGAGTATCGTGTAGGTTTTATTAGAAGGGCTATATCGGGACGTCCGATCGGCCCCAATGCAAACAATCGGAAAGCAGCGAACTTTTAACGAAATCAGCGCGCGATAACGCCGCGAAAGCACCGCAAACTACCACACCTCGCAATTAAAGCCGGCCGATGCTGCCCCGCCTCGGATTTCGAATCCGGCGCTCTCCCGTCCGCGCGTGTGGGTATCGATAAATCGACGGCGATGCGCCGTTTCGATAAAAGAGGCGCGGAAACGCCGAGCGAGATAGACAAACGGGATAGCTGCTCGAATCGCGCTGTCATCGCGTCGTCGGCAGATGCGGCACCGCCTATGATCGTCAATGCGATGACGATGCCGATGCCTTAGCTCTGGGCTGTTTTCGGATATGCGGTTCTTCGAGCAGTCCGATGGGGTGGGAGCTGCGAAGAGTTCTCTCTTGTGGATGAAATTTTAGTTAATTTTTTAAAACCGGTGTGTATCTTATACCGGATATTCTTCGTTATTGAATCGAACTTTTTTGCTAGCTTTCTTGATAGCTGCAGAATGTTACGTGGAAACAACGTCTCTGAAATGGATCTTTTTTCTCGAAACACTGTGATAATATAACTTGAAATCATACACCGTTAATATAGCATCCTCGCAACCTGATATTCTACGTAAAAATACTCCTAAAGTGTATAGTAATTCACGTTGATTAAAAAAAATATCCGATAACGAGCAGAAGCCTCGCATAACACAGCTCTCCTGATAAATCCTCTAATTCAGCGCAATATTATAACCTTTTGATAGCGCACAATTCGCCGCTATACATACCTCCATTGAGGATTACGAAATCAAATTGTAACAGCTAAAGTGCAGAAGACGTTCTCTCGGCTCTGCCCCTCTTGGCGCCGAAACACACATAACTTTCCAATGGCTTGTTATCTCATCTCGATGGAAGTTTAGAGCGAGCGCGCGCGCGCGGTTTCAACACTTGACTGGAAACTTTAGCAGCGACTACGATAACGCTGCGACGCGCCATTGTTTCAAATTTACTGAACTGCTCACGAGCTCTTTCCGCGTCAAGTGTGTTTTAGCCGGCAATAAATGACTTCGCGCGATATAACGCGCATCTGAAACGCACGACTGCGAGAAAACTCTGCCGATCTTATCGATCGATGCTGTGCATCAGTCAGGCGTAACCCGTAAGGATCACCGCAAAAGCTATGCTGGTCGGCACATCTCGAATTTCGCGCGTAATCCTCTCGCCGAGCCGGTGCGCCATTAGCGAGTCCGAGGGCAAATGACGCCGGGAGATAAACCGCGAGATACGGCCTTCTCACTCGCTGTCTCTTCGGGCGGTCGATCCGGCATTGTGCGCGCGTTGATACGCGTAATGGCAATCAGCGCTGAATAGCGATTTAATATCGCTCCTCCTTTTGTGCGGCCGGCCGTTTATCGCTGACGTTTCTTTCGCGCTCTTGCGTCGTCTTTTTTTAGCTCGACTTCCGTGCGGACCTGCTGAATGGCGGATTTTCGGTGGCAGTCCGATCGCGGCCTCTTTTATCATGGTAATCGCCTCCCGATGGACCGAATTAGCGTATGAATGAGCGACTAATGTGACAGTCATTGCCGGGAGGGAGATTTTTTTTCAATGAGATCTCGAGGCTCTTTGTTGCTCGGATATAACGGAATGGAGATCGATGGCGTTTCTCATCGCAGTCGGAGTATAATCGAAAGAGCTCGCGGAAAGCATTCCAGTCTCCTTTGCGATGAAACTTCCGCAAAAAGAAGTAATCGCGAAAAAGAGAGCGGGAGGGCAAAGTCAAGCTCGAGGCCGCGTACTCCATTACAAAAGCTCAATTTTCCGGTCAATTCCCGCGTCCTCTCGGAAGCCATAGCACACAGCGGAGCGGGAGAAAGAGCTCGAGGGTCGGCGAAGCGCGCACGAAAGGACAACGAGTACCGAACCCCTATCCGGCCACTCCTTCGACAGCGTCGCCGTCGCCCTCGTCGTCGTCGTGTCCGATGAAAATCCGAGAGGGAGCGAGTGGCCAACTCAGGCTCTATTTTTCCTCATCGGAGCATCAAACGTCGAGCTGAAAAAGGAGGAGTCGAGACAAAGTGGTCGTCGGTTGGTTGCTCGGTTGGTATAGGTAGGCAGAGTGGAGAGACGGGATGATGTGGGTTAGGTCTCGAAAAAGGAAGCAGCTCTCTCGATGCGCGGGGAGAGAACAATGTCGAGGGAGTTATGGGCCCGAAGTGGCAAGTTAATAAGTCTCTCGAAGGCTTTTCGCCGGTCAAAATAAGGCAGAGTGCTGGGCGTTTCTCGAGTGCTGCTTGATGACGAGATTAAACCGGAAAGAACGGCGAGCTACAATATTTTTCAATTACTCGCTGCGAACTTTTTATCGAGGCAAGCACTGCTGCAGCAGGCGTCGTCGGAAGGAAAATAAATTTCAGCCCCAAGTCAGCAGGAGAGTGGAGGGCATCTCCCCGAGGATGCATCAGCCGATGTACAGTCACTCAGCCCCGAGGATGTCGTCGTGGTCGTATAGCGCACACACGACACGCTCTTCTGCGTCTCCGCGTATAGTGTATACTGCGCACCAGCAACCGGTCATGCTCGGGGGATCAAAGGGGGTTACAGCCCTCCGCCTCTCACTCCTCTTTCATAATCCTCCGTCACTTAATAGCCTGCCGAGCAGCAGCAACAGCGAACAATAACCGTCGCGCGCGCTTATCCTCTCCCGCGTCATTGTCTTGCGAGGAGATCCCCAGGGCCTCGTAGACGTCGTCGAGGATGACGCTGACGAGCCAAAGTCCCGCGAGGCCAGCGGCCAATCGATGACCGCCGAGGCCGAGAGGTGTCGGGCCGTTTCGCTCCTTTTTCCTCGACGTCCAGAGATAAGTTCGATGGATGCTCGCGTCGAGTGTGGCGATTATTCGCCTGGACTGCCGAGCCGCGACGGCGCGACGCTAATACTGAGGTATGATGCACTCGAGTGGCATTGATGCGTAATTATTGTTCAAACAAACGTCCTCCCGTAACACGATGAAATCCTTCTTCCCGTCGCGTCTCACCGGTTTCAATCGACTTGTCCTTTCATTCGTCCTTTGTGCGAGAGCCGGAGATGTCAGCGCTTTCTTCGAGAGAGACCTTTTCTACGGTGATCATCCCATTGTGCCAGAAATAAGTCGTCGGTTAGCCATTGTACCTCGATCTCGGGGCGACTCTGATCCGATAATGACTGCGTCTTCGAGTAATGCCTCTATCATCGATTTCTAGAGAGGAGAAGCTTCTCTATACACCAGCTCTGTAACGTGATTATCTCGCGCGAGTCTGAAATTGTTCGAAATTAACGGGCAGAAATCGTTGCGCACCACAGAGCACTACTGCGGAAGACTGGATTCTTGGACTGCTGCTGCGCCGATAAGTTTCCGCATCGGATCCGAGTCTGAAAGTTCCTCCCGCGCCGGCCTAATCTCTGATAACTCTGCGGGAGCAGCGCAGCGCGTCTCGAGCAATAATTCGATCGCGAATCTCTCTCCCGAAGCCGTAATCCGCGAATAACTTTACTCGTGGGAAGGAAGCCGCGCCGCTGTTTATAGTGTAGTTGGAGCCGAGTCGTTAAGTCGGAAAACAATAATGCGGCATTGCGCAAAGAAGCGAAATGGATGGACTTATTATTAATTTATCGCTTGGAGAGTGGCGCAGAGATCTATATACACTCGGTGTGTCCTTCCGAGAGAAAACTCGATAAAGAAGCAGGACGTGATAAAGTTTTCAATAACTTTTCTCATTACAGCTTTAAGCAGTGAGTGTTTAATCAGTCGAACTTTTAAAACTCTCCCGGCGCGCTGCCCTATACTAGAGAGGGAAAATAAAAAAAGGGAGTAGAAAAGTTGTTGAATGAAAAAAAAGCTAATGGATTGATGTATTACGGAACGACGCGACGACGTGCGTTGCGCCATCGGCTATTCATTCCGCGAGCCGTGAAGTGAGGAAAGTGGGTGTTTAAAAAATGCGATATTTTTTCGCTACATTTTTAATATAAACACTTTGCGGCGTGAAATTGAAATTGTTTAAAATGAATGTATCGGAACCTCCTTTTGTTTCGTACTCATGCAAATAAACCGTATATATTTTTACGTAAATACTGCGCACGAAAATTCAATTTTTTCAAATAAATGTAAACGTTGAAAGCACAAAGCTAGCTTCGTTTAATCAAAAGATCTTTTCATCTCTTGTTAATTTTCGGCTGGATTTTGATTAAGAGTGAAATAATAACTTCAATACCCGCATTAAAATTCGGTAGTATTAATAAGCAATGTGAAATCCTCCCTGTCCCTTCATCGCGTTATCATTATGCTGCGAATCATCGTTAATCCCCCAACAACGCAGCGATTGAACCGACGGTATATACAAGCAGCGGCCCACGCCCACAATACAATACAGTTGCTCTCGCTGGTAAGTAGTTTCGAGGCTTGAATGACGCGCCGAAATTATTCGCGCGCTTTCGCTGTCGGGACACGATGAGCCGATAAGGATTCGACGTTTAACGGGACGTGGTCGTCGAGTATCCGCTCCTCGAAGATTCGAACAGTCATCGCACTCGGCTCTTTTCTTTTTCCAGCGGGAAATGTGCAAGCCGTTGCTTTTCGATGCGCGCGGACTTTCCATGCGTCACGTAGCCTACCTGACTGACCGGCGCGTTTACACGTTGTAATTTTGCTGTTAAGCTTATTAATGGGTATACCGCGCGTCCCGGCTTATTAGGCTCGTGTAATGCGATTTGACGCGTTGTAAAATGCTGAAATTCGCGCCTCTATCTCAGCCGCAGCGTTAATGAAACTTTGGCTCGAAGTAACCCTGTCATCGCCGCGAGTAATTACACATGGACGCGATGAAAAAATTCTCCCCAAATAAACGCGCAGAGAAAAGGCCGGCGCTCTCCGGCGAATTGATTTATACCCGATCGGTTGTACAGAGCGGCGAAGAAGGCCTCGACAGGGGCAACGTCGTTATCGCGTCAATTCCCCGCGATTTATAAAAGTAATACGTTTTCGGATGCCTGAACATTCGATAAAGCGCTGCTGGCGGCCGCAGCGCGCGGAATCCGGACGTTCGGGAAAAGAGATATAAATCAATCACGCGCGCGATTCTCCTGCGCGCTACTCGCTCGCTTCTCCCCTGCGCTGCGCGATATACTTTGTCGGATGAAATCCGAGGCTATGATTCATTATCCTCGAGAGAAGTTGCCGCTCGCGAACTCGGGAGTGAAATTGCCGCGCGGCGGCGAGATGCAGCCGATCGGCCAAATATAATTAACCGTTTGCGCATATAATGTGTGCGATCGCTCTTGCACGGGGCTCTCTTCTCTTCCTCTCGAGTTGAAGCAGCTCTCTTTTTTCCGCGTCTGAAAATTTCAGGAAATGAACGATTAATATAGAGAGCGAGCCCGCGAGCAGCGATAAATTTCAAACGGTCTATCCGATCCCGCTTGATTAACGATCAAATAGAATTCCGGCAGCCGAAAAAGTCCGGGCCGCTGTATCCTAATCTAGTTTTTAAATAATCAGCGCCGGCAATCTCGGGCTGAAACCCAATAAACGCCTCCATCAGGCCGGCGAAGTCTTTTCGAGCTCGCAGAGGGCGCGGTAATCGCATACTCCTCTCCCGCGCGTCGAGCTTGATTAGCCTCTCGTTAATGCGCATCACGGGAACGTCTGCTATGCTCGCAAGCATTTTGTCGGCGAGCTCGGGCTCTGGTTTAAAAAATTATTCCATCGGACTGAAGAGTTGAGGCACAAAGAGTCTAATCAAGCCGTCGTCCGTCGGTGCAAAATCCGCCGGAAAAATGTCTCGCACAAAGCTTCCCTAATCCCGTCATCCCACCTCCTGCGAAGCGTCAGCTGAGAAAAACAAGGAAGAAAGTTGTAATTACTCTTCGCCAGTCAGGAGGAGTCTTTATCTGCGCTTGCACCCTCTATATTCGGATTCATTTAGCGCGAGAGCAAGAGAGGGGGGGACAGAGCGTGTGCTGCTCGCGAATCTTGATCATTAATTTGATTATCCGCGAGCCCGGCCTGAAACTAGTTCGCTAACAGCCCCGCGGCGAAGTGAGAGGAGAGAGAGAGAAGCGAAGGGATAGAGTGGCTCGCTTTGAATAAATGAATCCGACGCCAAGCCGAGTCGCTCGATCGATTTATATTGGCCGTCGTTCGGATTGGTCTCTCGGCGATTTTTCGCGAGCTGCCTCTCCCATCGACGGGTCGTTGGATTATTCATGCCATTTGTTCGACTCGCCGGATTAATAACTCTTCGCTTTTTCTTTTCTGTTCCAGGTAAGCGATTTCGTTCTTCTCTCCTGATGCAATAATCGGCTATAACCGGTGAGTATAACACACAGAGCGCTGCAACAACGCGCGAATATTAGCAGCGATAATCTTCGCGCGTACGCGTGAGTATTAGTTTTATCAGGCCGTTAAATTATCCTGGCGGAAACAGCGCGCACGCGAAGGAGCGAAGCTATCTCCGTAGCGGCCAAGACGTACGCCGCGCGGAATAATGCAAGCCCGAGATGAAAGCAGATTGAAATCCAGCCAGCAGACGTTTACCGTTTGATCGCGAGCCAACTTGGCCGGCTGTTACCAGAGAGCGACTGGTGACGCGGCGTGTAATGACGAATTTTTGCCGAACAAGTGTGGGCGCGAGCAGATAGTTTGCCAAATGTTCCTCGTGTCCGTTTTCTTATATTATTGGCAATGAGAAAACGAGTGGAATTTCCAAAGCTTCCTCCGTACAATAACGTGAATAAATACGCGAACGCATCGCGCGTGTTAATCCGAGACCCTAACTTACCAACAAAACGCATAAAATCCAATAAGCAGTCCAACTACAATAATTAACCGCGTAATTAAAACTCCTCGCTCCATTAAGCCCCATAGCTCCTCGGAATCTCGCTTCTATACTTATATACACCTATACATCGGAGTTGTTGGCGCACGCGAGTATACGTATATAGATGCAGCGCAAAGTTACACGACGCACTAGCCGAGTGAAAAGCGCGCGAGTAACTTGCCTCGCGTTTTTTTTTTCTAGCCTGGTCTCCTTAGCTCGGCTTCTTTTTCATAAGTCATGGTAATTGAGCGCTCGCGAGCCCTCGGAATTGTTAGCGATCCTTCGACGCCAGCAGGTCGTATAAAGCTCCGTGTAATTGAGGTTCGAGTCGCGAGTTATGGAGCGTACGTTTGATTTTATTGAGCCGAGTTGCCTACATAGAGCAGCTGGTGTTTTCGATTTGTAGAATTCGTTTGATCCTGCGAAGCGCGCGTCTCGGGGAATTAATATTAATATTTTACTGCTTTTAATAATCCCTAGTAATTTCGACGATTTTTTCCCGCGCGGACGAGTTTTCCGCTGCGACGTATAGTAGTATACAAAACGTCGTTACACATACTCGTGCCGCTGCCGCGATGATTATTTTTAATGCTTTGCCGCAATACGTGCTCGTTATTTTATTAATATTTGCGCAGCCACTCGGTGCTCAATTTCGCAATCGATAAGCTTTTAACTCTTCGTAATTTGCCCTTTAATGAAATACATACGGAATACATCCGAACAATATTCCGTATATACCGAGTGTTGAGCCGCACAAACGAAAGCAACGCGGCCTCTTTTAATTACATACGCGCGCGTAATGAAAACTCGCGAAAACTCGTCGATCGCCGACCCACCGCCGCGTTTACACGTACACTGTATATTTTCATCCTTGCGGGAATAAAAATTTAACGGGCCGCGTTAGCCGATATGAGCGCGGAGGGAGGCCAACGACATGCAGTTAAAAACTCCAATAATCCCAACGGAAGCCCGTAACCGAAATTATTCGCGTGATAATGCGCGATTTGAGAATATATACGGCCCTTTATACACAGAGCGCGACGAGTGTAAAAACTCGTTCGGACGGAATGGAAAAATGAAAACGCGCGTTAAAGTGTGACTTCGTCTGAAACTAATCGAATTAACCCCGAGGTATAATGACGAAAGAAAAAATATCTTAAATATCGCGCGCTCGCGCTTTTTTTACAACGTCCGGGTATTGAATGCGCGGGGCTCTTTATTACGGTCTTTATGGGGTCCGCTAATTAATTCATGTAATCGCGATGAGTTTCGTAACGATCGCGGCGGCTTTTATGCCTCGAGGCCGGGAGGAAGGGCTCGGTTTATGAAAAAACGCGCTTGTCCCGGCTGATTTTTACTGCCGTGCGTTACAATTTGATTAACAAAGCTAAATAAATAAATCACCGAAGTATGATCCAATAGGGAAGAATAGTAATGATGATCCGCCCTTCGGGAAATAAAATTTCGCGGCGATAATACGGGAGGCAAAAAAAAGAGAAGTGGGTCAAGTCAACAAAGCTGTCCCTCCGAATCGCGACGCGGCGAGAGAAAAATCGAAATAGGAGCAGAAATCGCGGAGAAAAACGAGCGTGCGTGCGTTTGCTCGCTAGCAGTAGTAAAGGTCAGCGTTGGGTCGGGCTGCGAGTTTCGTTACGTCGACCGCGCAGTGCTGAACCAAGCGCGAGTGGTTTTCGCTGATTTTTCATCGGTTTTGTAGCGAAAGCGTTTTTCCGATGTTTTCCATTCGACGAGATAAATCGCTCGTATTTATTGCGATTCTCCTTTCTAAGCTCTCCGTGTACGTATACTGCGAGCAGTCCTCGAATTTATACCGTCAAAACGATTTTCACAGCCGATCGGACTTTCTTTATGTCCGCTCCCGGTTTATCTCCGGGAGTTTTTTTTTCCCGTCCCGACTGAGTACCGAATCTATCGGGCGGCTTCGACTGTTAATTAAATCGAGGGCCGAGGTCGGTTTCAGCAGCAGCGCGTATCTGGAAAAAAGAATTTAATAAACGAGCTGATATCTCTGCCCCTCGCTTTTTCCCACCGTCCTGTGATATTATATCCGAGTGAACGGTTGTATTGAAATTTTTTCCGAATCGCCGGCTTTCTTCGCATAGTCGGCGTAAAAGCGCGCGCTATCTTAATGAAAATCGATTGCATTAATTTACGAGTAACCGTCGCTGTACCGTAGCAACAAAGCAAATCGAATTTTCGTCTAATTGCGCAATCTCCCCGAATTTTTCCGGACATAGCGACGTTACGCTCTAATGGAGACCGAGCATAAAACGTGTCGCTTAATTTTATCAATTAAGCGCCGAGAGCCAAGAGCTGGAGAGCAGGTGTGCGCGCGTAATAGTCGATTTTCATCGAAAACCACCTCATTATAGCGGGCTATAGCTTCGAGGGCGCGAGTGTAATTACTCGAGAACACTGCGAATTTCGCATACGCCTTTACTTATCGCGCGTTGGTTTTAACACGCGAAATTGATCGTTGAGAATAATTATTTCTTTGAATACGTGCTTGTATTGAAAAGTGCAAAGAGCATCGCGATGATTGATGGCCTAAATTACTTTGGCAATTTGCATCGCGCGCAATTATCGACGCTTCGTCGATAGCACCTCTTTTTCTGTCGCCGCGGCTTTCGCTAATCGTCCGGATCGGTTTGGTCCTTTTTAAGGCTCATTTATCGCGATGCAAAACCTAGCTATGCTAATTCGTTGTATGCAAATGGAGCGAAAATTAAAATGCCGCTAATAGCGTAAAAGTTTTTCGCTATGCTCGAATTGTAAACTTGCATTAATCGCGCGCACGGCGTGTGAGTCATATGTCTCACGGGGTATCTCGAAATCCGGTGCTTCAGAACAATAACGGCGCGTCCAGAGCCCTTTGTGTTTGCGCGTCAGCCACAGCCGAAAACAGGAGTACAGCGCACGACAACAAATGACTCCATCAAGCCGTGAGCCTCTCAAGCCTCTCCCTTACCTGGCATAACGCACTCTCTATCTCGCTCTCCGTACGCGCCGTTGCCCCTGGTATTGTGTCCAAAATAATCCCCCGAGCAACGGACAACCACTATGGAGGCAATGAGCGAACTCCGAGCTCTGCTTGGTTATGGCAGACGTTGACGTGTACTGTGTTATCTACTTCTCGTAAGAAACGACGCTTCACGATACGTATCGTTTACGAAAAGCGGATCACGGATCGAATTGACAGATTCGCCCGATAATTGCCTCGAAAGCCCTGGCATTACTCAACTCCGCGCCGGCAGTAGCATCCACTTATCATTTCGTAATTCATCGGTGCTGCGCTTGGCTGCGTGGAGGATATACACGCACACTTCGACTGCAGTGCATATACACGAAGCGGGCAAACAATACGCTCATCCCTCGGGGATTTCGCGGGGGCGGCTGCGCGCCCATTACACGCAGCGCGCGAGCGTCATCAAAACTAAGACAATGCAATACGACGTACAGTACAGTGGCTCTGGCAAATTCATAATTTACTCGAGCGCTAATATCGCGGCGACATGCGCGAGACTGCAGCGAGGGAGAAGAGAACTGCGGGTATGCATTCCGCAAGAGCGTATCGCTGTGGGGTGCAGCAGTGTGTTTGCGATTCGGTTTCCAAGTGCGTGGGAGTATATACTCTCTCTCTCTCTCTCTCTCTTGTCTGCGGTAGTCGCGAGTCGAGCGAACGGATTGCGATTTAAATGTGCTAATTGGGTACGCGCAGCGGTGTACGGTTTTGATACGCGTCCTAAATTGTATATGAAACGGAAGCACGCTGTATAAGAGACACGCATGAACATCGTACACACCACTTAGAGCAAATCCAGAGAATATACATCTCTTGCGTATAGCATTACGCGCGTTTTGCAGTACACGGCGCCGCGCGCGAGTAGCAAACGTCCGTCAGTTTCTGCACTACACACACACACACACACAGGCTAATGACGAGAGATCGCAGGTATATAGGTATGTGTGTACGTAGGTAGAAGCTCAAGCTCGAGCTTCTCCGGTATCTAAATAATTCATAACCGAGCGGGAGGAGGTTCAAAGCACTCGCGTATACGTATGCGTCGCTCGATATAACGATGCCACACGGCAGCGCAGCTAAGTCTCCTGGGAACAGAATCCAAACGATCCGTGAGCTATACCTGCTGCATATTTCTGGCTGCGCTACCGAGACTTGCAAATCGACGCTCGGCTCGTTTTTTTTTTCTACTCGACGAATGGCTCGTTTATAGACTGGATTCGCGGTATACTGTCATTAATTACAAATCAGTCACCATTTATACGCGATCCTGAAATCGCCTGCGAACCAAAAACTGCGGAGACTAAAAAACAAGGAGATCTCAAGGCTCTCTCGTCTCGTCGTCGAGTCACGAAGCGGTCTAACGGAGCGAATCGCGCGCTAAAACGCCGAGACCTCTCGAAGAAAAGTCAACTTTTGTAAATCGATGCCGCAGCAGCAGGGAAAGCCCCGCGAGTTTCGAGAAACGACCGTACGCGCGAGGAATCGTTGCCTCCCCGACATTTTCCTTATGGATGGGTCCCAGCTCCCGCCTCCGAATGAATTTTTCATGCAACCGAACTTTCCTGTTTCGCGCTCGAAAATAGCCACAGAGAAAGAGCTGCTGCTGCTGCTGCTGCTACTCTCATTTGAATGATATAATCGATAAGGCGAGAGGAAAAAAGCCCTCATATGCGTACAATGCCGCTATAAGTCAAGCCAAGATTTTTCTCGCATAAATCCAAGATGCTAATATCGCGCGATAGCCACCTTACGAGCACGTCGCTATGCGCGTCGAGGCGAGACGCGAGACGGAGATTTATGCAATCAGTCGTATGACAAACAGACACGCTGGCTCCATTGTCGGCTGCTGCTGCTGACGAGGAAACGTGTTCGAGAAACCTGTCGGGCTGTTTTTTAAACGAGACCGCGCGTGCGGGGGCTGCTGGTTCTGCTGCTGCTGTTTTATCTTCTCTCATTGCTGCTCTACTTGCTGTCGAAGTCATCTCCCGCATAACCGGTTGCGTATTGTCTCTCGACGATCGCACCGGCCCTTTTTCAATAAATTCAAGCAAGCCGCGTTCAAACCGAGACTATCCAATATGCTTTCCGGGAATAAGGCCCTCGATATTAATAGACAATGCTCAAGTTGGCGACTAATTTATAGTTTCCATCGCGCGAATACGCCGCGGCCACGGCGCATGAATGAGCGAGCGGCAACACGCAGCACACGCTCGATTAATTCGACTGAATGGGAAACCAGTTTCTAAACACAGACCGCGCGCGCGCTTGCCATAATATAACGTTATATTCCCCGCGAATCCGCGCGAGTCACGTAATTACAGCGGCATAATGAAACCCGCATGCATCGATAAAATATACACGTAATCATCCGTCGCGTATAAATAACAGGGACTACGTCTCGTGACACACATACGGCTGCTCGTGTAAACGCTCATGCGGTGCTGTATAACTCGTGGAATAAAAAGGCGCGCGCGCGTGGTTTTGTCCGTTTCGCACTTCCTGGACGCGATATACGTATACGTGCGTGTAACGCGACTACGTTCGCCGCGTGTAATTAGCTGCGGCGTTGTCACACTCGTCGCTCGAGGCTGCAGCGCCTCATCACTCGCGTGTGTCTTTCCAAGCCGTCGCGCTGCTGCGGTCTAGTCTTTTAAACAAACAGGCTTTCTTGCGCGCTGATGCTTTACTGCTATGTGTGCGTACAGTCATACGCCTCTGGTCTTGTTTGGACTGGGTGCAATTTTCGAGGCGAAGCGATGGATAACGCTCGAATGACGAATTGAAATTACGAGGACGGCGCTGAACAGCGAATAAATCAGCGCCGCGGTGGTCCGTCATCATTCACGGAGCATTCGCCACGAAGTCAAGCAACGACTCCATCACCAAGTCAAACATCGCAGAGAGAGAGAGAGAGAGAGAGAATGATTTTTTGCATCGAGCGCCTACTTCCGGCAATTTTCCCGCGACTCTCACATCGCGCATCGTACTGCACACACTACGCGCTAACGGTGCCTCGCTCTCTCAGCGGCGATACATCCCGCTCCATTCGTCTGACCCTAACGACCGACGGTTAACCCGCGCCGCTTGTGTAATAGCTCTCGGCGCATAATATGTAATGCGCGCGTGTGTGCGCGGACTGACTGACCGCGTTTATGCCGGCGCACTATGCTGCTGCTGCTGCTGCTACAGCCGCGGGCGCATTCGTTACTTGTCACGCGGTTGGCAGCTGCGGTGTGTCAGTGTACCGTGTGTTTCAAGAGACTCTCGTACGGCATCTTTTTGCAGGTTTTCGCTCGCTGGACGGCCGGCAGACTAGACGATTCTTTCGCGAAAATTCATTTCCGATTCTCGCGCCTTGAATTTCGCCAAGAGGAGCTAATCGGAACGCCTCGAGCGAGAGACACACGGTTTCTCCGAGAGCGCTGATACGCGGCTGTACCAGTTTACGAGAGACGCCCTCCTCTCTCTCGCGGAGTAAATCTCTCGAGCTACTACACTCCTCGAGAGCGAGAGGGAGACGCTGCAGGCGATGTGTGATTTGCACTTTAAGGACTTCCTCCGGGATTCTTAACGTCGTCGGCAGTGTCCCATTTGCCTCGACCGACCTGTTTGCGTGTCATCTCCGAGAACGCCAGATGTGTGAGCCGACGCTGGAAAGCAAGCAGTTTACGTCTCCGAACGATACTCTTGTCTCGAAAATTTTAACGCGAATTACAAAGCACTCAAAGCGCAGGTAACAAACATCAACCCCTGGCAGCTAACTTTTCCATATTCCGGAGGAAAGAAGCGACACAATCGCGGCAGAGCTCTTGTACGCTTTCCGGAGAGTTTGCTCTCGCGAGCGCCTTGCATGTAATTACGCCTCGAAACTTTACCGGCAATATTTACGAAGCCATTGCCGCGCAATTACTGGCCCGCCGCCTTTGTTTCCGAAGGGGACTTCAAACACTGCAGCGAGAGCCTTTCAACTGCGCGCTAAGAGCCGCGACCGCGCTTGATGGCTGCCGAGGGTGTATTGCACTTTTGATACAAGCGAGTAACCGCAAGATATTCCTGTAACGAAAGTACCCGTATTTCCACGGCAAGCTTCGAAATCCCTATCTCGAGATACGTCGGAAAGAGCACATCCGCTCGTCGCGGAACAAAGAAAGCCGAGGAAAAAGCTCGCGACGACGATGACGACGACGACCCCCCGGCGGGAAAATCCAACTCAAAAGGCGTTAAGACAAAAGACGAAGATGACGAAGAAGAAGAGGCAGCAGCAGCGGCGAAAGAGGCTCCTTGTCTCGCGCGAAATTTCATAACCACCCTCCTCTCTCTCGCAATCGGCCTTTTGTTCCGCGCGAGAGCGCTCCCATTCATTCCGCCTTTCATCGGCGTCACGCGTCGAGGCAGCAAGTGTGTATATACACTGTATACGTACAGTACCTCCTCTCGAGCTGTATTATGACGAATCTCGATGAATGCAAATCTCGACTGATGTAAGTTCTCTTTGTGCCGGTACGTCTTTTCTCTCGGTGCCTAATAGCGCTGCGTCCTTGTTTCGCGACGAACCAAGCAGAGAAGTAGTCCAATGCCGCAGTTGGCACACACGATCGTTGTCAACTCTCAACTGATATTGCATAATTCAGTGTATTTTTACAAATGATAACGTGGAAATAACCAAGAGATAAGCAGTGCAGGATAGAGAGACACGGTATGGAGCTTCGCACACGTGCGTTAATTAAATAAAAATCGAAATAAATCTGATGGGTTTGTTTCTCGGCTAGCCGCGGCACGCAGCGCCTGTTTTTTCCAGCGAGTAATTAAAACGCTATAGTGATTAAATTCTTGATAACAATTGAACAAAAATAAAAGCTGGTGTGGATTATTTTTTCCGATCGCTAGAACAAACGAACGTGAATTTTAATTGACGCGCGTTGATCTGCAGTGAACTGTGTATTTTTGTTTTAAAAAATAATGACGTGCGTTTCATTTTTAATGAACACGCTCTTTTATAAAAACCTTCTTTTTAATCAAACATTTTTATTTTTCACAATCATCTCCGTTCGTTTAACTGCGCGTACTTCGATCGAACGGTATGCACCAACTGGATATCTTCATTTTGCACAGCAACGACTTACGACCGAAGCTCGACACTAATTCGCGCTCCACTTCGAATAAAAATAGTCCGTACCCACGACCGTTAAATTCGAATCTCGCAAAACAAACCTACACCCCAGAGATTCCACGTCTGAATTACAGCCCGCACGCAAAAAGCTCGTGACGCTAAATCATTTCGGCTCGAAAGCTTATGCACACCGGTGCAGCGTCTCGCGCTCGAACATCGTCGTCAAGAAGACTCTCTCGCGCGCATAATATTAAATCATCGAGTCGTTCGATTTACGTCGCGTGCGCGCACGCCTATGTACGTACGGAAGCTTCGCGGCGACTAAAAGCCGAGTTAATTGCGCGAGTCGCGAGACTTTGTAAGGTAGGCGTGCAGTTAACGTCGCTCTAAATTTGCGCGGATGCGTGCGCTTCGGCTATATCGGAGACGATGTTCCGCAGGTGCTGTTTTCTTTCTGTTCGAGCCTACCACGGACAACCTGTTCCTCCGCTGCGATACTCGATGCAAATCACGCATTAACGGCCGTCTCCGATCGAACCTCTCTCTCTCTCTCTCTATCTCCCTCTTAAAAAAATTTAAAATCGAATATCCCACCAGCATCGCGAAGAAAAAGAGGACGATTCCAGACAAGGCTCAAAATCGTCACTTCGACGTGTCCGTCTGATTTCAATCTCGCCGTTCGATCAGCGGGCGGAACTCGTTGTCGCGAAGCAATCCCGAGGAGGCAGTTCTCCTCCTTCTCGCGTTCATTTCCTCGGCTCTCGGTGCGGAATTTCCATTTCTCGCACCAGACGCTCCCCGCGAGATTTATGTTTGTGTGTGTGTGTGTACGCGCGTGCGAGTGTGTCTGCGCAATGCCGAGACACGGGCTTTTCATAAACATGAAAAGGCGCAGGTGGCCGCGCCAAATTGAATCAACCGCTTCGCGGTCGACCGAATGCTGCTGCTGCTGCGCTGCGCAGTCGGGGGAAGAAAGGGAGACGCCGAGGTAAAATAAATACGAGACGGCTGCAGCGGTGCGCGCGGTTGTTACTTTGCTTTATGTTGTTGTTTGCCAGAGCTGTTGCGCATAGCGAGTGTGTTTGCGCGAGATGATTTTTATTTGCCCCATCGTTCGGCTGCTATGCGCTCGACGAGTCTTATTAGTCGGCAAATATTAATTCTCAACTTTCTGTGTGCACGCGGATATTCGCAATTGGCTCGTAATTTCATTCTCTATTGCGGAGCTAGACGAGGATCGACTCGCCCCAAAAGCGCATAAAACCGAATAGCGTTTTGCAAGCGACGCGGGCTATCCGTCCGGGCGTGAAATATCGTCGGCGGCGAACGAAGGTGTCGGTAATTGGTCAATTTTCTTTTACGCTCGCGTTGCGCAACGGAAAATTGCGCTCGCTCGCGAAAAAGGCCACGTTTACGCACCTTTTTCACCGCGAGTAAGCCTATACACACACTAGAAACACGCCCCGAAAAAATGATAGACGAAACATTGTACACAGTCTTGTTCGCGTTTTAAACGCTTAGGAGTTTTTATATGTCGAGCTCGTGGCCGGCGGCGACTCTAGGAACGTGTCCAGATTTCCGACAAAAAGAGCGGCAGAAAATATATTTCGTTTCAGAGCGGCGAATCCCACGAGCGGATATTTCGTGTCTTCCATTGATTCTCTCTCTCTCCCCGCCGTGTTTCATACGGCGCAGCCCTGCTATTGTTCGACGAACGTCACGAAAAGATTTTTTTTTCAGCGCTGTATAGATACGCGCCTTTTTCTTCGGCTCTCCCGCTCACTATTCGCTTTCCTTAAACTGGACGTGCTTTTGATAGCGAGTAGAACGAGAGGCGGAGGTATACGCTGTTATTTATAGCTGAGGAATCGATGCTTCTCGTCATGATTTATTTTTTTGAATTTTATTCTCCGCGTTCTCGCATTGCCGAATATATTAATGCATATTGTGGTGTACATTATTCAACAATGTAACCAACCAACCGATAATTCGAAATTTCTGATTGGCACGATGATTACACATCGATAGATGATTGTAATTACTACATAGTCGATAATTCGCCAATTTATGCAGCGAGTGTAAAATTAATTCTCAACAAACTCATCGACCGAATTTACATCGCATCAAAATCCCTCATTATAACCGAATCGAAATTCAATCGCACAACGTGAAATTGACGCCCGTAACACCATTACATGCTCGTGCACATCTCCGGGCATAAGACGCACTCGAAGCAGCGAAAGAAATCCCGGGGCAGACTCGATACAGGAATAATCCGATCCGCAGGCCTCCAGCCAAGAAAGTCAAAGCGCAGAAGAACAAATCTGCCCCCCGTGTCTCATAGCGCTATCTGCAGACACACGCGCGTAAATCCGACTTTCCCGTATAGCCCAGATTTATTCTCCCCAGCTCCGCGGAGAGCTAGGCGGAGCCCGATTCCCTGAAAGTGAAACGAGGAGGACACACGCGAGTCTCCGGCGCGGCTCTCTCTCTCTCTCTCTCTCTCTCTCTCTCCTGTCCAATTTACTTCCTTCGCGTGCTCTCTCGCGAGCGCCAGTCTGAGATATAGAGAGCAAGAAGCGGCCGAGGATCTCCATAAATATGCCGCGGCTGGGATGGTTTCATTCATTCTCCTACTCTCCCATTGCCAATGATCTTCCGATCCTATACGATATTTCAATCCGTGCGCGAATACGTGTGCTGCAGTGCTCGCGGCTTCTTCCCTTTGCTCCATTTTCCGAGAGACGACTCTATTGGCTCTCTCTCCCCCCTTCTCCTTTTTCCCGAGTCGCGAGGAAAATTTAAATGAAAGCTATTTTAAGGGCGCGCTAGGGACGGCTAGGACTGATGAAAAATGGGAGCTGATTGCTGGGGGAGACTCCGTAACACGCTGCCAATTATCGGAAGTTCGTGATTGATTTTAGTTTTAATTTTGGGGGATTATTTATCGGGGAATGTGGCTGGCACACGGCCTGACGTATTTTAATTTTTATTTTCACTCGGTATTCCCACGAGATTAATAATTTATTTTTTCCTCTGTTTCAGGTGAGCAATCAGTTATCTCGCTGTATCCTTCGGGTAAGTAACCGATGCCGAAGTCAAGTCCAAAACTATTACAGGCGCACACAGCTCGTGTAATTCAACGCGCAAGAGAGATGAATTATCGCCCTCTGAACCGTTACCCCGCACGCACCTAATTCATACGCGTTTTCAGCGCTTTCCCCGACGCGGACAGCAAAAACCGCTTGCAGCAACGCGCGCGCGACGACGCCTCCCACCGCAGATCGTGCGCGCGATCAATGAGCATTCCTGCCCGCACCTGAGCGCCTTGATTAACGAGCCTCTCGAGCGTTTTCCGTTTAATTTTCAATCGTCCGATATGGCACCTGCTCAAATCCACCAACCCGCGCACTCCGAGAAGGTGTCAGGTGGAACGACGAGGTGGAGAAGAAAAGGCGTCTCGTAAATCACGCCTCGCTTTTCTCACGATTTTTCAGAGGCATCTTAATCGGCGGCAAACGAGAAACTCGCAAACCTCGAGCATCGGGGAGAGACAATGAGGAGAATTTAATTTGCCAAATTTTAATTTGCGATTTGCGAAGGGCCCTTGAAATGTACAAATTAAACGCGCACGTGAACATACACGCGCGAGCGCTATTATATTTCCATGATGAGGAACGTCGCGGCGAAAATGATAATGGCAGAGCAGAGCTGGGTTAACTCGTTTTGCGCGGCGCGCGGGGAGAGAGAGAGAGAGAGAGAGAGAGAGAGAGAGAGAGAGAGAGAGAGAGAGAGAAGGCGCGTTAAACTGAAGGCGGCGTAGCGCGCGCAGAGAGTCGAGCTGCGAAATTCCCTTATTTATCAAGTCTTCAAGGCGGGCGCGCGTGGGCAACTTTACTTTTCAGAGCGTGTATATGACAGGAGAGAGAGAGAGAGAGAGAGAGAGAGAGAGGGAGAGCGCGCGCAGGAAAGTGAAAAAGCGACGACGAGCGAGCCGGCGGAGAAGGTAAATTCCGAGCAAGAAAATGAGATGCTTACTCTGCGTCGGAATTACTTATTCTAATTTCCTTGTTCCAACTCTCCTACTCCCCCCCCCCCTCCTACTCTTATACTCCGGTTTACGGAATTGTATATACGCAAGCGCGGAACAAAGAGCTTTCGAGATTATGATGATGATACATTCAAGCCTTTATTTACGCGTTAAAAAATGTTCCTCGTTTCTGCAGTGTACACAGTATGCTGCTGAGGATGAAATGCGTATTCCGCTAGTGCTACATTGTTCGCGTTTAACTTTGTTTTCCATCATTTTGCCCCGCTGCGTATATGCGCTGCTGTGTGTGTGTGCCGAGCGTTTGTCCTTGTAATTTCAAAACTAGAATTCTTGCGCGATAAACGGACAAAGGGCCGTCGTTCAACCGCAAGACGCAGCTCTAGGACGAAGCGAAGAAGCCTGGCGCGCTGGATTCGAAATACTCCCCCTCGACTAAAGCCTCCCTCGAGACTGCGGCGCGGTTCGTGCTCGAGTTAAAAAATAACGCGGGAGACGTATAAGCTCGGCTCTCTCGTAAAAGTCGAGGAAACGCGAACTCCTCCGAGACCGACGTCCGTCGCCTCGGTGATTTATACGGAGTAGCGCGCGATGCAGCGGAAGAGGCCGAATTATGCCAACGTTTTGGATATTTTTTTTGACACTTCAACTCTCCACGAAAAACCAGATGAATACGTCAGAAGTTCGCGTGGGTAAAAAGTGAACGTCGGAATTCTTGATACAACAGTCAAGACTCGCGAGATTTTCGCGCGCGTCACGTCTCGTCAGAAGAGATGAAAAGCCGCGCGAGGGGACGACTATAACGCGTCTAGTCGTCGAGCGGCAGTCGGGCGTGAAAGGAAGAATGGAGGCGAGAGAGGGAGAGACGCGCTGCAGTCGTATGATGAGCCGGGAGAGGTATGAATTATTAATCGCATTGCGTCGCCCGGCGTAATTAATTGTTCTTAATTTATTATTGGCTGAACGGGGCACAAAGAGCTGGCGCTGCTGTTGCTCAAGTGGCGCGTCTTCGTCAAAACAAATAGCTGCTGCCGCGCATTCAAGCTGCGAATTGTTCCGGCGACGATTTTCGCGCTTTGATACACATCGCGGATAAGTGATGAGAAACGCGTTATGAACAACTTTGGATACGTTTTGATTAGCCTATAGCAGACGTGCAAGAGGTAAGACGTACAAGGAGTGAGAAACGAGGAACCGAGTTTTCACGCTCGCTTCTGCCCATTCACCCTCGTTCCTCGTTATTTTTTACGTTCCTAGAGAGAGAGAGAGAGAGAGAGAGAGAGCTAAATTTTAATGATTTCGTGCCGCCGTCGCGATTTCTCACTCACTGCCTTTTCCTCCCCATAAACGCCATAACCAAGCCACCCGGAAATGAGGGAGCGAAAAAAAGCTAGCGCACGAGAGAGAGTCCAGAAGCCGGTAGCACCTCTGCGGGGAGCATCTCGCGCGCAAACGAGCCACTCTTTCTGGACGGGCGCACGTCGGTAACAGGCCTCTCGGGGCAGCTCTCTCTCTCTCTCTCTCTCTCTCTCTCTCTCTCTCTCTCTCTCTCTCTCTCTCTCTCGGCGCGGGAGCCTCGTCAAAAGAGCTGCTCTCGTAAAGCGCAGGCCGCTCGGGCAATCAAGTCTAGGAGTGGCCCTTGTGGCGGACAGTGTGCGTGCAGCGCTAGGTTATGGTCGCCAAGAAGGTGCAGCAGGCCAGCAGTGCAGCTGTCGCGCGCTAGCGCTGGATGACGATTGCATCGACGCATTTGCAAGAGTGCACTTGACGACGGGGGCTTCTCGCCGCTCTTTCTCCGGGAGAATGGTTTTATTGCCGCGCTCGGAAATTAGATATGGCTCTCTTAGATCTGTTTTTTCTGTATTTTCAAAGTTATACGCGGGAAACCTCGAGCCAACGGAAATAAAATTCCGTCACAATTTACACAGTCTCGCAAAAGCCGGAATAGGAAATCACTTCGGCGCAGCAGTTGCGCGCCCGGCGAACAACTCGATCTAGTTAAAGTAACGCTCGGTTTTATCGAGCACCTTGCGCGCGAGCGAGCTAGGAAAAAAGCCGCAGCCAACGCGGCATATCGCGCGAGGAGGAAATTACGCCTCAGATAAAAGAAACAGTTGAGCGCGCGACGTTTCAGCAACTGAAGCATTGCGATTCCCATTAGTTTGGGAAATACCGTTCGAGAGACGCTAACCTGACTGTTTGCGAACTTTGCCGATAAAGTCTCGGCGAGACGCGTAAAAGCTTCCGCGTATATATTCCGTGCCATTAAGCCACTCGGAGCGAGCTCGCCCGACTAAAAATTACTCGACAGGGCGTTGCGCGACGTTATACGTTATACGCGTTACGGAGAGAGAGGCCTTTCCCGGAATTTGAAATATCCCCTCGATTAATAAAGAAAATGAGCTGGCGTACAGCCGGCGCGCGCGGTTCACGTCAGCCATGAAATTAAACGCAATCTGCGAGAATAATTCATATTCCGCGCAGTTTAAAAACGCGCCGGCGGAGTAGAGTCTCCGGGGGAAAAAAAATGGGACGTGATGACGGTGAGTCGTGAGATTATGCGATCGTTGCTTTACGGGGCAAAAAGCGTTCGGAGTGTGCATTGTGTTGATTTGTTCGCTCTCTTTTTACGTCTTCCTTTACGTAATTTTCCACAGCGGCATTGTTCGATCAATTATTTCGCTAACGGTCGCCAAGATATAAAGACAAGTTCATTCGTTGATTGTATAAAGACGGTCGCAACGTGAAACATCGCTACTCGTGAAACAACAAAGCTCATCAAAAAGCACGGGGCGCGAGAGAAACGCAAAAAGAGGCCATAACGCGAGAAAAGAACGAGAAAACTTGCTAACGCAGCAGCGGAGAAGATCTAGAGCTTCAGCGCCGGGACGTACGCGCGCAATATAAGTTACGCAGCCGGTGCAGAGAGCGCTAAAAGCTTCCGTCGTCTCGTCGGCGCATTCCTTCTGGTTAGGCGCACCTGGAGCCCTTCGCACCGGCTTTTATCATTTTTAGAGACCGAGAGAGCTGCAGCAGCGCCCGCCAAACGTACGTTATTATTCGCCGCGCGAAACACACACACACACACAGCGAGTATTTTTCTCTTATCGCGTCGGAGCGAGCGCGCGAATTAAAATCGCAGAGAAGTGAGAGAGTGAGAGGATTTACGCCCGACTCGATATTGCCGGCGAGCTGTTTATGCGAGCTTTTACCATTAATTTTATCGAGTCGAGCGAGTTCCTCGCTCGGGCGTGTGCTACAGGGGCATCAAGAGTTATCGACTCGCCGCGCTCGGCTGAGAATAGAGGATTCACCTTGGCCCTTTGGCCTGATGTCCTCCGCGGCGCGATATTGCGCGTGAGTTTTCGAGACGACCGGACGGCAGGTGGGATATGGTTTAGTGGAACTTTTTTTGGAAAATCTCGTCGATACGAGTTTCATCGTGTCGTGGGAACGAAAAATCATGAAAATTAATTGAACCGCACGCAGCTTCTCATGCGAAGCCGATCTCGATAGCGCGAGTTATTGCGCGTTCATCGAGCGGTGCAGATACGTACCTACCACGGGTAGAAACTCGTATTATACTACTCGATCGAGCTATAGCGTCAGCTTCTTCCGAGTCATTGTCGTCGCTGTAGTTTTCTGAAATATTCCTTCGGCGAGCCGCATCCGTGTAGACACAAGACGCGCAGCATCTCGCCTCTCGTCTAAAGCGCTTCATTAGCAGAGCAGCAGCTGGATGGAAATCCGAGGAGAGGAGCAAAGCTAGCAGTCGCTGTTTGCCTCCTGCCGCCAGATATCCCGTGCTCTCTGTGTACTCGGTCCGCGATAGGGACTCGCAGATAGCGAGTATCTGCACCGCGCACAGGTGGCGTGCCGCGGCATTGAGATGCGGCTTCGCTTGACGCGCGCGCTCGCGCGATTATTCAGCCGGAACGTGACGGGCTTTGTTGGCCCGTGACTTATCGACTCGCCCGGCGCGCCCCTCCCTGCTCTCTCCCTTTGATCGCGGCATTCAAAAGTCGCGGCCGGGCTTTCTTCTTCTCTTTTTTTCGGAGACTGTTCCGTGGCTCGTGAGAACTCGTCCGGCGCTCGATCGTATGAAATCGAGTTGCTCTCGGTTTTTAGTTCAGCGGTGATCGTCATAACAGAGATATTTATCCGGCTTGTCAAAGTATGTCAGGCTTTATCGTAAATTGCAGTTGTGCCCCAAAAAGCGAATCTCTCACGGTAGCCGTGAGGTGTAGCCAGAAGCTCGCGTCGAGGTGGCAGCAGCGGCGGCATCGTGTCATCGGATCACGATCTCAGATACAGGGGATAGCCTCTCGCGAGCAGCGGCTCCAAAAGAAACATCCTCTAATACGTGTAGCTACGCGCCGAGGATCAGGCGCCGACAGACAGCAACGAGGTCGCATCTAGATAACAGCGGCCTCTGCACATCTCCCGGGTGCAAGATTGCACGGCGCGCTGTACGTATAATGTGCGCGCACGTGTGCACAGTGTCGGCGCGTCGTCGTCGTCTCGCGATTACGTCTACACGTATGGGTCAACCCAGACCAAGCGCCTGTCTATGCGTGTGTGTAGCCAAGCGCTTCTCTCTCATCCGAGAGCGAGACAGGCCGATGAGTTTGCCGGGAGTAAATACGGGGTGACGGCTGTTCGGCATGAGAATTAGCTTTGTGGGTCGGTCGTTGGGGAAGAGGAGCTGCGACTACAGTTGGACACGGCGGCGGACGATGTTGAACAAGCTTGCTGCGGAGGGGGGCGGAGGAGAGCTGCTAATGTCCGTGCCAGTCCAGTTTAGGCTAATTAATACCGATCGATCCTAATTCCGGGAGGCGAGAGGCCCGCCAGTTCACCCCATTGCGGCCGCTGCGCTTGAGACTTGGTCCGCGTCGTCGTGTATCGTCGCTCCGAGTGCCCACTCGAGGCTGCACTGTGAGAGTTGGTCAGTGGTTGGGTTCGGTGATATGGCTTTTCCCGGGGCTGACAACAACAGGTGATATCGAGTTAAAGCCAGTACCGAGGAAAAGTAAATTTCCAGAAAATGAGACGATGAAAATCACGAGTCCGCGGCGAGCGCACGAAGTCTTCCAAACTTTCTTCATCAAAATCCCGAGCCCCCGACACCGCATGATTTTTCCCGCAAGCTTCGCAGAGATAACTCGCTCTCGCGCGCACGCGCGCTGTGGCTTCCCCGATAATCCAATAAGTCAGTGCTTATCATCCGACACGTGGCCGGGCGCTAAACTCGCAAGTCGGAGCCGGATTAGAGCGCATAATGCGCGCGCTAAAACCGGCCGGCCGATCTAATTCAATTAAAAAGATATATCCGATAATCCGATTAAAAACGAGAGAGAGGGAAAGTATAGAGCACCAGGCAGCCCCGTCAAATAGGGCGAGCACGCGGTTAAAATTTACGCGAGCTTGCGCGACGAGCGATAAACAAGGTTTATTGGGTGATTTTATATTTCGTCCGGCCCACCTGGCGCATTCTCGATGCTTTTTTTCGCTCTTTCTCGCAGGTTCATCGCTTTTCGATGACGAATAAACGCGGATTATACGACGGAGCGAGGTGAGGGTGGAGGGAAATGTATCGATGCGTGCGCTCGATTTTCGATGCTTTTTTTCGCCGCAGAGGGAAATTGCGCGTCGAGAAGGGGAGAGGGGGTCGATTTGAATTTTAAATTTCTAAGCGCGGCAAAGTTGAAATCCCGCGAATATGAGCCGGCCGTAGCGCATTATTCATGGGATTCGTCTGGCCGGCGACGATTTATAGGCGCGCGACATTATATGCGGTTATTTGTATTTGCATTTAATTTAATTTTGAAATACGTCGAGACTGTAAGCCTGAAAGATGTATTTATTTTGAAAATTCGTTCGGCTGGGGGCTGACGAGTCGATCGATGTGCTGAGCGCGCATCGTCCTGTTTGCTGTGCGCGCAATCTTGTTTTTACTCTGGGCAAGCGCGCGATTTTACGTGATATTAGAGATTTTAATTGAAAATTAATCCCAGGGCAATCACGGTATAATAATTCACTGAAATGTTTATGTAAAATTTAATGATACAGCGGAGCTTTGTGAAATTTTCGGTATTCTACATCGAATTTCATTGAATTATTATCGAATCGTTATTAAATTACTTTTCCGTTATATTCCATTAAAATTACTTCGTATTAAAAATTTTTGAATTTTATCTGAAACGTTCTCTCTGACCTCGGAAATAATTTATTTTGTGCACGAGCGTCGACTGTAACTTAATCCATCCGTTATTCCGAAATTCAATCGTACAAGAGAGTCTATGTTTTTCGAATAAAAAGTGAAACGACGTCAAAGTATGCGTTCAAAGTCAATCGAAGACGTCGAACGCTCGCCCTAAAATTCGAAATCGGAAAACTCCAGGAGGGGAAAAAGAATCAGCAATTTCGCGCCGTCGCGAAAGCTCTCGTGAAGAACTACTCGAGGATAAAAAGTAAAAGTAGAGGCGGAAGAAGAAGAAGAAGAAGCAGCAGCGTGAAAACAAATATGCAGTATTTCGCGAGAGGGGCGCAACGCCCCCTCATTTGTAATCATGAGCCTCTCTCGGCGAAAAGTCGGCGTGTTTCTCATCTCTCGGCTTTCTCCCGTGTATCTATGAAGTTTAATATTCCGGGCCGTCTCGCGCCTCATTGATTATTCGCCGGCGTGCGTATAATGCGCTGCGCAGCCACCTCGCGCCCAAGCGTCACTTCGATGTTTATGTATGCATATGGGGTTGACTCGCGCGCGCCAACTTATTTCTCTTCGAGCGCGAGAGATATCAGCTATAGGAGCTTCGCTCGAACTTCCTTTGTTCGAGAGAGGAGATAAATCCGCGTCGATCGTTATTTTTTCGGTTTATTTCCATTTATTCATACCGCCGTACTCTTATTATTATTATTTTCGTTTACCCCGCGTCGAAACTCGATTACGTTTCCGATTTAATTAACTTCCCCAGCTTCGGAGAGTTGCCTCTAATACACACTACTAACCGGAGAAAATTCCCGACGACGGAGCCATTTAATTCAACTCGGCGACTCCCGTCGCACACCTGCCTTTAATATTCGCCGACGAGTAGACACGCGCCGTATCGCGCGCCAGACGACGCGAACTTTGCTCCCCTGCGGACGTAATCGCCGCGACGGTGTCGCTCGAGAAGTGACTTTGTTTCTCGCGCGCGCGCGAGAGAGAGATAGAGAGAGAGAGAGAACTTTTCCGCTTGCGCCGAAAGAAAGGGAGAAAAAAGGCTGTGCGCGCGGCATGGAGATTCTTTAATGGACTCGAGCTTTATGCTTCGAGTGGCGCTGTTTTGCGAGTTTGCTAAAACGCGCCGCCTCTGCAGCGACGCTAGATGGCCTGAAGATGGACGATGATGAAAGCCGCTGCGCGGAGTTTTGCGCGACGCGCGGGAAAAGTTACCGACGATCCGGGCTGTGTACTCGGAATGGGGAACGAAGCGAGTTTTAATGCATCCGGAGGGTGCGTTTGTGGAGGCAAGTAGTCTTCTTTTATACATTTCACCGGAGTCGGAGCCATAAATTTCTGGAAAAATTAATTACCGATAGTCGATGTCCAATTAACCGATAACCCGAGAGCCCCTCAACTTTGGCCATAAATCGCCGCAAGCTCGCTCGTCGTTAGAAAGACTGCAGCCAGCGGTCGAAAGGAAACTCGTCGGCAAATATAATCCCGAAAATATAATCGATGGCTCGAAACTCGAGGAAGTCGATTATATCAAAGCGCGGCGAAAACAAATGATCCGCTTCCGTCTCCCCCGTCGCAGTGAGTTTTTTCCCGAGCGCTCGCGCGTACGTACAGTATAAGGGCAAATCCAGTGCGGACTCTCGGCGCAGCGATAATAAATTACGCGCGCCGGGGAATTTTTATGATCGTCCGCGCGTAAAAATGGGGGGAAGCTGCAGCGGCGTAAACGCCTTACTCGCGCTCGTTTCCGGAATGACCGCCCGGACTCGGGCTTCCGCAGCTGGACGCTGTGTAACAAATCCCACGGGAATCCACTTTGTCGAGAGAGAGAGAGAGAGAGAGAGAGAGGGGGGCGGCCGAGATGTGTTATGGCGCAGAGAACGGGTTCGTCCTCGGAACATTAACAGATCTCGATCCGCCGCGAGAGTTTTTCGCGTGTATGAACCTGGTAGACCGCTTTTGTGTATCGTGAAAGAACGAATGGACGAGTTTGCCGGGGATTTTATATTTTATAAGTACATTGAGTGCGTTTTAGGCCGTAACTTTTCCAGTCGACCGTGCGGGCTCGGTGTACCGCGCTAAATTATTTACTCGACATCAGCCTTTCGCGGAGTCGAAAAGAACAACTCACTCGCGGTGAAATATACTTCCTTCAGAGGGCAAACTGCGGGTCGGATGAAATTTAGAGTTCCACTGTGTGGTATCATTTTGGTGGGTACCTCGCCGAGGGACTTTTAAAAATTAACGTATTTCTTTTGAAAATAATTTTTGACTCGACTTTATTCAGCCTTTTTCAGTCAATTTCCGGCCCGTTTTTCGCCTCATGTTATAATGCGCGCTCGGGTGAAAAATGGCGAGCCATCGGTGATTTAGTCGAAACATTACGACCGGGCAGCTGGGACGGAACAAAAAAAGAGAAAATAACGCTGCTGTTGCTACGTATGCGTCATCCGCGACAAAAACGAATTCGCGTGATTTATGGGCAGTCCTCGAGGTGTAATTGAACAATTGCAGGTCTCGTTCATCGATTTCGTTTATCAGCGTTTATACGCTGCACAAATTGGCTATAGTTGTTTTTTTTCTATTTGCCTCTTCTAAAGTTTGCGATGAAAGCTCAGTACCAAAGTAGAGCTGTACACGCGGCAATCAACGGATTACTCCCGAGAGTTTCGATATCAGTGGCTCGGCGAATAGAGAATAAAAATGGCACCAAAGTAGCCTACTTTGATGATAAAAGAAGCTCGCAGCGTTAGCGCAGGCTTACTTCCTCGTCAATCCGCTTACGCATTCAAAGTCGCAAGCTCGCGACTGTTCACTTCTCGAGCTCCTTACAGCCGTTTCGGTAACGACGCAATATCGATATACACAGAGCCGAGACAGCAAATACACCCTTTCGCGGATATACTCGCTGTGCCTCGAGCCAGCGCAGCGTCAAAGCAACATCGCGGGGCGGTGGGGAAAAACTTTCCTCGAACATCGAACCGAAAGCTCTGCGCCGAGCGCGTGTATGCTGGCACACTCGAGGAAACGTTTTCGGTCATTACCCGAAACAATTCCGCTGGAGAAGTTTCGTCGAAAGGAAATCCAGCCACCCCCGCTCGCACACGGCCACATAGACTCGTGCTGCTGTTGCTGCCTTTGTGCAGCGAGCCGAAAATGAACTACAGACGTATTTACGCGGGCGCGGCACCCTGTAAGTGGGTTATACGTGTGTGTGTGTGTGTGTGTGTGTTGGCTGATGTGCTCAGCTTTTGGCGCGATGCCTGTGTGGTGTTCGGCTCTGTATGCTCCAAGTTCGCCGTTCGCGTGTGCTCCAGTCGAAAATGAAGTGGTGCGCGGAGTTCGCTCGTTTAGAACCACCGCAGATGCGCTGAATTTTCGCTTAGTTGGACCTCGCTGCTGATGGCTCTTCTCTTTGAAAATGCTGCAGCTTCCGATCGTTGTGTCGCAGTAGTTTTCGAGAAAAAGAAATGAGAATTTCAATTAATCGCGCGAGATATGAAACAGTGGCCGTAAATTCACTGGCGCAATACACGCGGCGGCGACTGATGCGGCGAGTTCCTCGAATACTCGCTATGTCGGTCAAGTGGCGCGAGAGAGAGAGAGAGAGAGAGAGAGAGAGAGAGAGAGAGAGAGAGAGAGA
>QLSS01000024.1:779157-827657 GCA_024372645.1 Trichomalopsis sarcophagae | reverse complement strand
AGAGAGAGAGAGAGAGAGAGAGAGAGAGAGAGAGAGAGAGAGAGAGATAGAGCTGCATATGCATATTCTGCACGAACCGCTATTTTCTCGCCCGTACACTAGCCGAATGAATTCCTCCGCGACTGTTCTACTCTGCCGCGACGCGTATAATAAACGTCGTCGTTAATTAGTTTTACACGCCGCATTAATCATATCGAGGCGTTAATTTCCGAAATTCCGTAGCGCAGCAACGGGACGTTTTTCCCTTCCTCTCCCGTATTTGTATACGCGTGTGTACAAGACGCTGCTCAGACGGCTTAACGAATGGCACTACGCGCTTACGCTGCTTCTAATTAAAGCTCGCGCGGGCTGACTCATTATCGCCGTCGAGATTAGACCGCATTATCTGCTTTGCTCGAGAGAGAGAGGTGTATACGCGGCGTTTATCACTCGTCTCTGTCTTTGCTCGTTCCGCTGTGTTGGGTATCGATGAGAGTTATTTTTGCGCGAACCATAATGTAAGCGTAACACTCGTTACCCACTCTCCATCGAGATATCTCGGCGCAATCCTAACATCCCGCTCGCTCGCGCGTATTTTCACCCAACAAATCAAACGTTCGATTCGCGGCGTATATTCCGTGTTAAAGCGAAGCACAACACACACACACACACACACACACACACACATACACGCAGGGAGCCAATCAAAGTTCGCGCGCCTCCATTCCATTCCCACAGCGGCGGGTTTACATTGTTACAGCAGCAGCGGAGTCGGCCAGTCTCTATCTCTCGCGACTGTCTGGCTGTCTCTCTATCTTAATTCAGCCCCGCTCGACTTCGGCTGCAGCGCGCAATTTTACTGTCGACGCCGGCGACGCGACGTCAGCTGCCGATCTTGATAATGAAGCCGACGCTGCCGCGCGATTACGCCGCGTTCGCGGAATAAGAGTAGAGAGAAATTGTCTCTGGTGCAGTACTGTAGTGTACTGCTGCGGCGATGTCTGCGCTGTTCGCGCGCTCCGATCGATCTGCCGAGATCTCTCGCTCGTTTTATTTTTTCTTCGCAGCAGGGAAACGAGGCTGACGCCATGGCATCGCTTTGTTCGTTCTAGTTTGTATACGATAATTTGGGAACCTGGAGACACGTTCTCTTGTATTTCATATAGCGCTCGTAAACGCTCGTCTTGCCGTACTCGCCCTTTTCTACTCAATAGCCGCTCCTAATCCGTAGCCCGACCCTTGGCAGGCTAACCCAATCACAATTCTTTGCCCGATATCGCTCGGGAAAGTGAGTACACAGTTCGGCGCGCGGTAAGAGCCTCGAGGCCAAAAATTTACGCCCACCCAGTCCATCATAAGAAAACTACCAAACGAGCGCATCAGCCGGCTCATCGTTTCGCCGCGCGGAGTCCTCTTACGTTTTATTACGGCGTTTACCCTCTCCCCGGCGGCTCCCGCAGAGGTTATATACCCTAACCTACAAATCGCTCCCGTAAAAACAAGATGCGCGCGGCCACAACAGGCTGCTTAGCTTTTTTACGATAACGCGCGGCATACGCTCGCTCCTTCTCTCTCCCAGTCTCTCGGTCTGTATATGAATACACCTACACCCCCTTCCGCGAAAAAAGGTCGGCTCATTTCACGGAAAATCGCGCAGGAAACGCCGGCGAAGGTCGGACACGGCTCGTTCTTCTGCGCCTCTCCCACGGTCCGCTGTGTCGGCTATAATAAAAGCTAGCCGAGTGCGGAAGGTCGAGTCTTTGGTCGCGAGAGAGAGAGAGAGAGAGAGAGAGAGAGAGAGAGAGAAAATCCCATCGATGCAACTCGGATTTTTCTCCTGGTAATTAAAGTGCCCCACTTTTCCAGAAAAGCCTATAAAACTCGGATCCTCTATCGGGATAAGTGTGGTTTCAATTTTCGCAAGCACACGCGACCAGTTCCCAGCGCGGGGAGCTTCCTTATTCCGCGCGTTGCCCACTGAAAAAATCCCGCCGAGCAATCTAGCGTCCGGCTGTAGACACAGAGAAAGAGAGATGGAGCCTCGCAATCGAGGCGAATCGATCTTCGACACCTGTCCAGCGCTGCCGCGCGCGCGAATCTTTTGATTGATTGCCGCCGTCGACAAAGGCTCTCTCTCTCTCTCTATATATATAGTCATGAGAAAATCCGCTATTACCGAGCGGCGATTGTCTCTCTAGAAACGAGAGCTTTCGACGAAGCTCTCGTTTCGAAAACTCCCGTACACAGCGCTCGATCTCGTCGCGACAATAGAAAACTGTACTTTATCGCAATGAAATTACAGACTGTAACGCGCTGCGCATAATCGATTTTCTAAAGAGCCATTATATTCAAATGGATCAGCGGGGGAAGATAATAATGCGAGTTATGCGGAGAAGCAATAACTTGGCCGGGCGATAGCAGCGCCGGATAATCGTAACTGTAATACATACATAAATATGCATTTATAAAATCATTAGGCTTATCCCCGCGGATCTCGCGCGCGAGCCTAGCTATACACGTGATAAATAGCTTCTCGTATCGAGGATCAGCGGAGGAGTAAGCTTGGAAGTTCTTCGAACGCTGCTCCTGCTGTTCTTCGCAATAAAACGAACATCTATAAGCTCTTCTCGGTGCAGCTTCGTACACACAAGCTATAGATGTTGAATCCACGATAATTTTGTGCTCGCTCTCGCCTCATCGATCGATACAGCCCAGCTTCCGAGGATTACGAGCTTTTTGCAAAGCTAAATGTCTTATACGCTGCTGTAAAAACAGCGCGATCGACTAAACACACTCCGACAAAAAGCCTATGATCGTCTAACAGTACCGGCGAGAAGGCGCATAATCCTTATCGAATATCCGCACTCATGAAGACGTATAGTCCCTCAACACCTGCTTTGTGTCGTCTCTCCTCGTTGCTGTGGCATTTATTTATTTTTTTTCTGCTGCGATCCCGGAAAAAAAACCGCGGCCCCGTATGTGCCGACTCATCGGCGGTGACCATAACCGTGGGAGCGATTCCGCTGCTTCTGCACGTGTAATGCCGGGAGAACGAGAGTGTACATACTCACCGAGGAGGGATGCGCAAGTGTGTGCGAGGATTGAAACCTTGGGGCTGTGCAATCGCTGGAAAGAGAGAGAGAGAGAGAGAGAGAGAGAGAGAGAGAGAGAGAGAGAGAGCCGCCGCCGTTGGCGTGATGGAGTGAACGACGGTTGTTTGATGGGGGATTCCGCGCGGTCACTTTGATAACTCCATTTTCGTGCAGATGAGAGCCGGAATGAATATCGCAATTATGCGATCGTCTTCTCCGTATACTGTTATACCCGCGACAGAGACTGGCTTCGTTTCGACTTTGCGCTTACAGCCGATTTCATTATCATCGATTATTTAGATTAGAAATAATGCATAACCGGTAATTACTCAATTAGTTTTGCTAGATTATACACCGAGCGCGCTCTGTGCGAAGTAAGTAATGATCGTGTGTGCCGGCAGATTGATCAATTAGCCCTCGATGCAATTCACCTTCTGAAATTGCAGTCGGCCGCGCTTGATGTGGAATAATACAAAAATCTCTGCTATTCTAACGAAAATCTCCGCTTTATCTGTTCCAGGTACGTAAAAAGGCGCAGGTCATAATAACCGATGCGGCGTTCTCGTAAGTAGCGACAAAATCCAGAAAAGTTCATCATCGTTACAAGCGGCTTTGCGTTTTATATGCGGACGAAAAAACCAGCGGATATTGCACGCAGAACGCAAACGCCATTACCGTGAAAAGTAATGGCTTGCGCGCGCGCGTTAAAAAATTAATAACGAGAGACTACGACCTCGTTACGCGCCGAGCAGTTGAAAAGTATGTGGAGCGCAACCGAGACTCGCTGCTAGTGCATACGGGTTATATAGTTTTCCGAGCTTTCAGTTAGACGCGCTCGATTGGTTTTTAACGCACGGGGATGATTTCGACAGCTCTCGCGAAGACGTGAATAATGAGTCGGCCTCGCGAATACACTCGAAAACTGTTGTTCTGTCGCGAGATGGATGAGTTGGTTGTGTTGCTGCATTTTCTCGCGGCGAGCTAGCCGCAATAGTCAAATATTAGCGCGCATTAATCATCATAAACATTCCGAGGGGCAAACAAACCGTAATTTTTCATCGCTGCGCGCGCGCAAAAGACACTGGTAGCAAGGTTTCCTCTGAACCGTTACCATACCCAACTTTCCCTCTCCAAACAAGAATCACCGGCTAACGAACGTGGCTGCAGCGGAGAATCGAATCCCGGGGCGCATTCAGCGAAGAGTGAAAACGTTCCGCTCGACTCGACTCCCACTGCACGGCGCTCTCTGGCAAAAGTTCACTGGAACGCTGTCCCGAGGAGGGAAAAAATCTGATTTTTCCCCAGCCTCATCCAGCCCGTCTACTTTGTCTTATATAGTTATAAGAGCAACGCGGCGCGCGACTACCGGGATCGCCTAACGGGAAGCAGTCGCGGGAAGAAAAGCGCGGGCATGAAGCGCGAAACTCGCGGTAATAAGCGATCGACTGACTCTCTCTCTCTCTCTCTCTCTCTCTCTCTCTCTCTCTCTCTCTATCCTAGCGATCGGAGAGAGATATAAAGCGCCGAGTGGACTCGGGCGTTAACGTCGACGGCGAGGGAGTAGTACAAAGCTGCAAAGTAAATTGTGTGCTGTTCTCGGTATGTGTGTGTGTGTTAGAGGCGTATAGAAAGAGACTTTATATCGAAGCGCCGCGGGCGCATTTAAGCCCGATCGGAAAAATCGATCGGCGCCTTCACAACCGTTGTCTGCACACCTATACGGTCGAGTGTCTCTGTTTTATTGAATCGTTCCGAACAAGCTGTCGATGGATCTTGCGCTAGTCGTGTGGCTTTTTTTCCCTCGTCGTCGTTCCGAATCATCGTAAAACGCAGTGCGCAAATCAGAGGCATTGAATATAAATTGATTTAATGTATAGGCATACATAAAACTTTGAAGTTGATGTATTCCAACGGGCGGCCGCTTTAATCTCCCGCCGCCGCGCTTGCCCGGGCCATTATGACTTTATAATTCCATAAAGTTTCACAAAAACTGCTGTGTGCTGGATTTTTCGCTTTAAAATTTAAATGCCCCCTCGCGACGGCGCGCAGTATTAAGCAGTGATAAAAATACAACAATGCGTGTGTGCGCCACGTAAACCTCCCGCCGCCGCACGTATGCAAACATAATCCTAGCGCGCACACGGCCTTGAGGGGGGGGGGGGGGGGGAGAGTGCGGAGAAAAAAAATTTCGTTAATTATTCGTCGAGTGCGGGCTACTCTCCGCTCGTGCACCGGTTTCCGTCTGTTATTTTATTACATAATGCCCACGTGCGTGGTATATTCAAGCCGCAAAGTTCGGACGCCCGCAGCTTCTTCGCGCATTGAGATGCAAATTATCCACAGCAGGTTAGCTGCGAATTTCGTTCTGTCTCTCGCGGACGCCCTTCAGAATTGCGCGCAGGAAACCGAGAGCCACAGGCGGCGTACGCTTGGGGAAAGTTTCGGAGGTGCGCGGCTACGCACGCGTGTCTTTCTGGCGAGCTTTGTTGGCCGAAGTTATCAACAAAATTTATTGGACTCGGAGGCCCTTCTCGCGGTATTTTTTTCTTATACATAAATTCAAATGAGGATTGCGAAAACCGATTAAGTCGTCGAGCATCTCGAAAAATGCAATTTCCTGGCCTATAGGAGCAGCTCATAAAAATCCATAAAAATTTCCATTCCATCGACCGCGAACAATACGCAAGCGGCAGAGGAAATTCGCGGTAGCCTAATGCTTACAAATCGAAGGAGACGTAAAAATCCTCACCCCCAGCTCCCCCCTGATAAAATTCGGTCATCCACATTCCCTTCACCTCGTAAAGAGCGACCGTCGCAGCGTCTCTGAAAAATCCGTCGCATCTCTCGCGGTAATTCAGCTATGTACGCGAGACGTATAGGAGTTATGAAGGGGCTAGTCTGGGACGTAAAACAGCGGATCTTTGTGATGCTGATTTTTCACCGGTGGCTCGCTTTGAATTTATAGAGCGCCAAAGGGGATATACCGGCGAAAATTGAAAATCATAGTTGCCATTCCGCGGTAATTGGACGGCAATTTGCCGTTTGTCTTGCGGTGTTATGCTCTATCTTTTGGGTATTTTTTTCTATCTGTTTTTAGCGCACAAAAAGACATTTCGCCCCCGGGCAAACCCTTTTTGGATTTACTAATATGCAAATTTTACATCCATCGCGAATATTTGTTCAAACTACGTGTGAATCCGAAGCCCGTATGTTTCATATTGTTGACTTTAAAAAAACGCATGCGATTCACTCCATGAAAAAGCATTGAATTACTAAACAAACGCGCAGCTGCCATCAAATTCCATCAAAACGGATTCGAAAAAAACAAACCTCAAAAGTCTAATCTGCGCCCCTGGCAACGCGTCAAATATTTACAAC
This sequence comes from Trichomalopsis sarcophagae, assembly GCA_024372645.1. Lineage (NCBI taxonomy): Eukaryota > Metazoa > Arthropoda > Insecta > Hymenoptera > Pteromalidae > Trichomalopsis > Trichomalopsis sarcophagae. The sequence goes on along the minus strand of QLSS01000024.1, from coordinate 821,208 downwards.
TGCGAGCGGCCGCTGCAGTTATGAACAAATCCGGAAATAGCATAATTTCCAAGAAGGCCCTCTCTCGAGTCATCGCTCAAAACGTTCGTACTCGCGCGCGCACACAAAGCGAAACGAGCGTACGCCAGTCAGGAGAGCGCAAAATGACAGAGTGGCTCATTACTTGGCGCGCGCGCATTACGGCTTGCCAAAACTAATTGGCAGGTATTTAACTCAGCGCTGAAACGTTACATGCGCGCGCACGAGCTCAAGACGCTCTGTTTACGACGTAGGCGCGCGTATAGCGGCCCGCGCGTTCACTTTCGCTTTTCTCGTTCTCGCGATATGCACTGCTTACTCTGGCGCACACGCGATGCGCGCGTGTATACGCTCTAGTAAAATGCGCGATCCGATTTAGAGCCGCGATATTACAACTTTGTTGTTTTTTTCTTTCCACAATCGAGTACACGATTCATCAGCGCCGCTACCGCCGCCGCGGCAACAATCAGCGTAATCAAAGTGTATCTCGCCGCGCTAGAAAGTCAGCGAAGCCGAAGAAAAAAGTGTGCGGGTATACATATAGAGCTCGTAGCGCAGTAGCAGACGAAATACGAGGGAGCGAGAAGAGCTCGCAACTTTAATCTCGCAGCTTTTCTCTCCGCGGGCACTTTTGTTCTTCGAAATTTATCAAGTTTTTCGCTTCGCTCGCACTGCGCCGGAGTATAGGTCGAAAGTGGGTCGGCGGGCCGATAATAAATGTGAGGGAATTCGAGCGCGCTCGCTTGGCCGGCGACAAAAAATCTCGCCGATTGAATTACAAGAAAGACTACTACTGGCCTGGACTCTGTGTATTTCTGCGAGTGGAACAAAACTCGGTGCAATTAATCCTCTTGATTTTTCGAAGCACACAGCTACTGGGACGATTTCTCATCGCGGAGCAATTACACTATACGCTCCTCGACAATCGCGTACCACTTCGCGTGGAATTACAACGCCGAGGGGAACAACAGTTAGGAGATCGACGTACACTAGTGAGAGAGAGAGAGAGAGAGAGAGAGAGAGAGAGAGAAAAAAACGATCGACCGGCTTCCCTCGCCTCGAACAATCGTATAACTTCTATCTAATAACCGAGATCTCTATATAATTTAATCCGCAAGAGTCGAGGCTGCTGGGAGCGAGATAGAAGCCCGCCGCGCGTCTATTGCTGTATATACGAGCGCGTCTGTACTCGCGCAGTGGGTCAGAAAATCAGGTCGGCGCTGCCGCCAGAAGGGGCGAAAGGGGAAATGCCGCGGAGAGAGAAAGAGAACAGTGGGAGTAGTCGGATAGTACCGTTGCGACGAGAGAGAGAGAGAGAGAGAGAGCATCTGCGTCGGAGGAAGAAAAAGAGCTCCGAGCGAAAAGGAAGAGTAAAAAAGAGGGAAGGAAGAACTACAGCAACGGCGCGTATCCTTCCTTTGTCGAGCGCGCGGATCCGGCGGTGGCCACCACTACACATACCACTACAGCGCGTTCGAGCTCTCCTGTCGCGACCATTGTCTCGCGCGAGGTGTCGACTTCTTTTTTTCGGCAGTGGGCTTAGCTCTCATATCTGGAGCTCAGCGGAGAGAAACCGCCGACGCGTTTGTATGCAGATGACGCGGCGAGCGACAGTGATGGAGGATCGTAGGAGTAGCGGAGGATGACGGCGAGGAAAAGCGCGCGCTGGGCTTTCATACACTCGTTCGAGAGCTTTGTAGCCCGTCTGTTTGTACGTAACTAGAGGCTGCGCGAACTGTTGTTCCAGCCGCGCATACCGAAGTCCGCAGCGGATGACGATGAAGAAACGCTGCGTTCCCCGCACTCGTCTGTACGGCTGAGTTCGACGAAACAAGCGTCGCGACGTCAGCGAGATAGAGAGGACGTAACAAGGACTCGGTGGGTGGCGCATCGAATCTCTCCTGAGCAGTCCGTATCCACTTCCGATCTCTCTCTCTCTCTCTCTCGACTGCGCGTACAAATAGCGCTTTCTCAAAACAGCATTCTAATGAAGCGTGTAAACACGAGCGTCTACATGCGCGGCTACGTGTAATAGAATCCCATACGAGCAGGACCATTACCGCGCCTATTAATCCTCCATGCATGATTCACTTCGCCGGCGAGAGAGAGTCCGAGCAATGAAAACTCTGTTATACCGAGCGCAGCCTGAACGAGTCACTTAATTCCTGCGCGGAAACGTTTTCCTTCTCTTTGTACCTACAGCATCGATGCGCGATCTTCGAGAGCCGGCTGATGAAAAGAGAGCACGCAGGCGACCTCTTGTCAAAAGTGATCCAATTTACGCTCGCGCAGAGCGACTAAATTAACGAAGCACGAACGAGTTCTGCTCGTGTATGCACTAGGCTCTATCTCTCTCTCTGCAAAATATAAACTCGTTTATTCGCTCGCTCGCGAGAGTGGCGACTCGAGAGTGAGAGTAATCCGATGATGATTCATGCAGATGCAGGAGACGATCTACCCGGGAAAGTGCAGCGCGCCGTCTTTTCGAGGCAAACGGAATAAGGCATGCGCTCGCTTCTCTGATGCGTAGCAGCGAAGATTTCGCGCGACACTGATCGAGCTTTGAAGTTTTTTATGCCAGTTTTCTTCGAAAGGTATGCCCTTAGTTCTCAGCTGCGCCTATGAGAAAAGAAATAACCGACGAGATTGTCAGCTCCGGACCCTGTAATAAAGGGACTATGCGAACGCCGTTGATAATGTCCATTATCGCGCGAGAGACTCCTCCCCGCGCCGAGCTCCGAAATGAGCATACTCCTCGGTTTTGCGGCCGACGCAGGGGGCGCCACAATCTGGGACTCGTTGGTCCCACGCTTCTTCGTCTCTTCTTCTATGGCAGCTGCGATGTATATACGAGACCGCAAGCGATCGCCGCGAAACTTGAAAAGGCTGCTGCTTTGTGGTGCCGAGCAGGCGCCGGGACGACTTGTTGTCGTTTTGCTCGCGTTTAGGGGAGTGTCGGCAGGGTATCTCGGAGAGGAATCTCAGAGCCGCGTAAGACGGTGTGTGTGTGTGTGTGTACCTTCTTCTGCGGTCGTCACTTTAAAATGCTCACTTTCTCGCAGCCACTATTCAAATCCGCGATGCAGTCGCGGCAGTCACGCGATCAGATGTTACGATGGAGCGCAGCGACGATAAACAACGAGGGCGACAAACAGCGGCTACTATTTATCAGGAAAAACACGATTATTCAACGTTAATGCGCTTAAGCCTCGACAGGCGGACATCGAGGACCGGGGAACCTCGTATCCGGCGAATACATAATAAACAGACGGGATAAGCGTAGTGTCGTCACCGAATGTGCAATATTCGCGGAATAATTCATGTTTCGACGTTTCCATCCTCCGCTCGCGCTTGTTTTTATCTCCCCCTTCTCGTATGCGCGGCTCTGTATTAAATTTTGAATGAGTTATTATTTTCCCGGAATATTTTATTCGCCGCGCGCGCCAGCGATGCTATCGGGCATTTATGCGCTTTTTAAATGAAACATCGCTCCGCGTCCAGTTTTTAGTTGTGTAATTGTAATAAAAGCGCCACTACTGTGTATACATTCTGAGCTCTCGCAATGGAACACCAGAGAATTGGCTGCGAATACACGGCATTTCATATCCATCTATCGGCTAAAAGGAAGGGAAGAGCTGCACACCCGCCTCTCGATAAATCGGGGATATAGCGGCGAAAAATATGGAGCGCTGCCGTTTTTCAATTTTCGAAAAGAAAGTCACCGGACAAAGCATCGAGCGATCCGGAAAATTGCCGTTACATACACGGCCGCGAGGCAAAAAACAATACGAGCCGCGGCGGTTCGCTTCCGGAATTTCGCTCGCCCGCCCCGCGGGTGTGGCACACTGCCATTTCCGCCGCGGGGAAGAACGTAAGTATGGACGCGTTATTCGATCTCGAGCGAGAATCAATGGCTCTTTTTGCAGAAATCGAGCTGTGTGCGTATGTGGAATCGAATTTATGACTGATTGAATATCACTCGGCCGATCTCGCGTTTGGAATTCGATGGAAATTTCAACGATACAAGAACGCACACACCTCATGCGTGTTGCATCAGCTGATTCGAAAATAACACCGGCGCGTCAATCAACTTGATTACATTCACAGTTCTCTCCCGAGATCGGGAGCGCTGCTTGAAAAAACGCTTCGTCCAAGATAGCACAGGGGAACTAATGACTCCTGAGGCGAATTAAATTAGATTAGGGCGAAGTGTGTTGTATGGATATAGGAAGCCGCAGCGCGCGGCTCCGAATCGGTTGTGCTCGAACTACTGATTAAGCCGCCGCTGCTGCTGCTGCTTGAGATTGTGGACACGATCTCGGCAATCTGAAAGTGTCACAAACAGTACAAGACGCCACTGCTAATGAAATCTGTTTCCGAGAGAGGGACACAAAACACGCCGGGATTATTATCGCGAGGGATCTTAGATTAGGCTTCCGAGGATTTGATGGACCGTTGCGCGGGGGTCGACGTTTTTGTTATGCATGTCTGCTTCTCTCCCGGGACGACGAAGTATACAGCTATTTCTGCTGATTTTTCCTGGAATTGATTGGATAGGGGATTCGTTTGATCGAATGAAAGCACGTTATTTGCAACAACAATATTGCGTACTGATATAAATAAACATATTGAAAAATCACATCAAAGCGCACACCCGTACTCACACGCCCAATCACACCTCTATAAGCTCGATGAATTTCGTAGCAGGGCACGGCTCATTTGGCCGCCGCAGTCTCCTCTCCCCGCGAGCATAATTCAAGGCTACGAAGCCATTAACATATCTCGTAAAAGCCCCGTACATCTTGTTCGACGTTAAATCGAGCGAGGGAGAGAGAAAGAAAGCCTAGAGTATAGTGTACAGGACTAGGACGTGTCGTGCCGCAGAAAACGGCGGCGGCGCGAATTGATTAACGGCCGATCGCGCGCTCGCGAGAGAGAGAGAGAGAGGTCCTCGTCCGCCTCCTCCATCCGTTATGCGATAAGGCTGCTCCGCGCGTACATATACACCGGCGTATAAGGGAGCCGACGTTACAATTTGTACTCGGCGACAAACCGCGGAGGCCTTGAGGACGAGAGAGAGAGAGAGAGAGAGAGAGAGCCAATTAGAGCCTAGCGAGTACACGTTCCCTCTCGCATGTGCAAATCGTTGGCTATCTCGTTCGGTTATGCGAATTATCACTTCTATTTCACGGTGCATAGGGCGAATCCAAAAACAAACGACTCGCCATATATAAATTAACGTCCATCCAGCTGGCTGTACCCAAAAAACAAGCAAACAACGCCGCATTCCAGGCGTCGACTCCCGTCGAGGGTTGCGTCTCGCGCCTATAATGCAATACGAACAGCTCTCGTCGTGTGGGGCGCGAATAACGGCCTAATAACGGTATTTACGATTCGCGCTCTCGTATACACTTCTCTTTACGCCTGGTTGCCCCTAGCGCCGAATAAATTTGTAACCGAGCGCATTGTCGCGAGCGAGCGAGCATTGACGGGATGCTTGTGCAAATCGAGGCTATTGCCACGCGATACCTCGGGAGTTTAGCATTTTACCAGAGTCGCGCCAGCGAGGCTGTCGCTCCAGTTTTGCCGAGTCGCGCGATAGGCAGGAAAAGGAAGTCGCTCGCTCGCCTGTCGTCGGCGTCAAACAATCCGCGCGGACGTCGAGAGATAATGGAGCCGCGATCGACGTCGATCGGTGTCATCGTGACCTACTGCCGAGAGACGCGCGCAAGAAAAGAGCGCGCTCGCGGATCCGTCTGACCTTTTTTGTGCGGCCTATCACGGCGAGAGAACGGTTTGCGGAATTGAAGTGCGCGGGAAAAAATGTTGCGATTTTTGCGTTACAAAAATACGAATTGATCGATCGCACAGATTCTATCTGGCCGCGAGCTCCGTTGCAAGAGACACTCGAGGGTCCTCGAAAGAAAATGATAGCCGCGGCGCGTCCCGTTAATCCGTCTGGCTCCGGTCTCAATAATAATCGAAAGCGCGGCTATCCGGCGCATTATCGTCGAATCTCGGCAATTTGAATTTTTCGAGCCGCGCGCACTGCGCTCTCGCAGCTCTCTCGCGAACGCTCCTAAATCATCATCGGCTCTGTGCTCTCCCTCTCTATCTCTTTCCTCGTCGCTATGTAGGTAAAGAGCCGAGCAATAAAGCGGCGAACAACTACCGGCTCCGCGGCTAATAAATCGCAAATCTATATGCGCTCTCCACTCGCGGATCGACCTTTAATATTCATCGCGCTGCGGCTCACACAGGGCTGAGCACACGGGCCCGCGGAGAGAGTTCAAAGTCGTGACGAACGGTTCGCCGGATCGTTTATGACGTATTATACGCTCATCGAGCGGGTGAGAGAGAGAGAGAGAGAGAGAGAGTCTTTTATACGAGAGTCGCCGGTTCTCAGCGAGAGATCTTTCTCCGCAGTATAGCGTAGGAGGGGGATCGATTGATGGATCGCGAGTAGACTCATCGTCCGCAAGTTTCGGAGAGGTACTTGCGATTTATTGGGAGTTTAATTGGGGATCTCGGCGTCGTGAGCTGTGTGTTCCTGGGCAGACCTGGCGGGAAGTATGCGATTACCGCGAGAAGCGAGGCTCATTGCTAATAGCCTAGCGTTATTCGTTTTTTTTTTATCTTCGACTTCCTCCACAGAAGATCGTAAAATTCAGCTTCAAACTCCCATCGAAAGCCGCAACAACGGAGCTTATAAAGAAGCCCTGATCCTAAGCTATAGACCCGAGTCTGGACCGCAATTAGCCACGATCTGCCGGGAAACTCTGCCCGCGATGCAACAATCTCGAGTCGAAACTTGTCCGGCAATCCGCAGTAGCCTCAAGGTCGACGACTAGCACCTTCAGCGCAGCTTCGTTAGGGCTTAGTCCGCAGCCTCGAGTCCTAAAATCTGCCCCTCCGAACTTCGAGCATCGTTCGAGCACGTAATTGTTTCTCGTAATCTCGCCGCGAATACAGCGCGTGAAAGAGTCGAGAGGGGCGAAGAAGTGTGTCACGAGGCCGATGGACCACTGCGTCAGGCTTTTTCACTCCGTGTTATCTCGTAACATTCTAACATAACTAATTGAATAACAATCTTCCCGGACGTTTGTGCGCGAGAGTCCGTGTGATTTTCGACAGCGATTCGGAGCCGTTGGCCCGGGAAATTGGCAAAGTTGAACCTGTCCTACGACTCGGAAAACAACTCTACAACCGTCCCTCGACTCCGAGTCGACGAAGTCAAAGTAGGAGTTGAAGAAGAAGAAGCAGAGTAAGAGCCTCTTGAAGATGTAATAACGCCGCACAATGGCAAGCGAGAGCTTTGCCTTCCGATTGGCGACGCGCGACGAGAGAGAGAAAGAGAGAGAGTTTTGCAAGTGCCGATTGTACTCTGAGCCGGGATGCCGCGGCTGTACCGAGAATTTATACTGCTAATGATGCCGGATAAATCTTTTCGAAGAGACCCATCGAGACTGTGACGAGGTGCGAATTCAATTGCTTATTTAACGATCGCTCGTCGAGGATAATAGATTCAATGCGCTTCGTTCAGAAGATTTGCAAAAATTTCAACCGCACGCAGAAGTAAAATGGTTATATGCTCATGGCCGAGGTCGGGTCGAGGTTGGCTCCGTCCGTCATTGGCCTCCTTCCGCTTATTCCATAGACGGCATTGACCTTCGTTCATGAGGATCAAAAAGAACCTCGTACACACGCGACGATGATTCAATCCGTACGTGATCTCGATCTTGTTTGCCTTACGAAAGAGCACACGCGTCCGTGATCCAATTTAAAATTCCGTTTGCTCTCTTTTCCACGAGAGATGGCTATCCTTTTATAAATATCATTTTGTTTACGGAAATACTCCTGTTCTCGCGAGCTTTTCCGAGTGAAAAATATGCTCGATGTTTGCAAACTTTTCCTCTTGACCCAGAAGTATATACAATGATAATAATCCGGCCTTATCCCCTTCTCGCTAGAGCCAGAATTATCATTATCATCCTCGCGTTTCCCGAAAGCTCGCGTATACATATCTCTTTCAACGGCGCTAGCGTCCGCAGGCAGGCAACCGCAAACGAAACGAGTACGTGCAAAGCTAACAAAACTACGTGATGGACGGACTGAATAAATATGCCGGGAAAAAGCGGGGCCAGGCTTTTTTTATTGGAGTAATGCCTTCACCAAAACTGCTCGCATGAGAGGATCCGCTCGTTGTCGCTGTTTCTCTCTCTCTCTCTCTCTCTCTCTCTCTCTCTTTTTTTTTCATTTCGCGTTCACGAAACCACTATCAATATGTGTAACTGCGTGCAGCGCGGATGGAAAATAGACTCGACGGGCGGTTGGTGAAAACATTTTGCGACGAGACCGTGTGGATATGAAGCAGATTTTTTTTCGAGCCTTTTGCGCGCAAGATACGCAAAGCTTTGTAAATTTTTCATGTTTGCTTCGCGTGTATGTATTCAGCGCATGACATTACGAATGAATTCCTTTTTTTTCATTGCTCGAGGTTTTCTAGTATGATACGACGGAGAAGTAACAATTAATCAAGTAGAAAAAGTCCGATTAATCGAGTCGATATGCGAACGTTGAAATGAATATTGAATTCCAGTTTCTAATATACATATATTGCATGTTATCACTGGCGCGCATTTTATTAGAAAGAATAGGAGAGACAACTATTTTCAGCGCACATCGCTTCACATCTACAGCGGAACAGCGTATTGACTAAAAGTTGCAATGCACCTGAATGACGTAAAACTTTTATTGCTCCTTGATAAAGCTCTCTTCCTCCCTCCCGCTGACAATGATGAAAAAATGGAATACATCTCCGGGAGTACGGATGTATTCACGATGGAGACGCGCGCGTATACCCGTACGCGGAACGTAAAAAGGAATTGCACTTGCTCGCTGCTTTCTTTGATCGGAAATATAGGGCGCACGGTTTAAACTATATTATTCATACTGTCTGCATATAGCGAAATCGCATCTATCCTCGGCTCTCTATATACGCGCTGAAAGACGTATACCAATATTATTGAGCTGTGTATGAATTTTCGAAACGAAAAATTAAAATTGAACCATCAATGCGTCTGTCACATAGCCGTCGTCTTCGACCCAATTCTCTGCCAGTCACCGATCTGACTTTCCGATGAGCGAAACCCTACGAAATTTCATTTTCCACCTGTTGTGTATAATTTCATCCCACGTATAGCTCTCGGTTTCTCGTCCCTCCCTTTGCGTGTATCCACTCGCTAGCGCATCTCAATATCGATGTGTATTTCATTTCCATCCCACTACCGCCGACGCGAATGCATTTCCATTTCAATTCGGCGCGTAAGACGTCGTCGTACTATAGCTCGGCTTCTCCGCGGGGACGACAGGAGACGGGATCAAAATACACGACACGAGTCCCAATGCGGTTTCACCCGTCCTCTTGGCAACACGAGCGTCTGATCGGAAGTCTTAATTAGCCGGACGGTGAGACGTTTGATGTGATACTCGATTGTTGATTTGTGTCCGTGTACGGGTCTACTTGAAGTTTCGTTTAACTTTTACACCTGGCGATTGTAAAAGTAAAACGAAACCGAAGAGAGCGAGCGGTAGTAAAAAGAAATGAACGCTCCGCTCGTTTCTTCTTCGCTTCTTCTCGCAGCGAGGTATTCAAAGGCTTTGATTAATGGAGCGAGAAGGACTTTAAACTCGTGACATACTCGATGATTTCTGAGAAAAGTATGCGAGCGTGATGAAGAATATTTTCCGGCATTGTTTTTTTTTTCGGTCCAGCTGCGCATAAACACGCGGTTTTCTATTTTATGATTCAACAAGAGGAGAGTCGTTGCGATAAATCATTAACCCAACAACAATATTTCAGTGCATGCTTTTCGTGATTAAATTGAATTCATCGTTCCGAGAATACGCTCTGGCGCGAGTATCAATATTAATTCGACGACCTCGTTAGCGATATATACCAGCTCACAAAGGGAGGATCTTCTCGCCATGCAATTAAAATTCAATGTATCCGATCCCACGCGAAAACTCAAACGAAATTCCTAATATCTCGGCCGCGCCGCGACGACTTTTCAAAGCGCAATCTCCAAAGTAAAAATCTCATTCATCCCTCCCCCCTCCCCCTCGCTCTTTGCGGGTAAAAGGAAGCCACACGGTGAAACACTCGCTCGCGCGCACTAGCCGCAATTATACGGCGAATTCTTTTAAAAAACAGCAGTTAACGACGTTCCTTTGTGCTCGCGCGCGCGGGGAGAATCGCTCCCTCATTTAAGGTCGGCTGAAAAAAGGAGGGAGCATCCGTTACCGCGAAGCCTGTATATACAACGTATTTTATTCCGAGAGGCGCAAAAAGCCCAGCTACGATTGCTCTTTTCTCTCTCTCTTTCCCTCTAAGCCGCGCGGCGTTATAATGCGACGGGCTCTTGATTGAAGCCGCGCGCTACCGGCAATCTTCTAATTTCTACCGCTCGCTGCAGAGCCGAAAAGCTCGCGGGTTTATTTCTTTTAATTAAAATCGTAGCTAAGCCCCCATTGTTCGGCCTTCCGCGTGCGAAATGAAAAGTGAAAAAAAAGACGCAGCCGGTGACATCTATGGCGGGCAAAAAACGTCCGGGAGAATCCGAAACGTTCTCCGCGCAGGCGACGATCTTTCATTCATAATCGTTTCGCGGTACCGGCGGATGATAAAAATCCCGCGACGTATACTCGTAGCAGCTCTCGAACATTTTTATCGGCGGCGCGCGATACTAGGAGACCCCTTCTTGCTCGGAAATTCCTCCGCCGTTATTATACGCACACAGGGGGTAGACAGAGAGAGTGAGCGAAAATTCCGGGCTAATTGTTGGCGGTGGCGCAATTTCATCTCGGCCGATCCCCCGAGGAATTCCCGTCGTGTCCTTTCTGGAATAGCGCGAGCGAGCGAGTTGTTCTCGGGGTTAATTATCGCGGGATTGTCGATCGACCCCCCTCCTATACGCCTTTGATGAGCACTTTTTTGCGTATGTGAAAAGTATTCCGCGTTTATCGCCCGATAAGCGGATAATTTCATTCACGCGATTAGTTTCAAAGGTGAATACCATACTTTCGAATTGATCGTTCGTTTTATTCATCAGCGGTGTGTATCGAATAATTCATACACCGTCGAACTAACAAGTTAACAATGCGTGTGTGCAGCGAGAGAAGGGAGATTTTTAGCCCATTCATTTTTAATCTTTTCGCGTTAAACGAGCCAATTCACGAGAGAATACAACGGAACATTCTAGATAATGAATAACAGAGCGTATTTCATTTGGAATCCGTCGGGGAAACATTGATAAAGGAGCTTTATTTATACATACAGCGCGCACTGACCCATAAATGTTTGATAGAACGTTTACTCGAACATTATGGTCGGTGCGCGAATATTATCGCATTTCGAGACTGTCGATGATCCGTCATTTCAATGGAATCATTACCGGCGGTACGATTTTTACTTCAATTAAATAACACCGTTTATCGCGAGACCCTTTCATTTGCGAATAATTCGATCGAATCATATCCGCAGCAGAGCGCATCGCCTCGGCTCGTGTGTGCTGCATGAAATCGATTCGCTCCGGGGAGAAAGAGAGGGAGGGTGTCTAAGGGCCGGAAAAAGCACGGTATGTCACTGAAGGCGCGTGAACGATGGAGACTCGACCGCACGAGTGGACGGGTAAAAAAAATTATTTTGCCTACTCTCGAATTGGCGAATTTGCACATTTTCGTGGGCGCTCGCGGCTGCGCCTGACAGCTTAACGTTTTTCCGGGCACATAAATTTTACGGGCGCCAGCATAACGCGGAGTTTTACAATTTTTCGAGTATTTTTTCCAATTCGCGCGAGTAGTCGATTGCGTTTGAAAGGCCGCGGCGAATCGGACGGAAAATTAGTCGAATAAAAAAGCAATTCACGGAAATTCGATCGAAAGTGTGTTCGACGTATCAAGCGTAAATCCCGTGAAAACAGAGTCGGCAAATTAAAAAAGCTACATATATCGCTCGGTGTATTATACAGAGGCGGGTTTATACATCGCTTTTCATCGCACAGCTCCGACAAAACGGAGCACAAATGGACTCGAATCCGTCCTCGGCGCTTTGAAATTCAACTCTCCGCGAGATCGGCCCGGACAAATGGTACACCCTCGCCCGCAGCGACGAACGTCGCTCAATATAAGCCGTCTCTCTCGCTCAATATAACTACCCACACTGGGTGACTTCGCGCGCGCGCGTTTCCTTATTACCCACACTCTCACTACGGCTTCCTCGAAAAATCGTGTGTCGCGCGCGTATAATTCACACCGGCTTATCCGCATCGAAAATTCAGATCGCGCGCGCGCGAGAGATGTAAATCCGATCGTAAAAGCGGGCGCGACTGCGAGACCGTTATCTCTCTCTCTCTCTCTCTTTCTCTCTCTCTCTCTCTCTCTCTCTCTCTCTCTCTCTCTCTCTCTCTGGTGCGAGAGCGCCTACGTCCAGTCGCGCATTATCGCGAGTTTGATAGGTTTTGTGTAGATGGACGCGGCAGATTGCGCACTGATGTGTGTACGCGTTGATTGAGAGCTAGGCTGGACGAGGCGATAGCCGCTCTGCTTTGACTGTTAACTGAAATACGGGTGTTTGATATAGAGATGGGCGAGGTTTTCGACGAGCTCTTGACGATCGTTCGCAGATTTATTCCTTTTTCTCGGCCGTTTATGAGTCTGAAATTATAGACTTTCGGATGAATTTGATACGAGATGCGCGGGGCGATTGGGACGCTTGGCTGTTGATAATATAACTAATGGTTTGGCTTTATTCATGAATATGTATGGTGATAGCGTATTTTACAATGGTTTAGTCTATGATCCAACACTGCAAGAACACACCCTCTTCGCCGTCCGATAATCCGGCTTTAGCGCTTTCGACAAAAAAAACTCCTCACGATCGCAATTCAACGCAACCCTGGTGCAGCAATACTCCTCCTCTACCGTGATTCAGCTTTCGAAAAATTAGTGGTAAAAAGCCCCAAAGATAACGAGAGCGAAAGAGCGAGAATCTCGGCGAGAATCGCAAACGGTTTCGCGTGCTCGTAATCTCCAACAGCAGCAGCAGCTCTCGGTGTGAGTCAACAATGAGAATCGAGGAGTGGCTATGGGCGCGCGTGTGTGTATGTGTAGCTGCACGCGGTGATGAACGCGCGATTTCCGATTTAATTGCGCCGATTAGTTGCCGAGCGCGGGCTTTTGACGCAATTTTTCTTCCTACCGATTCACCGTTAATGGCCTTTTACGAGCGCCCCGGCCGCGTATTTGTCTTCGCTCGTATGTACCGCTGATTTGCCGCGCGTAGCCGCACGTGCGCATCGAACGAATTGAAGTATCGAGTTAATAAAAGATGATTGTTACGCGGTGAGAAATTTTTCAGGCTCGTTTATGCTCGACCTTTATCGGAATGATAGTTGGCCGATCTTGCGCGTTCAGTCGTTCAGTGCATACGGTGTATCATCAGAGATAAAACCAGCAGAGCTGGCGGTATGCAGTGGAACGATTTCAAATCTTCCATAGGTATAATACGACGAAACGTGCGGGGCAGAGGAATCGTAGTCCGATAATGGACAATTCGTGCACAAAGGCGCCAGAGTGCCCGTGCAAAGAAGTAGCGAAAAATACAGGAACGTCACGCGAGCGATTGGCCACTCGATCATCGTCGTTGTCACACTCTAGTCGTATAAAGAGCAGCACCGGCAGCTGCGATGGTGGCGCGGGTTTAATGTGTTCGCCGCTCGTAAAAGCTCAAGATGCGAGCGACAGCGCAACAGCGGCAGCCTTTTCTTCGCGCGTGGATATGGATATATGGACGTCACGGGGATCATTTTGCACCGTTATATGCTCGAATACGACTCCCCCGAGTATCCGCATGGCGAGTTCCAGCGCGACGAGTTTTGAGGTTATGTCTTGTGTGTGTGTGTGTGTTTGTGTGTGTGGATTCGCCGAGTGTCCTATAGGCGCTGCAGTGTGTTTGCTATACAGTAATAGGTTCGTGATGGCTCGCCTGGTTTAATGACTGAGTTTATGACGTCGAATGAATTGCGCCATCGACGCACATCGTGATCGTGAATTTTCTTTTGAATTCCTCCGATGCGCCAGCAGTTTTATCCGTCATTTCTCTCTCTCTCTGTATAGCGACCCATCGATGTTGCACAAGACTCGCAATTAGATCGTATCGTGGTGGCCATCGCGCGCGGGCTTGCATAACGCGAGTACGAATTAATAAAGTCATAGCAATTTCTCAATCCAGCGCCGTAAATACAGCGCACGAATCATCAGTAGATAGAGGATTTTTCAGCTCGGCAACAGCATCGTAAAATAGCGGCATGCACTTGGCGTAATCGATTCCTCGGCGCTTTCGAGCACTATGCACATCCTTTCTCTCTCTCTCCCCTCGATTCGCCATTCCAAACAAAAATATCAGACCTCATAAAACTATTACTTAAGCTTTCGACTCTCCCGCGTTGATACGCTCGCTTATTTATGGTTCTCGCCCATAATTGCAGATGGACCGATAACCTTCCGCGCCAGCCGCAATAACTCCCATCCGTGCTCACACTCGTTCGGTGCATTCATACCTCTCTCTCCCTCTATTTTCGATCCTGATAACAATCGAACCGGCCTCGTCAATTAATACCCTGGCACGAGTGTTGATCCGTTATTTTTAGGTTATGTGCGACCGATCTAATCCGCCGTATACCTGGGATTCCCCGAACCGAGCGAATGGCTTCGCCGGGAAATTCAAAGGTCTAGCCCCCGATATCGAATGCTTTCATCGCACGGAATTGCATAATTGCGCGTATGCGGTACCGTCGAGCTGGGCGCAAAAACTGACGCAATTACGCGGAATGCGCGCGACCGTGCGCGGTGGTTTCTTCGGAAGCGAGAAAAATGTTCTATTAGCGCGTGGCGGTGCTGCGAGTCCGAGCTTTGCGTCCGAGAATTTGGCGCTTCCCTCGCTTAATTAGCTATAAGAAGGAATTTTGTTATGAGTTAATTTCACCGCCCCGTCGAGTGCGAAATTCACCTATAGCGAACAATGCGGCCTCAAATACGCTGCCGTACGAATTCGCTTGAAGGTCGATGCTGTACAGAGCTTCAAAGCGATATCGGACGCATTGCAGCAGTGCGGGGCCGAAAACAAAACCAATTCGGCGAATCCGAGCTCTCGTCTCGATTTCATTCGAGCCTTTCATGTGCGCCGTCAGTCATGCGCGGCTTGGCTGAATAAAAGAGGAAGTACATCAGGTACTATATCGGGCCGTTTTGAAGCCTTTGATTCGGGTCATCGGGCTCGATAAGTCTTTGAATGAGCGGAAAAAAATTAATCGTCGCGATAATGAAACAAGCTGACTTCTTTCAGGCTTTTGTCGAACAGGGCGCTTACAAAGCCACGCAGTGCGTTATCGGTCGATGTTCACATACCGCGCAGTAGTGTTACACGAATCAAATCCTTTTTCATCCAACGCGAAGCGACGCATGACGGAAAAATACTCCCGCTATGCGGATATAATCGTAAATCGTCTGCGACAAAAGAATCTGCCAAACAATGCGATCAAAGGATGCGCAAATAACGTCGTGCCATCAGCTCTGACAATTACGTTTATTGTCCCGATTTTTTTATTCACCCCCCCCCCCCCTCGTGTCAACACATCGGCGCGCGTGAAAAAGCGAAAATCCGCTCGACGCACCCGCGTGATATTCGCTGGTATTCGTATCGACTCTATACCGCGCTCGGCGTTGAATTTTTCGCCACAGCACACGCAAGGTCGGACATGTACTAGAGTGCGTGCTCTCGGCAAATATATAAAACGAGTTTTCGCGCGGCTCGCTTCTTTGCCGTGTGACGTTCCTGACGCGTGCGATATATCGGTTATTCAGCTTCCGTGCGGATGCAAAAAAAAAATGACGTAGCTCTCTCGTGCTTTATGCGGATCAGTTTTCCGCAGATAATGCCTCGTGCGATTTTTTTCTAAGGAACCCGTTAATTGTAATCTCGTAAGGGGATCCCGCTCGTAAACAAACATTCCCCGGACTCGTCGAGGCGCGAGAGCGAGAGAGCTGCTCTGAAAGTACATATATCCCACGGTTAATCGGCGCGAGCGAGCGCGCTTGCGACCGTTAGAAAAAGTCAAAAAGCCCATCGCAATAAACAGCGAAAGCAACTTAGAACAGTGCGCGCTCGAGGGAAAAGAAAGAAAAGTGTTAACCTTGTAATGTATACAGGCGGCGATATAGCTGCGTATATAGGTGCGAGCGCACACAGCTCAACCCCCTCGTGCGCGGCGGGCATCTCACCTCTGGCCGTAAAAAGGAGAGCATACGGCCGCTCCTTCTCGCGCAAAGAAAGCATAACGGCGCTGCGCCCCGTCGCGCGGAAAACTGCTCTCGCCGCCGCGTATCAATTACGCCGCGCGCGCGGCCGTTATTAATAAGAGTAATTACAGCCGGGGCTAAAAATAACGCTCCCGATAACGCGCGAACTGTATACGTATAATGCTCGAGTGAGTTATGCGGCTGCGTGAGCTATCGGGATTTTTTCAGAAGAGATTTTTTCGAGAAAAGAAACGTCCGACGCAGAGCTGTTGGCGCCTGATGAAGTCGGAATTCCAAGTTTAGGACTCGAGATCGTCGAGCAACGATTGTCTCCGCGCAAGTGCGTCGTTCTTAACGTATATAACAATCGACTTCCGTTCGCTCAATTAATAAATCCTCCGCAGCTCTCTCTCTCTCTCTCTCTATAAGTACGTATACCCTCGACGAAATTTTCCGAAAGCTCTCTCAGCCATTCTTCAAGCGCATATCGATGGTCCCGCGCAATAACTATACGCTCTGGTATAACTCGCCGCGCTTATCTCCATCTGCTCTCGCTCTCTCGGGGCCTCCGTCGAATGGCTTACTCGATCCCTTTCCACCTATACGTTCGCGTATATCTCGTTCCCGGCGCGCATAGGCCCCTTCTTTTAACCCCCGCGATAAGTCGGCCGTCGTAAAGTCCCTCGGCAGCTGACGATGCGACGCGCGCGCACGTGCTGTCTATTGTATCTCGGCGTATAAGTTCGCGAGATATTGGTACTGCTTTGCGTACTTTGAATTTTTTTTACAATATTCATATTGGAAAAGCGGACGATTGTCGGTTAAGAAGGTAAAAGAAATTTCGTAGGTCGGCTAACCTATATTTTTCTCTCTGCAGCAGCTCGGCGGAGCAGAGAGAAAAATAGAAAGAAGCTCGAAATTCTATTCGCGCGTGGGTAAATTTGCCGCTTATTAAGCGGGCTATTTACGGTCCGGATAACGAGTCCGACGCGACTTTCCGGGGCCCGAATTTATGCGCGTCTCTGGCTTATCTGTCCCGCGCCGGTGGGAATTTTAATGAGAAACCTTTCGAGGGCGCTCCTTTTTTCGCGCGCGACGCTGCGTGAATGGATCGGCTAGTTTTCACTCTATGAGTGTGTGTGCGCGGCGGCGGCGGGATGAGCTTTTGAGACTGATTATGAGAGATACGCTACTTGAGGGATTCATTTTCGAGCTCACCTGAAATTTCATTCAAAAAGTGCCTTTCAACGAGCGACTCGCGATAGAAGCTTTTTGAATTTCTCAGGAGAGTTAGGCTTGGATGTTGAAATAGACGGCGCCGAGATATTTATATTCCCGGCGCATCAGCTAACGCATAGTCGCACGCAAAAAGCCTCATTTCCATATCCTCTCGGCGAGATCATCGGCGAGATCTCACACGCAGTCGATACATCGTCCCGCACAGAGCCGTATGCACACATATCAGCTCCGCAGCGATAAATAATATATGCGCCGAGAAACTCTCCGCGGAACGTCTCGGGGCACCTCAGCCCCCATCAACGACGTTAACGGCCTAATTAACGGAGACCGGATTAATCACGCGCTGCACACATAACGCCGCGCGAGTGATCATCGCTTAATTAGGCAATTAATTAAACGCGCGCTACGTGTCGCTGCGCCACTGGCTGCTTTATATTTCGCGGAGACGTGTGTGCTCGCGGGGGAAGCTTCGATCGATGCGCTTTTATTTCGAGAGAAAGAGAGAGAGAACGGCGAGGAGATGCGGTTCGCGTTGAGTTATTTATAGGGTGTGTGTGTGCGCGCCGCAGATTCTCTCCTGCTCCTTTTTTTGGTCGGCAGCGCTGAAATTGCGGCCTCTGGGAATTGGCTATTCTACTACCGAGACTCTACGGATTTTTTATGAGCCTCGACGGCGTTTATATTTACGGGGCGAATCATCTAGGAATAATGACTGTTCCGAGTCTTTTCGGCCAGTGTTGTACAATGGGGAGATCAAACTAATCACTGCGCGTGCGATTGTTATCACCGCGGATTCGATCTATTATTCAGGCGCATTTGAATTGTTAAGCGACCCCCGGTAAACCGCGCGTGTATACGAAGCGCGTTTGATCGAGTAGTATAATCGGATCTCAATCTACTTATTTACGAACACGTTCAAAATTTTAATTCTCATGCATCTCTTATCTTTTCTGTTACAGGTGAGTCGCTCTAAACGATCAGAAGTCAACGTAAGTTGCGCATTGATATTTATTCCAAAACAGCCCCATAGCCATCAATTAGCTGATTATTTCCAGCTCGAATCCGTCGAATCCAATCCACTCTCTCGCTTTCTCTCTCCCCTCGGCCAAGCAAAAAATTCTTCGTCGACTGAAAGCTCCTTACAAGCCGAAGCACTACCCTAATCCCATCGCTATAAAGAAACCAAAAAGCTCGCGGTCGGGCAGCAGAGGACACATTGAAGATGACGACTCAAACTCTCCCTCCTTCGGGCTGGCGGCTATAAAGGCGAATCTTCTACCTTTCTCAAACACACCGCTCTCGGACGAACTGCAGAAGCGCAAAGGGCCTGCAGGAAAAGTTCGGTTCATTCCTCCCCGAACTTTGCGCTCAGACAAAGGATGTAGCCGAGCTCCGGCCACTTCTCTCTTACTCTCCGCTGCTGCCGACGACTGACACTGTGATCTTTTTCTCCGGCGAGTTACTCCCGCCGCCGCGTGCGTATAGCGACGGCCGAGCTGAGCGCACTTTAAAACTTGAAGCAGACGGAGAACTCGAACGAGATCGAATACCTGTCTGCCGACTGTTGGCTTTTTTTTCTCCTTCTCGCTCTCTTCTCTCCTCGTTTCGAGTTTCCTTCTTCCCGCCGTCGACTTTTATAAGAGCGATCGATGTCTAATTTCGCCATTTTTCGCCCCCGAAGATTGATGGTACTCGAGGATCGCTTTTCGGCGCGACGACCTTTTTCCGCGCACGAGGAAGGCTACGATTGCTTCGATCGACTGTAGCTCGCTCTTGCGCAATAACGAGAAATGCGCGCGCATTGAAATCGGGCATAAATCAAAGCCATATAACATGCCTCGCGGTACGACTTACCGCATTTTAATGCACACACGCGCACCGGCTCTCTCTCTCTCTCTCTCTCTCTCTCTCTCTCTCTATCCATTTAAATCTTCGCAGCGATAGATACGCAAACGGATAAACGCCAGCTCCATAATCCCATCTATTTACAGCGTGTAAACGTCACCGCGCAAATTCCTCGCGGATACACACATCCTCGCGTGCGCCTCGATCATTTATCGTTCTTTAACGCGCGCATCCATCACACGTACACGCGCGAGCGCGCTATCCTAACCTCAAAACTTCAGTCTCGTCACGTCCGAATGCTCTCTCTCTCTCTCATGTGTGTGCGAGTGTGGGGGGGGGGGGGGGGATACGTGTTGGACGTCAATCAGTGCCGATCGCGGCGAAGCTGCGGGCCGATGGATTCGTTATATACGGCGATCGGCTTTTAATCGTGAGGTTTCCGATGTCTCCTCGCTTTTACCGAAATCAAACCCGCTAAGAGCGTCATCGATCTCGAGCCGATATTTTCTCCCGGACGATCATCGGCATACAGAGCAATACACCGCTATCCAAACTTTCACACGTTCCATCCGGCGCGCACGAGATCCGCAAGTCAAATAAATAATCATCCAGGAATAACACCCCATCAATCTTTCCTCGAACAACGTCTCGCGCTCGCGCGAGCTCCCGATCCGAAACGCCAGCGTCGATATTAGTAGGCAATAACTCTCGCGGCAATGCACAGCTGCGGTGTATATCTATATGCCAAGCTACTACCGTAACACGCCGGGCTTCATGAACGTCGGGCTTTTCGAATCACGGCTGCGATGCTGAACCGCGCGCGCCGAAAAAAAAGTGATGCAGCAGCACGGAAAGCGGCCGAGGCTAAACTCAATTTATCCACGGGAGAGAAGAAAGGCGAAACGGTGCACGACGCGGGTGCGCGCGAGCGGGAAAAGTGATTAATGGCGCTCGAGCGTTTGATGTCTATGGGCTTGGATTGTTCGATTAATAAATTTCTTTTTTCTTCCCGCGCGCCCCATCTCGTTTCGTCTTTGTGTTGCAGCGGACTGGTCTCTCTGCGCGGTTAACTGGATCTCTCTCTCTCTCTCTCTTGTTTTCTGAATGAGAATCGCGTGCGAGGATTTTTAAACGATACGCGGCAGGCAGCTACCGCAGATTTATCTGGCTTCACTTATTATCTCCTTGTTAACTTCGTTGTACTTCAGACTTTGGTTTCGCCTTCCCCATACACACACACACACACACACACACACCTACCACTTAATTCCCTATCAAACTCGGTTTGTTTGCTTATTTTTCAACGCTCGTTACACGACTTCGCGGGATACGTACACGTATACCAGTCCTCAATTAAAAAGATGTTACCGATGAAGTGAAGATTCGCGCGCGCAACTTTGAATCCTATCTATGCTCTGATTACATCTCGACCGGCTTTCCTCGCTCCTCTCGAATCTTCGGAGATTAATGGATCGCGGTTCGTTGAAGCGGAAATCATAAACAATCGCTCGATTCGCCGTTATTAAAAATCGTTCAGAGCGAACGCGTTAATTCTGCCACGAAAAACGTTTGTCTTCAGCCGATTAATGCAGAGACGAGTAGATCCACTTATCGGCTGCTGCAGCGCCATAGGCGATGCTGTATAAATTATACAAATGTATTCGCAATGGATTATGTTGCAAAAGCTAGCTCGCAACACGTGTAATTAATAGCCGCATAGTTTAATACCATCAGGGTAATGGACGCGCTGTGTTCGCTTTAAGTCAATCTTGTGCAAGCCTTATGCATGCAGTACACGTTTATATAAAAGCATTCGCCCGAGAGAGAGAGAGAGAGAGAGAGAGAGAGAGAGAGAGACATCTTCATCATTAGCGCGAACCGCGTGCGCGCTATGTACACTGAAGCTATGCCGATTTTTCAATTGCATCGAATTCACGAAAATTATAAATAATCCCAGCGGAATCAGATTCGTAAAGCGAAAAAATAAGAGCTGTAGCCAGGCCGCACGCATCCACGCCTCCGTACATACGTATACACATCCATCTCGGCGTTAGATCGCTATCGAAGCAGCAGCAGCCAGTAGTGGCGGCGGCGCTGTATGTACGTGGGTCCGGGACGTAATCTGACTGGCGGATCGCGATGCTGCCGCCGCTGTTGCGCACCATTATGCCTGGCTCCTCTCGCGGAGGTACACTACTACCACGACGAACGACACTCCGGGGAGAGGAGTTTAGCTTACTTTGCGTCGTGAGGGAGATTCATTGCCTGTGATGCTGCACAACCGAGGCTATTTTCGTGTTTTGGATCGAGTCCTCTTGCGACATACGTAATAATTATAGGTGCATCGAATCGAGAGTTTCACTGCTTTTCTCGGGTTGATCTGTCGCCTCTCTCTAACCTTAAATTAAGACCCGAAACGATTTAGCTTCACAACCTCCGATTCAACGCCCGATAAGTGAACCCCAAGAAACACGAGAATGTTTCGAGCCGATGTTTCGTCCCTTAGCAACAACTGCCCAAAGTTCTAGCCTACATGGATTTGCGTATTTTTCCGTCTTCTTTGAGCCTATGTAGGTTAGATTAACGAGAAATCGTGCCAAAGTATCACACACACACATATATATGTTCGTGCATCTATATGTATCAGTGACCGAGGAGATAAATCGCCGAGCTGGAAATTCTGTTTTCCGCGGGTATATTGAAAATCTAATTGGAAAATAAATTGGTCGCGTTTCGTTGTATGAGCCGCTTTAACAAGTGAATAGACATGTATAGAGTGGCGAGCGCTTTGTTCTAGTTGTTGCGTTGACTGTGAAATCAGTCTGTCGGAGGAGTTTTTTAATTTTTTTTTCGCTGCGGCCATCGTTTAATATTTCGCTGCTCCCTGAAAGGGTCGAAATTAATTTTTAAACGAAATATCTGTGTCGACCGCCGGGATTTTGAAGTATTAAGAATCATTGATACTGTCAGGTACACACGGATCCACCTTCACTGCGTTAGCCATAACAAATCGTTAAAATTCCTTTTTCCATATTTATACCCAGGAACCGCGAACGCTTTTTTTCCTACCAATATGCGATCCGAGAATACATTCTCGGCCTTCATGTATAGCTTTACACAACTCATATTCAACATATCCGGTACAATAGCAGCAGTCAGAGAAAAATCTCGATTCTCCAAACAATAGAAAGCCGAGACAAAAGCAGCAGCAGCAGCAGGAACAGGATCGTTACAACCGAACCGAAAAATGCTTAAATTTTTCAATTTCCCATCCTGCAGCTCTCGCCTCTCATTTCGCATTCGACATGGCGCGAGGGAGAAATTCCAGCGCTGCTTATTCTTCCCCGATATCCATATCGCGAGCTCGCGCTTGGATGGGAAAAAAGCCGGCTGCACAGCCGCGAAAACTAATTTAAAAAGGAAAGCCCGAACAAAGCGCTCGAATATGCGCGCGCGCGTACCAGTAAAACGAAAGCAAAATGAAGACAGTGAAAGAAAGAGAGAAAAAGGGCAGCGCCACGCACGAGAAAGCAGTAGACAAACGTAAAAAGGCGCCAGAAGGAGGAGAAAAATCCGTACACAGTGTGTGGGTGAACAAAGGCGCGGAAAACGCGTCGCGCTCGCCGCCGAAAAAGGAAAGAAGAAGCTGCACCATGCGGCGCAACAACAATAACAACGGAAGCATCAGCAGCAGCGGCGTAAGCCTCGGGACAAAAAGGAGGCGCGTGTACGCGCGGGAGATTTGCATTGAAATTGCGCGAACAGGAGAACGCTTAATTATATGCGAGCGCGTGCGCGCTTCTACCCTTTCGCTTTCGTTTGTTCTCCGATCGATTGTTGCGCGTGATTCGCTATTAAAATTTTCGCCAACTCCGCCGTGCCTGAGAGAGAGAGAGAGAGAGAGAGAGAGAGAGAGAGAGAGAGAGAGAGAGACAGCTGCCGCAAGAATTTATGCAGATGCGAGAGGGAGCTTCTTGAATTAAGCCGGGGAATCGGTGCGATTTACAAGGAATTAATAGGCCGGATTCGTCGGCTTTACATTATTCAGCGATTGTTTATGTACGCCACGAGAGCCTTGGCATTGTTCTCCGCGCGCATTCGAAAAAAGGGCGTCTCTCCGGATTATCGCGAGGAATCTCCAAGTTTAAGTTGCGAAGAAAAAATACTCGCGAGCTTTACGTACACATCCGTTCTATACAAGTATATGATACGCACAGTTAGAGGAAGTTATAATGGTATCGCCTCCCGCCATCGTCATTCCGTGCGCTGTCCGCTCTATCGTATTATAACTTTTTCTAGACCCGCTGCGCAACTTTGATGTCTTCGCTGTATACTTGTACACTTTTGCGCTCGGCTGTACGCGGCTGACCGCACGTACTGCCGTACTACTTGTCTCGGCTCGAAAAAATACTCGGCGACGGGGTGCTCGGCGGAAAAAATCCGAGCGATAAATCCATCGCGGCTCGCGGGTAAAACTTTTGCAGAATACACGCGTCGTTGAAAATTCAGAAATTTGTATGTGCAGCGCAAGCGGCGACAACAGGAGAAAAGAGATCGAAGCTCGCGAGAGCCACCGAGAAAGTGAAACGTCCGGTTCGTTATTGCTTCGACAAGTAGACACGAGCGACCGCGGCCCGTATACACATCACGTTTTCCCGAGCCGCTGCAGAGAGCGAGAGAGGCCATCGCCCTGTGGGAAATAGCGGCCGTCAGTCGGTGTGACGGATTTATCGGACCGCGCGTTCGAGCGAAGGATACACGTCAAAGCCGGCGCGCAGTCCTTTCCTTCTCTCTATGCTATGCCCTCTCTCTCTGCTAATAATTGCTGGAACTGATAGGACGATCGAGCGGCGCGTTATGGTCAGTCGATCGGGCGAAATTGGCTCGTCGTCTCGTTTTGACCCACTTCAAGCTACAACGGCGTTTCTTGTACAGGCCGCTTCTTGTTTTCAGAATTTCATCATACTCGAAAAGCATACGAGCTCCGTATTTGTTCTGGTCCAGAAATTCAGTGTCGAGTATCGGGTCGCCCATCTCGAGCCCGTGGCGTTATTCGGCCCCGGAGGCGGTGTGCGGACTCTTGTCGCGACTTCCTCGTGTGCCTAGCGAGCGAAACGAACCAAGCCAATATCCGGCCGCCGAGATGACGTACGATCCCGTATCTGCTCCCTCTTGGCTTCGTTTTCCGCGACGTGTGTGTGTGTGTGTGTGTGTGTGTTCCACTGCCCTGCAGTTCTGCGAGATTTGAGGGATGAGTCCATTAACGTGCTCGCTGGCCCACGCTCTGTTTTGTACGTACGTCTCGGAATTGCAAAAGCGATGAGCTCCGGCCACACCCGGCTCGATAAATTCTCGAGCGCTATATGGGCTAAGCACACCTTTCCGCGTTTGCGGTCTAATCCCCGTCGAGTCAGCCCGACTTCCTTATTCAGCCATTTGGAAATTTCGTCAAGTTCGTACACACCCCCAAGTGTGAGAGGGAGAGGGACAATATTTGCCACAGTTTCGCGCGGATATGGCGGGGAAAGCGACCGTCGTAATAATAATGATAATAATAACAGTAATAATAAAGATAGCGAGCGGAAGTGGAGACTGAGAGGCTCTGCCAAGGGACTCGGCAAACGACCGGGTGACGGATCGAGGCAAGCCTCCGAGACGACGGGGTACACTTACCTATATACTATTTGCGGCGCAAATATACCTATACAGGAGCGATATTGGACGCAGAAAAACTATACATCGGCCTTTAATACACGTCGCCTTCGAGGAGAACACACACACACACACATTCGACTTTTCAACAGCCGTTTCCCAATCGTCGCTCGAAATTCGAGAAAATCGCTCGCAAACGCGCTCGTAAAACACCCTCTCTCTGCGAAGCAAAAACTCGTCGACCGAAAAAAAGGAGCAATCCCGGAAAGAGCGCGGGAGCAAGTTTAAAAGCGGAACTCGTTCGAAGAAATCGGCTGTAGCGCAGCGCGACGTCGCGAAAGAAGGGAGAAAAAAAGAAGAAGAAGAAGAAGCTGGAAATAAAACTCGGACGTGCCGTCGGAGAGGGAGAGCGGAAGGAAACAAAAGCGACGCGATAAAAGCGAATCGCGCGCGCGCGCTCGCGAACGACGGGACGAATGGGTAATGGGCCGATTGTCGAAGTCACTGCTCTCGAGCAATAAGAGCGCGAGCGCGCGATTAAAGCGGACGACAAGGCCGTGATTGCTCCCGGGGCGCACTTTCCAGAGTTCGCAGTGTATACGCGGAGCGAGCTTTTGTTTTCCGCCGTAGCTGCGTGCCGAGGGGAGAAGTGATTTTAAGTATTTTCTCGATGTTGTCGAAAAAGGAAAATATCCTCGCGGCGTTGTATTAGTTGTCTTCTGACACTGCGGCTCTGCAGCTGACCTCGTGTGAACAATAAGAACAACGCAAGCGGCTCCGAGGGTGTACCGGCTTACAGGTCGACAACAGCCATAGACGACGACAGCGACGGTCCTGTTAACGGTCCGTACACACGTTCGACCGTGCCTTCCGATAACGCAGATTGAGAACGAGCCTCGCTCGCGCATCGATTGTTACTCTCCTCTCCTCCATGTAACCCTATAGCCCGTGCAGGACGACAGGGGAGTGTCACGCGTACGTGGATTCCCCCGCAGTATCATTTTTCGATCGAAGAATCTCTCGGGTTCCCGTGCTTGCGCCAACTAACCAAATTGGTAAATATCGCCGATATCGACTTCTCCCATCCTCCGCAAAGTTATCGAACTTTACCGCGTGGACTCGTGGTTTGCCCATAATTTCTCAGATCTCGAGGTAGGTATACGTATAGAGCTCCGCGCTGCGTATCTGCGGGCGCAATTAACCAATGCCTGGACAGGAACATTTGCATGCCCCGTTGCTGGTGCAATATTGGCGCGGCGCACACACGGCCGTATACAGTCCCGCCCTAATAAATTTGTTCCGAAATCAATACCCGATAATCGAATGATCCGAGCACGACACGAACGCGGCCTGGAATTAAAGCTAGTCGCTCTAGAGAGAGAAAGAGAGAGCAAGGAAAGTAACGAGCAATTTACAACAAGAGTGTGTGGAAGTTAATTTGATAGACACACGGGGTGGCTAGTAGCTGGAGTATTAATCAAATGAAATTTTTAATCAGCCCAACCCAATTACACTTTGCTCCGCATCCCCTTCTCTCACCTTTATAACTCAAGCGCTTGCTCGCGCAAAGATAGCGCAGTCGAATTTCCCGCGGCGTCCGGCTGAATAATTCAGGCATCGCACGCAAGCGTATAGTACACCGCCACCGACCGCTACCGTGCGCGCACGAGTGTGTATACCTACTGCAACGTCGTGCGCGATTATTTTACGATCGATATTAGCCGCGGCGAGGCTCTTAATTCGCGGGCCCCACCACGAGAATTATGGACTTTCATTTTGTTTCGGGATGGGCTTTACGACGTGCAGCTCTGCCGCTTCTATCTAACCTTGTAAAATTTCGCAATGCAGCGCGTTTAATTACGCGCTCCGGTGTAAGATATTGCGTGTAAAACTCCCTCTCTACCGGCGTTGCTGACTGTCTTTTTATTTCTCTGTTGCAGGTACGTACAGAGGCAATTACCAATGGCTGTTTACATCGCGGTAAGTAGATTGAAAATGCGCGCCGGCGATGTTTGAAAAATCCTAACCTCAAAAATGCGCAAACGATGCGGGAGAGAAAACACGGCGCGCGTTTGCCGCAATCTTTGTGAAACATCATACAGCCGCGAAGGGGACGGGAGACAAACGAGCGTTGATTTAAATCCGCGGGAGAGACGCACGTCGACGACGACACGAGTGGTCTGATGCGATGATGCGCCAAACTCTTCGCGCTGCCTGCCGTATAATGGACTCGCGCGTTTTTGAGGTTAGCTTGACGGGACTCGACCTCAGAGAGAGAACCTCGCGGGTTTCACACGACTCGCGTCGCACCTCGTTTTTCCTCTGATATTCCGAGGAATGACGCAACACGGCAGAGAACAAACAGCTATACGGTTGATGGCATATTTGCACTCGTTAATTCTTCGCGTATAAAGCAGACGCTCGTCAATTCCGCCTCATCCCGCACGCGCGTGCGCTGTTTACGATGATTGAAAAATCGACGAGCGAGCCTCGCTATACTCCTCGGTGCAAACATTCGTGGAAAATGTTCGCCTCGACGGGTCTATAATGACGCGCAGCTGGTTTATTCGAGCTTTTCGTCGGCTCGTGTGCGGCGCGAATGAAGAAATCCGTTAACTTTTCATCGATTCGCGTTTACGGCGCGTAAAAGTGAATCGGATATTTTCGCCGACGGCTCTCGTCATAAATTTCACGCGTCGCCGCGGAATCCCGCGTATAAATCGGACGCTGATGATGTTTACTTTTCTGCTCGACGAGAGAGAGAGAGGCATTATTCTAATTGCGCGGCGAGCAGCGCGAAGATGCCAATTACTAGAGAACCGATAAAAAAGAGATTTTACTGCGTTACGTTTTTTTTTTCATCGCTATATCGCAGTTCGATTTTTCGAGCGATAAATAAGAGACACTTATTCGGTACATCAAAAGCCGCTTTATAAAGTGCGTATGAATTTCTGATCATCTCATTACGCGGCTCCACGATTATAATATATACTTCCAGTCTGATCTGCAACGAGAGACAAAAAAGCCTTCCATCAGCGCGCGCGTCTCTCCAACGGCATCATCGTATCAGCGAGTCGCGCATGTTAGCCGCGGCGATGATCGAGCACCCGCGATATTTCAAAGAAATTACAAAACACCCCTAAGCTGTGCATTAACCTCGCGGAGAAAAACAACGAGGCAGCTGGCTGCGTCCGGAAACGCGTTTAAAAAGTGTCACTCCCCTCCCGGTCCATAAATTATGCATGTAGTTATTTAGCAAATATATCACGGTCCAGGCAGTATACGCGCAGGCACTGCAACAGCGACGACGACGACGACGACGACGACGACGAGGAAAGAAAAAGTTATACAAGCGTCGCGTCGGGGAAAATCCGCACGGCTATACTGAAGCGATCGCTTATTACGCGACATGCGCGAACGCGACTCGAATGTGATTGGAATTTTATTAATTGGCCGCCGTTGCATAATTCATGCGAGTCCACGCTCGGCTGTCTCGCTGTGCAGTCGAGCAGCGGCAGCAGAAGAAGAAGGAGGAGGAGGAAGGAAGGAAGATACCCGGCTTTCTTTCGTCCTTTTTCCCTCCACTCTCTCTCTCTCTCTCTCTCTCTCTCTCTCTCTCTCTCTCTCTCTCCCTCCGTTTAAGTCCGTTGAAGCCTTCGCGATTTCTCATTCGAGGCATGGCAATGAGCAGTTCCCTTTCTCCGCGTTTTTTTTTGTGCTCTCAGTTGGCCTTCTAAGAGGGCGGAATGACGGATTTTCGTTCATCAGCGAACCGCGCAAATTACCGGCGTAATTGTGATTGCCTTCGAGAGACGCGCGGAATGGCTTCTATACGCGCATAGCAGTAACGGTTGTTAATTTATTTTACACATCATCAAGAATAAATTAAGTGGGCTCCATAACTATAGCCTGATTACGCCGAGGCTCACGTACGTGTGTCCCAAAGCGAATAAACAAACAAATCGCTGCACCGTTATGCGCACCCAGATATTGATTACACCAGCTGTAATCCCGCGCGCGAAGAATAGCCACCAGGTGTACGCGCGAAATGAGCGCAGCTCCATCCACCTCCGAGTGTTATAATAAGCAGCGAGAAATAATAAGACGAACGCGAGCTTCGCTCGATTTTGAGGTCGGGGGGAATTTCATTCATCATCGCGGCGCACTGTGGACGCGCGCTTGAATTTCACGCGGCTACACATAGCCAAGGAGCGTAATTTCGTGGGACGTACGGCCTAATAAGCCCGTTCGTACACATATAGCGCGTATACGCACGCTGCAACTGAGGCGGAGACACGCGTCTTCTGCGACGATCATTTGATTAATACGACGTAAATTCGAGTTTAATATCGCTAGATTCGCGCCCTCTGTCTTCGAGTATACCCGCGGAGCGCGCGCGATGTGTGCCGCCTACGTGTGCTCGCTCGCTCGGTCTCTCTCCTCCGCTGAATTGATTTATATTTCGCCTGGGAAGCGCGCGAGCGAATGTCGTAAACATTGGCCGTGTGCAAACAGCCGCGCCTGTACGCAGATTCTAATGGCGACGTTGCGGGGTATCCCACAGCTAATGCCACTGTTATGGTGTATGTATAGGTTCCGTTGACTTGCGCGCAGTTTCGCGTTATTTTTTTCGAGACTTTACTATAAAATTTCAATGAATAAATATTTTTCGCTCAACAATCCAGAAAGATAAATCGTTCACGCCGTGTTGGCGCCTGTTCATAGCGACGATTATAAACTTTCAAATCAGACTTCCATAGAAAAAGGGGAGTAAAGCTCGAAACACAATACTTGGCGGATGTAGCGTTGCCGGTAGGTGAGCGCGACTCATCCTCATAAGGATCGGCTCTTATCGCTGTGCCGCAGCAGCAGCAGCAGCAGCAGCAGCGGCTCTCTCCTGTATTTATTAGGCAATTAAATGCACGCGCGTATTGTAATTTGATTAAGCCTAGAGTAGCACCGCGAGCGATTCATATTTACTAATTTCATGCGATGCTGCATATGCCATTAATGTAAATACACGCGTGCTCCGGGTTATTAATATTGCTCAGCAATATAATAATGTGGAAACAAACAATATATGTGTGCGATGTGTGTGCATTGCAAATTTTTAACGACTCGCTGAGCAATGCTAATATTGCCCTTCTGATGATACATTTTAGTTGATGCAGTAAACGAAATTATAGTAGATAAATTGAAGCGGATAAATAATCCATGTACCGAGGTTGTTTGCTTACAAACTGATAATCAGCAAACATTTTACACTATTTGCCACAACGCGCAGCAATTCGCGAGGTCTCATCCTTCTCTCGAAGCTTATCCTCAAAAAAATGTTCGAATGCTCAACCGACCAAAACGAGCGTTACAAAAAAGAAGTAGACAACGGCATACGAATATCACCGCGAGAATCTGATTCCCGGCGTCATACATAATATCGACTCTCCCCGCGGCGTGCATCGCGATCGAGTTTCTCTCGCCCTTTCTTTTTTCGCGCGCGCGCAAGCGACGAGTCCGCGTGCACATATATTATACAGCAGCAGCGCACCGGCAAACCAAAGCTTTCGGCTTTGTGCGCTGCGGAGCCTCGCTTACTTAAGCTGGCTTTGCCAAAGCCTTGAATCACGAATGTTGCCTCCTTTGCGCGCGAGAAGCTTATCGCCGCAAACTCGACTGCAGAGCGTCCGGAGTTACCACAGCTGTATGGAGCGTTGTTCGTTCGATTTTTTTTTAGCTCTCACTGGGCTCCGTGACGCGCGAGCCGCTGATGGAGACGTAACGAATGTAAACGCCTTACTCGCGGATGAACAGAAATATAATCCGACCTTAAAACGGCTTCGTTGCAGCAGCCGCTTCCGCACTGCTACACAGCCCGTCCAATAAATCAGAAAAAAAGCTCGCCAGCCGCAATTCCGCCTGGCGGAGGTTAAGCGCGTTAACCCTGCGCGCGCGATCGAGTCTGCAATTACGCGCTCGTAAAAGCGGCAGCTCGTATAATCGCCGCTGGAGGTGCGAGAGACAATCGCAGCTTTTCGCGTAAAAGGACATAGGCCGCCTTTGGCGGACAGGAGAAAAGAATCGACGAAGCTATAGGGCTCCTACTTTTCCGCGCTGCCTTAAAAGAGCCGAACGCGGCAGTGAGTGAAAAGGCGCAGCTAGAGCCTTAAGAGGGCCGCCGTCGTCGATGCCGAGGCGAGAGTGTATAGAAGGAGAGAGGATTGATGGGCACTTGAGAATTAATAGCCTGTTACCGCGAGCGAGCGCGTGTATAAAACTTTTATCTGCCCCGGAAATCGATGCGCCGCGGATTGAAACGTTTCCGCTTAGAAATAAGGGCTTAATGTTTCTCTGATTGCGAGCCGGCGCGAGGTCGGCTCGCAAATTCTTTTCTCAGGCCTCTAAGTACGCGCGCGCGCGAGCAGCATTCAAATGGTAATTGCTCTCGTGCGCTTTTCACGCTCTTTCCGCGCACTTGTCTCTCGCGCCGGATTATGCTTACGTAAGTTCAGTTAATTCCGCTGATTTTCAGCTGCTCGAGATATGACGGGCGGTTTCGTTAAGTGACTGTTGCGGCTAATGGCTCCGAATAGTGCATCCGTCTATGGCATAGTTAAGGCGGTGATTGTGGAAATTCGCGCGCTTTCTTCTTATTCAATTAGGGATAATGAATCGGAATGTGTATCATTAGTGCAGCCGCGGTTGATTCGATAAAACGCTACTTACGGGCGTTCACGCGCATCAAAGGGGCTTATTGTGCTAACTTTTCTTTCATCGCGCTCGGATGCAAAAAGAGTGAGGCCTGTGCTTTTAAAGCAAATAATGAGTTTATTTAGCTCATACACAAATAAATAACATTTATAAAACTCGCATATTTTAGCTACGTCCATCCCGCATCCACGCTTTCGACCATCCGTGTTTTCCGATGTTGTCGCATATGGTTTTTTTGTAGGAGGCATCGCTCTGAAAATGGATAATGCAGATTTAATAAGTAGAAATAACTATTATATTATATTGGATGAATATTATATTTGGCTGATCATTACCATGCATCCCAAATATGCGAGCCCTTCGACACGACGTCTTTCCCGGCAATTTTTCTCAAGTGCGCGGTGGCACTTATCCTGAAAAGTCACGCGGACTCTTCCTCTCTAGCGATAGAGTAAATTCTAATTCAGTTTTAGTACACGTACGTAATGTTTAAGTAGCGCAGTATGTACACTTACAAAATCAGCAGCTTGTCCGCACATAATTAGACTCAGTCCGACAATAACGCAGAGCCAAAGTGCGTAGCGAGGCATGATCGAATTTCCAGAAAACTGTATAAGAGTAATAAAAGGTAGTATACTTTTTTCCGTTTTCACATTTCCATTGCTGAAAGTGCGTTTTACGTATTTATGTATTTATTTGTTCGCTGCGTAGAAAAGTAAGAAAACACTATTTACATTCTGCCCACCTTTTTTTCTACAATCATCTCACTGATTTAACCGTGGTTAGCGAGTGATTGTGGAAATTCGCGCCTTTATTCAATTCTGACCCAGCTATACATCTCTGATACACGCTTGGCTGACAAAAATAATCCTCTCCAAGATCTAGAGCCATCGCACGTCACACCTCCCCCTATACATCCGATCTAAGGCTTCAGTTAAGGAAGCCCTCGCGTCACACGGTGCAGTCGGCGCGCGGAAGCCGCGCTATAAATCTCTGGCGAATCCAAGCGCGAATTCAATCAGGAGTAGTAAGCGTGCACAATGAGAGCAGAGCCAGAGACGCGAGAAAGAACTACAATGGCCGCATATTTCAAAGTTTTCCGGGGGTTCCGCTTACCCTCTTCGCGAAGATTCCGACTTACGCGCGAGCGTGCCACACGTTCCGCGAGTACTGTATGCAGAGGACAAAAGGATAACCGCGAGTTGGATATTG
Organism: Trichomalopsis sarcophagae; assembly: GCA_024372645.1. Classification (NCBI taxonomy): domain Eukaryota; kingdom Metazoa; phylum Arthropoda; class Insecta; order Hymenoptera; family Pteromalidae; genus Trichomalopsis; species Trichomalopsis sarcophagae. Next base: position 788,181 of record QLSS01000024.1, on the reverse strand, counting down.
AAAATCGGGAATGAAGAATGGAAGGGGATCGGTTACGCTCGATTTGCCGACTATATGCTGTTCTCCACGGGCGCTTTGACGTGGGTTGCAAAAGTTGCGCCATGGATTTGAGTTACCGGTTTCGCGAGGTTGGACAAAAGCTATTTAACGTCATTGCTGCTCTTCTCTTTTATTCATCAGAACAGGTAGTAGTTGAATGAAAGTAAAAAATGCGCTTGAATTGAAAATGCTTTTTTTACAAGGGATAAAATCGAGCATTTGTTCAACGCTATTTCTTGTAAAAACACTGCCATATCTTTCGTAAAACAAGCCAACAAACATCATTTCGAGCAACCAAGATACTCAATTCTCCCAACACAGCAAACTACCTTTTTATAGCTCTCCTTGTGAGCAAATTTTCAAGCCGACAATCCGCATAGCTGCAAGTTCTTCTTTTTCTGCATCTCCCCCTCTCACTATCTGGCACATCTCTCGTCGTGTCACATCTCGCACAAGCGACATTTGCCATAAAGAAGTAAAACGTAGACACACGGCAGAGAGAAAAGAGGAAGGAAAAGACGAAGCAACGAGATCGCCGGCCATGTCGCGAGATGACAATGGGGATATCTGGAGCAGAGTGCGTGTGCATGACGTCGTGCGATTTATCGGGGTTGCTATGCGATGAGATAACGTCGCCCCCATCGCTTCTGGATTATGGAGATTTGTTTATGCATTCTTTTATTTCGAGCGGGAGACCAGCCTTCAGTCTTTATTTATGTATAAGCGTATAGGTTTGTGTCGTGCCTCGCTGGAATATTTTTTCGAGGTTACGTCGATTTATTGGCAAGTATACAGCTGACGCATTGGAATACATTTTTCTATGAATCGGGTTTTGAAATAGTTTAAATAAAAGTAGCACATTCAATCATTTTTATATTCATATTTTATCCCAGTGTATCGACGCATGCATATCTTCCGGCGATATCGGAACGCTGAAAGATTGATTATCGATATTGAATGAAAAAAGTAATTAAATTTTTCGAGAATGTCAAATTAAAAAGAAAACTGAACTTACCAGGCATGATTTATATTGGGATTCTGGAGCGTTAGCTTTACAATCCTTTAGGCGAATGCAAGGGCACGAACTGATCGTTTCTAGAAATAAGATGATGTTTTTTGCAATAAATGCATAGAATTCCATCGAATCCGCATAGATTTTTTAAAATAAATGTATTTGAAGCCATAAGTTGAATATCGTCAAGCTACTAGTTTATTCTAGAAAAGCAAATATAAGATTATAAAGACTTACAAGTTCAGCAGCTTGTGCACACATAATAACCGCCACTCCAACAAGATTATATAGAGCAAAAGCGTGTTGCAGGCCATGATCGAAATTTCAGAAGACAGTATTCTCAAGGAGATCTCTGGCTGGTATTCGAACGAAACCGTCCAGATGTGTGACAATAGATTTTTATTTTTATTTTTGTATACGATAATAGTAGACAATGGCTTTAAAATTCGATTTCAATTGTTTTTTCCAAGCACATCAATTGAATTTCAAAGCGCAAACGCTTAAAAAACAAAAGTGTTTCCTTGAACACAAGTGGTTAAAACAAAATTCATGTAAATGTTTGCTTATGAATTATTTATACAGAGAAACCTATAAGAACGGGGCGAACTTGATTTTTCCTCATCTCATTCATTTTATGTTTTCGATAATTTTTATTGTGCATAACGTCCGCTTATTTGAATTGAATTTTCTCACGGTAACCGGTGTATATTCGTATGCTCATAAAATTTAGAAAATTATCGTGAAAATTCGATGCAACGAAAAATTTGCTGTTATTTTTGTAAAATACTCGAGATTCCATTGGCGCTGTTTAAATAGAGCAAGCTCCATTTTTGATTATTCGGCTCGAATTAAAAATAAAACCGGGGCAGCAATAAATTAAAAAAAAAAACCTTTAACCGATAAATGTTACAAAATTATGCAAACTGCGTCGTAACGGAAAATACCGGTATTCCCTGCATACGTCTTCGCGTTTTGCCCGGCAAAGGTAAAAAGTATGCACGCGATCTCCGAGCAAAACGGAGAGGAATTTGCCTCGAAATTCTTGCACGTGTCACAACTCCGCACACTGTACCGCTGCGCTTTTGCCTCGGGCTATGAATGTACTTTGAATGGTCGACGAAGAATTTTTACCTCCCCGACCTTTCGTTCCATCTTCTCTCGGATACGAATTCTTCCGAAAGCCTCGATTATGGAAGCGTACGTGTATATTGGATTACGTTGTTGCGATTTAAAAAAAAAAAAAGAAATTCTCAGCAGTTCGCTCTATCGACGCCGAAAGCCGCGAGTCAAGATCAGCCTAGAAACGGAGCCGGCCGCTCCCGGACACGTCCATATCTCACGCAATTTGCAGGGCATCAAGCGCCGGCAGCAAATACCCCCGCAACAGAGCAGAAGCAGCAGCAGCAGCAGCAGCACTCCACTTACAAATTGATTAGCCTCTGATGCACTGCGTCTTCCGCGTGCAGCCGTCCGTCAGTGAAAGGTGCGCGCTGCTGCTGTTGCTGCCGCCGCGCCGCCGCTCGCGTGTCCGGCTAATATGACAGATTGCAATCTGCTCTCTTCCTATATAACAAATGGGCTGTGGGAGGGGGATCGTTGCCGTTGTTTGCTGGGCGGGGGGTCGCGACCTTCATCGGAGCGACTGGACGGGCTCCGGAGTTGCACCTGATATACCTAGCCGCGATCCCGATGAGCCTTCGTTAGCGCTCGACTGCACACTGCGAGCCGCGGTCTGTGTACTGTGTGTATACGTGCGAAGTTATGGTCTGTCGGTTAGTCGCTCCCTGATGATAAAAGATGTGCAGCGGTATGCCAGTATGCGGCATTTGCTTGAAACAAAACAGTTTGTTGGACTGGTCTTACTTTCTTCGTATAAACATAAGCAAGAAAAACTCTGGGAAAATAACAAAGACAGTAGAGCGTATAGGCAACGGAACCCGTCCACTTCGATCTCTCTCAGCCGCGCGTTGTCTTGTATATTATGAGCGCGCTCTCTGTCCTGGTCTTTTTGCTCGCCATAGGTGCCCTCGGATGAATATTGATTATGACTGGTATACGGTGTTCGCGGCGCAGCATCGACTCGCGACGCTTCCTGGACTCGACGGCGCAGCAGCGCAGCCAGAAGGCTGAACGAGCTTCTTTGTCACCGGCGGCTGCTGATGAGGCTCGTGTAATAATCATTGCGATTGCAGCCGCACGTATTTTTATTCCCTCTCGAAATTTACGCTTTACGAGGAGCGCGACGATTCGCGAACCGGTCATTACTGCAGCGCACCCCGTACGCTTGCATAAAACTTGATATACACGCGGCATCAGGCGGCACTAAATCCACATTTTGTACGACATTATTACAGTATGCGCGCGCTAGAATAAACAAACATGTCGTTTACAGTTGGCTCTTTATTGCGTTACTGTAAAGTCGCGGATCCGTAATTTATTTACGAGGCATTCAATGTCTATCGCTGACAAATGATCAAATGAATACGGAATATGACTATATAATGAGTTGACCATTCAATCACACGGCCTCATGTAAAGTACTTCCTATATGCGCGCGTATCGCGACAATAATTATACGAGCGAGCTCTTCTTTGATTTGCATTCGTAGTTCATCAGCATCAGCTCGATTAGTTACGCATCGCATTTAGATCAGGTCGCGCAGATTAAAAATCCATACAGCGTCGCGGAGAGAGATTTTCGCGCAGCGTACACCAGTAGCCGCTTGGTGTACACTGATTGCGATTAGGCTACTTGGAAATCGATTAATCAAGACGAGAGAGAGAGAGCTATGCAAAACGCTTCCTTAATGACGATGATTCTTCAGAGCGTTTCTTCGTTTCCAGTCGAAGCATCGAAGCCGGGGCATTAATTTCACTTGATTAACCGCGACGTCTTCGACTCACGCTCGTGTCATTAATAGTAGGCACGCAACATGGAGGGACGTCAGAACAGCACACATCGCTTCCAATTTCCAAGCGACTCGATTCGAAACGAGGTAATCCCCTTTAGTGTCCCTCTGACCCCTTCGAGCCCGAGATTACACGCTTCGGGAATAAAATAACTCGCTCGATCGCGTGTGCGGCGCACCTCGAGCACGTGCGCCGCGCTCGCGAGAGAAGGATCGAGTCGAGCGATGGCACGCAGGAGAATTCCACGGATGTACGGCTGTAGAAAATCGTTTTTCGGATTATCCCTCGCGCTGATCTTCGCGTGAAATCTAGTTCAACGCTCGCGGAAAAGCTTTGTCCTACACTCCGATCCCTGCGGCCTTGCGGCTGCGGGGCAAGAAAACAGCGGGTCAGTAATCAGTACGCGGTGAATCCGATTAGCCGCGCCGACAAGAAACAATGACAAATTGAAGCATCACAATGCGCGCAAGAAGCTCGAGCGTGCATTCTGAGGGCTCCCGATAATTAAACTATACGATTCCGCGTAAAAACGAAGAACGAGCCCGAATCATGGCTAATTATTAACGACGAGAGAGGGCGACACACGGGCCTTGTAATTATCTGGGATTTTCATTAGTGCGCTTAAAATTCAGAGCAATTGCAGTAGCGCGTTCGACGAGAGTGTAGAGCTGCAGCGCGGGAGCGTAAAAATAAAGAGAAGAAGCGCCGCGAGAACACGAGGAATCTCGAGTACGTCGTATATCCTTAAAAGCCTTCCGTGCGATATTTCTCCCCTCCCTTTCTCTCTCTCTCTCTCTTATTTTCCCCTAACTTCTCCTTATCTATCTCATTCCCTCTTTTTTTCGCAGCGGCTCAAAAGCGCGCATGAGCGCACGCCCGCTCTTTTACGAGCTGGGCCGAGATTGAAAAAGCTATTAACCGCAGACTCGCGCTCTATATGTGTACGCGTATCCGCCCTGCAAACGTACACAGACACGCACACACAGGCAGAATTTCGAATAAATCGAAATCAATGCCGCGCACGCGAGTCCGTAGATATCGAGCGGCAACAAAGCGAGCCGTGTTTTATTTTTCGAACACAAGAGAGACGACGCGTACAGATCGACACGGCTCGATCGAAAAAGCGTACATACGAGACAATGAGAAGTGTCTGCATAATACGCGCCCGGAGATATGATGCGCGAGTGAGCGAGCATACACGTATCGGCGTACGCGGGGATCGAGAAGAAGAATGATCGGTCGCTAATGTCAGGCTAATGCATGTGCGCGGGGGAGAGATGAATGATTGCGGTCTTCTGTCCTCTTCTTTTGAGGTGTACGCGCGCGCTCGAGAGAGGCCAACGGGACGGCATTGTGCGGGAGCGCCGATGCTTTTGATCGGACGCCGCGGCGGGAGCATTGACGATCTGTCGCCTGGATATGCATACGCTCTCTATCTCTGAGAGGGATAGTACACGCGCAGAGATGACGAGCAGGAATTATCAGGATAGCGAAAAGAACGCGATTCCTGAGGTCGTACTACGAAGCTGATTGATTTTCCGAAAGGAAGAACAATGGTCGAATGCAGATGCGGCTAGGCTGCGGCAAAAAACTCGACGCGCCGCGTCATTATCGCTGTCATTGTTCGCGAGCATTATATTTAAATGGCCCGTCGCGTGGGTGTCACGGATGCGACAGGCGTGCGTATAAAACGCCCTCCCGCATATCGAGGCGGAAAAATTCCATTGTTCGAGCCGCGCGTCTGACGAGTCACTCGGGAATTTCGGGATCGCGCGAGGATTCCCTGAAACTTTTCCTCTATTGCGCTCGCGCAGCACTCGATTTTTCGACAACGAGCTTACGGCGTTCTTTAGAAAATTGGAAAGAGCTGCCCTGTCGCGGCTGAGCGGAAATAAAAAGGGTATATAAGCGAGAAGGGGCCAATTAAAGTTCTCGGAAATAGGCGAGAGCTGACTCATCTCTCGACGACTCGAATCGTGTATAGTCGAAGACAAAAAGATCTTATCCCGATCGTCATTGTTATTCCTTCCTATTTGAGTTATCTGGAATCTCGAAATCCTGCTTGTTTTATGCATGATGCGCGCGCGACGCTTTGACCCCGCGCTGCTGCTGCTGTGCGGAGAGCAGTTCTTTTGTTTGATTGAGAGTGGAAATTTTCGTTCTGTATGGATAGCGGTATTAAAATTTAAATGCGCTGCTCGGTATTCCGCTCCGTGTGTCGCGAGCGCGCGCGCGCGCGTTATGTTGCCGGAACCGGAGAAAACATCGATTTGCGCATAATTCGTCCGCGCTTTCGTAAAAAATACTCTCATCTATCGCTACATCGCACACATCACACACTTTCTGTAAATACAAAATATTCACACACGGTGGGGACGAACAGTGCGCGCGACAGCGAAGACTGGATATTTTTCCGCTAAAATTACTCCGCTTGTCGGCGTTGAGGTAGCGTCGTCGATCAAGGCGACAGGATCTTTATGCAAAGTTCATGAAATTCAATTTTCCCGCGCTCGGCTTCTCGACGCGCGACGGGAGATCGCGCGCGTGCAAACTATGATATAAGAAAAGCGCCTCAAACACTTTGCGAAATTTTCTACCTCTTATCTTTTGATCTCCCGTGTTTACGTAAAATTCAATGCCGTGTATGGGTAAAGAAACCAAGCCGTCCTTTGTCCTCTTGGTCTAGCGAGCTATTCCTCGGCGTGAAAAGACGCCGATGGTGCTCGCACAAAAGCGTCATTAATACACTATACTCCCTTTGAATATTCACGAACTGCGCGAGTGTATAATTAGATTACGTTTTATCTTCGAATATGCTGAGTTTCCGCTTGAAACTCGGAGTGTCAGATATTTCAATTGGATCTGTTGAATTAATCGAATAGCCGAAGTGGTATGGAGTTTGATTGGAACCCAACGAGCCCGGAGTAGACGCGTCGTGAGGGGTATCATAATTCCACGTGAAATAACCTGCCACACGCGTCTACTTATTCCTCGCGGAATATGATCAACGGTGTAAACAGCACATCGGATCTCATCCCCCTCCTAATTGAAAGACTCGTATCCAGTATTCCCGCGGAAAGTACATAATGAAAAGCGATTAATTTCCCGAGCGATAAATCAGCTCGCAGAGGGTACGGTAAAAGTCGTCACGCAGCTGCGAAGCGCGCGCGCGAAAACCCAACGCAATCATCGAATATCGCTGGTGAAATATGCGAGAAACATATTCATTTCGCGCGGTATTGATCGCGGCCATAATTACATTGTCAGCCGCGCGCGTATCGATCAATCGATAAAAAGCATCAATGCCCGTATAACCACGGCGCTAAAACTAACGAACGTCTTCTCTTCTCTGTTTCAGGTAAGCTGCGTGTACGTCCAGGGAGTAGCGCAAGTGTAAGTGTGTGTGTGTGTGTGTGTGTAACACACAAACAGGTATGAGAAAACCGTTAAGAGATGAGAAATGCCGAGAGCGGCGGTTTGCGCGCTCCTAATAAAGCCGTAATTCAGCCATCGAAATGAGTATCATTTGCGCCCGCCGGAAACTACAAAGCTCTCCGGCGAGAGCGAGCTACGAAAGATCGCACGACCCGCCTTCGTGATTTACGAATCGGGCTACGCGAGAGAGGGCCACTCGTCGTAATTGCGAATGCTGGATAGGTTTATCTCCTGTAATAAAGCCGAGCAAGAGAGAGAGAGAGAGAGAGAGAGAGGGAACGGCTATGTGTATTAATGCATTGTATAGTGTGCCGTGGCTCGTTATGGCTTGGAGTATCGATGACCGAGTTGATGCTTTGCTCCTTTAAAGGCTCTCCCTGTATTGACGGCTGCGGAGCCCTTTAGAGGCTGCTTCTTTTGGCTTCCGTGCGCGGCTTTTGGATAAATTTCGAAATGCAACTCTACGCGCGTTTACGGCTGGTCCCGTTTCTCTGAAAATAATTCAGCTGAATCAGATCATATTCCCGACGTCGGCTCGCCTTTGAGCTGTAACGAGCCTGATCATAGCTTGAATATGGTATATCGCGGGAAAATGAAATAAAAAATCACTCGCTATCGTCGCTTATGTTTTAATAATGCCCCGCCTGCAGAATCTTATCGACGACGACGTATACTCGCGAGCTTTCATGCGTGAAAAGAGCGCATAATTGACTATTACATGGAGAACTTATTGATCGTTACTTAACGCAACCATCGGTTAAGCGCGTAATTAAGTGACACTTACATCGCGAGCCCGATAGAAAATATCAATGTTTCATGCACGATAATGCTCCGGCTTATGCGATAGATCTATCATCCGCGCGATGCTCCGCGAGTGGTAATTTCATATTGATAGCCCCGCCGCGCCGCGTTTAATAAACGCAATAAATACCAGGACCGCGATAATCGAGCCAACACCCGCTCGATAATTCAACGCCGATCTCCTAATACAATCGAGGGTATAACTTTCGCGATGCTCTTCCGACGGCTTCCGTGTCTAATCATCTCTCTCTCCCGCAGTGACATTCCATCGCGCCCTCTGATGAGATGCGCTTCGAAGCTCTGACGCACAGACACGCGTGCCGCCGCAGCATCAATTGCGCCGTATCTTATGGCGGTCTACTGTGTCTGCGGCGATGGGACTCGTGAATTATCATCTCGTTCCACTTCGCTTCGGCGATTATCTTTACGGCGACGCGTTGTGCGAGTTAATTGTGCGTTGATGTGGCTTTTTTCCCTGCTGTTTATTGTACGATCAAAGTAAACTTTTGAACTTTAACTCCAGACTCGTCGGCAGTCGATATGGTTTTCACTTATTGGCGTCTCAATCACCGAACGAGAATTTGATCTACGAGTTGAGCATAATTGAATCGTGAATTATTATGCATAGACGTCGTATATATTCCGATAGTATGCCCGTAAAGTCCGATACGAATCTGATAAAATCCAACTTTACGATCTCCTGAAGTTTCGATAGATTCTCAAAGCAGGATGTAATTTACACAGTTATCTGAAAAGGCTAATCCCATTACTAGCTCTGCAGCTCTCTCTCTCTCTCTCTCTCTCTCTCTCTCTCTCTCTCTCTCTCTC
>QLSS01000024.1:542490-762468 GCA_024372645.1 Trichomalopsis sarcophagae | reverse complement strand
GAGAGAGAGAGAGAGAGAGAGAGAGAGAGAGAGAGAGAGAGAGAGAGGGCCGCCGCAGGTATAGATACATCGTTACTCATCGGCATGAGAAACGCGCGCGCGAACGCCATTCGGCGTCATATTTCAGGAAAGGAGAAGAGAAGAATCCGGGCATCACAAGTTGGTAGCGAGCACGGCCGCATACCGATGTCGCGTCTTCTGCTGCTCTCGTAAACTTTTTTTCACCCTCCCTTATAGGGTCTGGCTCGTCGGTTAACTTCGAAAGCCGCTGATTTAACTTGCGCCGTCAAAGAAATTACTTTTTTGCGACACGTCATTTTTTAGTGAGAGAGAGAGAGAGAGAGAGAGAGAGAGAGATCGCTTCAAGATGTTCTTGTGCGAATATGCCACAACGCCTTGACGCCTTGAGCGAAGCAAAGGACGCTATATTTTCTAATATTATAATCACTTTCGTCTCGGAAGTCGATCTAAAACCGCACCGACGTTATCTCGCAGTTTCATTCTTTAAAGTGCCGCGCAATCGCATTAGGAACGGGAAACAAAAGCCGGACCTGCAGCCGCGGAAATATATCGGACCCTTCTTGGCTCGGCCGACCGACCGTAAAGTTGCGCGACTCTCCGGAATTATGGAGGACCGCGGACTCCTTCTTGGTCCCTCCTCTCTGCGCGATATAATGCATTCGCGAAAAGATTGGGGGAATACGTGCTCGTTGAACTTTTCGAAAGTCTCTCGTATGACGAATACGCTTTTATTAAAAAACATTTCATCAAACAGTCCCCTACACACAAAGTGCGCTTGTGCGAAAGTTATTTAAAAAATTCACTATACGCAACAAAGCCACTACTCCTGACGGGCTGAGGAAAAAAGCTGCCAACTCACAGCAGCGCGCGCAGAACAAGGGGAGAGAATTTTAAATTGCGCAAACCGCGGCGTCTCGAACTTTGCCATTACCCGTCCGCAGCTCTCTATTATTCATTTACAAAACTATCCGCAGCAGTGGCGTTGATACAATCCGCAGCACCTTCATTACACTCTATTGTAACCATCTGTGGGCTCTGGCACCGCGAAGTAATTTTTTCTAGCGTGCGCATGGCGCTCGAAACTTTTTTCCATTAACTTTTGTATTTTATTATTTGCGCGCCGACGTCATTCGATTTTCCTTCCCCGAACAGGTATATGTATTCTCGTCTTCGCCCGCTTGCTGCAACCTTCGATCTATTCCGCGAACTGCGCTTCCCACTCTCTCGACGCGCACCTCAACTTTTCCGATTTAACTACCGACTCGTCGAAAAGTCGAGAGCGAAAGGAGCTTGTCTATATGCACATGGTGCCGCGGCGCAGGAATAAATTCGGTTTACCCTCGAGAAAAACTGAAATATTTCCGCTTGTATAACACGCGTACGCGAAAATCGCTCTATGGGACGATAATCGCTCGGTCGAAAGCTCGAAGCGAGATCGGCGCGCGGCTCAGCTGTTTGTGCGTATACGATCGGCTCCTATTTCCGCTAATGTTGCCGCCGCCGTCGCAAGAGGGACGGACGAGCGATCGAAAAAGTTTTTCGATTAAGTTCATCGAGAGATCTCTCTTTCTAGCTGCTTTCCGACTTTCCTCTCTTTGCGATACTTTTCTCGTATTTCTCGGCCTGGGTTACCTGCCGTGTAAAAAATTGATCGACCTTTTCGAAGAATTGAAATGTAAGGGAAAGCTTTTTACAAATTGAATTTTTTTTCCCTGCCTCGAGATAGTCGCAAACGCGTTTGCATATTATTAAAAAGCCAAGGGCGTATCGCGTATTCTGGGGCAGCAGTTTAAACATCTAGCTCTCGACCTTCTTTCCCGCATATCCGTATCATCATAACCATTCGTATAAACGCCAGACTCTAAACCCATGGCGAAAAAAGCCCGAAAAAAGAAATCAGCCAGACGGACACAAAAGCAAGGCGGAGAGTAAGAGAGAAAGCCAGAGCTCACCGGCATAAAACTTCATTTTCATAAAGCTCGCGCGCTTGGCCTGACGCGGCATTTAAAACTCGGGCGAGAGAGGTAGAAGAGGAGCTGGAATAAAGCGAAAGTCGGGATTTTTATAAGCGGACACATCAGGGTGAAAAATCCGTCCGACGGGCTCACGCTGTCTTGGCTTGGCTTCTTGCTCTCAGCCTCGGAATGGCCCGGCGCTTTGTTTGTTTAGCTTTTAAAAATGCGAATTTTCGCCTGAATTATATATAATCCAAGTGTACACCGCGACAGCTCGGGACTATAAAAATCGGCCGTAACGTCCGCTTCCTCCCCGTTTCGCGGTAGCAGCCTCCAGCAGCGTTTATACGACAGCCGGTACCAATATAATTAGCCAGGGCGGAATGCGGCGCATTGTTTTCCGACGAGCAAACTCGCGCAGCGGCTAATGCGCGATGCATGTCGCAGTGTGCGCAGGGGCAGGTATGGCTATACGGTATAGGAGTCGGCGGTAGCCGAGAAAACGCTGGAATGCGATGGCTCTTACTTGGCTACACTGCTTTATATCGGCTGCCGGAAGATCCTGCGGGGAAGACGAATTATTTCGGTCGATTATATGAAAGATGAATTTATTTTCTTGTAATGTTAAAAATGGAAATCTAATCGAAACCTGTTTTCTGTTCCAGTAACGGCGAACCACCCACCACAAAGACCATGGATACCGCTGACCAGGCCGAACAGATCAAGACCAACATGTGAGTACATAACACGCACACGCGTGCAAAAGACAAACTCTTATCCAGAGCAAAGTTTCCGAGGGCAAAAAACTTTCTCGCGCGGCGAGTTCAAAAAAAAAGAGAGAGAGAGAGAGAGAGGGAGACCGAAAGCCGTTCAAGTTGCGGCGGCTTTGACTGCGATTCGTTACACGCGCTCTCTCCGGCTGGTCCCGCGCCAACTTTGAACTTCATCATTTACTCCGCTACGCTCTCTGAATCTCATTTACATGCTTTTTTTTTGGCTGGCACTTGTTGGTCGATTCTGTCGTTAGCTTAGCTTCGGATTTTTATTTCTCCCCCTTTGAATTAGACTCTTCCAAACTTTTCTCTTATTGAAATAAGCATGGGGCAAAAACAATGTCCGCTATCTAAAATCATAAATTTCCCGTCCGCCCGAAAATCCGCTAAAATATCACCTGATGCGCCGACCGCAGAAGTGCTGGTACACTCGCCGAGGAGAAATACCCGCGCATTCTTCTGCAGTCCGCGGGAGAGAGAGAGGAGCTGCATTAACCGCGACAGTGTCCGAGCGCGATAAATCTGTCGGCTGGCGCTAAAAAGGGAGGAAAAAAGAGCTAGCGCGCGGGGAGAGAGAATATTTTCGCGCGCGATGATACACGCGGACTTTTACGCGAACGTTTAGCGGTCGCCGGGCGGTTCTGCATAAATTATGGAGATCAGAGCCAGAGGGAGAGAGAGATATCCTTGCGAAGCACTTTATGGGCGCGGGATAAGGCTGCTTTGCGAGGGTTGGCTCGTCGCTCTCTTCAATTCTTTGTTTTTCGAGGGGAGGAGAAGGAAGAAAAAGGAGCAATTTTGATTTTATTAGAATGAAACGTTAGCGCGCGAGCCTTTTCAATTTTTCTCCGCGGATTAACTCGCCGGCGCGGCTGACACACGCGTAAGCCGCTCCGAATGAATTAAGCGCGGCAAGAGCGAGTCGTGTAATCTGGCCCCGAAAAAATAGCTCCGCCGGCCGATAATGCAGCAGCCGCGCGACGAATTAATTAATGCGTCGCGCAGATGTAACGGCCCGATTAGAGTTCTCCGAGTGCGCGCGCGCGTGTGTGGTGTAGCGCGAATTATGATGTACATCCGGAGACCGGGTAATGGTCAGAAATTAATCATCCTCTGCCGCGCAGCTTTACCTCTGCTCTCAGCTGTGTATCTGGATGTCGTTGATATCGCTGCTGAATTTTGTTGCCAGGGATACAAGGGAGGGGGAGTATCATTCGTCACGGGGTCGCGTCGTATCTATACGCGCGTTTGTAGTCCGCGTGTACACGACTCTCTGCGCGATGAATCGCTAATCCTATCCGTTGGCCGGGACGTGTGTGGGTGTATTATAACCGAGAGCTGAATGCGATCGGGGTATGAGCTGTTCCGAGATACATCCTACTGCTCTCTGCTCATTGAGATCGCTAGCTTCGATCGGAAATTGGCTGATTTTTTTCAGTCCGTTGGTATCATCGTAGTCGGCCCATGTAGCCAGAAAGAAAGAGAAGAAAATTTTTCTAAACTTGAAAATCTGCGATATTAACCAGGCATGCGTCATCGACGGCAAACGATAGCGCTCGAGTTCCGAAATCCCTTAAGACACCCTCCGAAACCGCAGCGACTATAGCTCCGTTGCATTTTAATCTCGCTGCCGTATACTCGGCGGCAATTAAAAGCTTGAATAAATTCCCGACTCGAAATCCAATCGTAAATTGCCGACTCAGACAAGATTCGCGCAAACTATTACTACTGCGAGCTCGAAAGACGCTGAATTTTGGAAGCCACCGCTGCAACGGCGCAAAATTGCAACCCCCGCGCGCGGGATCAGTCTCGGATTTATGGGACGATAAAAGCGCGAGGGGAGAGCCGATATTTTGATATCGGATCATACAAAGTCGCTTATTTACCGGAGCCGCCTTTTTTTCGAATCTCGAGAAAATTAAATTCGCCCGAGAGCTCGTATTTTCCGACTCAGCCCCGTTCTCGCTCGTTCTATTCCGATCCAGCTCGCGTTTATTATACGTCATTTCACTTTACCTTTCCATTATCTCCATCGGAATTAAAAGGAAAAAGGAACACGCGACGAGCGAGCCGAGTCGGAAAATCGTTTAAAACGAAGGTATACATAAAAGCTCGGTCCTTCGCGCGCATGCAAATGCGCTCGAAGGTACACCATCGCAGGGGGTTAGCACGTCGGCAACGCGAGATTTCCCATTCGATAATGCAAATGACGCCGAGCGCGCGCGAATCTGAAATTATAATATTTTTATCGTCGGGCCGCGCGGATAATAAATCTAATGAAAATCCGTCAATGGATTGCCCGACGAATTCCCCGCGTCTCTCCCTCTCTGTATGCATTTATCAGTTATTCAATTTGCGCTCGCAGCTCTCGGGGCATGTTTTATTTATGGCCTCTGGCCGCTCGCGCGGTTATCGGAGCGTCACGCGAGGGTCGCCCCGCGCGCGGGATAAAAAAAGAGTAGCCTTTCGATCGTTCCCGTCTGTCCGTGCATTCATACATAATTATTTCGAGCGAATCGGAAAAAAGCCGCGCCGATCTTTTATTCGATATTTAATAAGAGGATTATATCTAATTGTTTGTACCCTCTTCCGGCTGCCGCCTGTCAGTCAATTTATTCGCGTCCTTTGAATGGATTTACTGCAACGACAAAAATCTCGATTCACTTATCGTCCGAGAGAGGGCTATAGAGCGAACGCGATCATGATTGATTGAATGACACGCGCTCGCGGTATCTTCGCGTGTGCGCGTATACCGGTTCGGCTTCGCGTGAATGCACATACCGCAGACGATATTCGATTCCGCAATAAGCGAATGCAAATATACGACCACTGTGGACTTCTAATCTGCGGGGCAATAGCTCGAGAAGTACCGAAAAGAAAAGTAAAAATGGGTAACTGTATTCTCCCGCGCGTATTACGTAAATCTTGTTCGCCTATCCCACGAGGTCGGTAGCCGTTGCAACCCCTTATCCAGTTCAACGGGAAGACAAAGACTCTTCCGTCCGACTGATCTGGCCCTCGCCGGGCGGCAATAATCCACGTATACATACATACACACATACGCAAGGGCACAGGAGAGCAAACGAGTGAGAGAGAGAGGCAGAGTTCGGCCGGTAGCCACGCTGCAGCGGCCGATGCCGTTACACATTAGCGATAAGCAAATGGATTCGAAGCATCTGCGCGAGACGAAAGAGGAAGTTAAGCGAGTGCGTCCATCGCTCGCGCGCGCGCGAGGGATAAAATCGCGCTTATCTTCGCTGCGAGTTCAGCTCGCGCCTCGTGGCCGGCTGCATCGCGCGCACGGGAGTATAACGCGTAGTGCAGCACTTTGCGCCGCGCGAGAGCGGCAGATAAGGGCCTTCGGAAGCCGCGAGACTCGAGTCAGCGAGCCTTAGGGAGTTCATATACAAAGGAAAGTTTGCGCCGCGATGCTTTTCAATAGAAGACCTGTATAGTCGTCAAAAAACATTCGGCTTGTGTAATTTACGAGCGCCAGCAACGAGCATTAGCGAGCGCGCGTCCGAAACGCCTAATGAGCGGTAAATCAGCCGTAGGCGCGTAACACACATTGTAGCCGGCGAACAATCGAAGTTTCTATAGCCTTCTGCAAGTACTGCACTGTAGCTGGAATTCGAATCTCCCGGCAAAACTCGTCTTGGATAGTCAACGCGTGATTCTTCAATATGCACACTGACACAAGAACTTAACGAGACTGATCAATATAACCTCACGCGCGAGTGCGGGACGCAACCTATAAAGCATATTCCCCTGTTGGCTAAAAATAATCGCGTCCCTGTATAGCCGTCCGCTAACTGTACACGCGCTGCAGCCAAAAAAGTTACGCGGGCGTTTTAATTGAAACTCGGTTAAATCGGGCCACGAGAGCAATAAATACGTTTGCGCTCTGTATATACGCGCAGTATTCGACGCGCGCATCCGAGTCGTTATATGCGTACCATAGTCGACGCGCACAGGGGAGTCGTCCGCCGCGAATTATATCGTCCGTCACGTGCAGCTCCTCGTCTCGATCCGCAATCTCATTAAGCCGCGCGCGGTCTAACGGTGCACCCTGCGCGCTCGCACACACCTAATAAGATGTTTCTGCTAATGAAAGCCGTAAAAATCCGCGCGCCGCAGCCACGCCCCCGCCTCCGTGTGTCTGCTGCACTGTACACGATTCTCTTATGCGGATACGCGTGTTTGACACGCTGAGGTCAAACCTGTGTCACGATGATTCTGCTCGAGATAATTTATGAGATAATAATGTCCGACACTGCGGAGTTTCGAGCAAGTTTGAAGAAGAAGGGATCGGCGTTAGCATCGCGCGTGCGCGCACACGCGTCCCCGCTCGTAACTAATAGCTCATTATTTCCGAGGCAGGCCATTACGTTAAAGAAGTCGTAGTTTGAATTTGCGCAATCTTTCTCTCTCTCTCTCGTCTTCCCACAGACGCACAGCGAGCTCTTTGAAGTCTCGCGCGAGCGAGCGAGAGAGAGAGAGAGATGACTTATTCATGAGTCGCTGCTTTTCTTCAAACGGCGCAGTTTACAGGAAGAAGTACACAAAGTAACATTATTTCCAGTTGTGTTTATTACGCGACGAGTCCAGGCCGGATAGAAAGCTGCAGCGACAAACTTGGCCGTCAAAGCAACGCCTCTCTCTCTCTCTCTCCGAGTCTCGTTAAACGTCTGAACCAGCACTACTGCGTTGGCTATTCTTCGAAGCGATCGAAGCGTCGACAGTCGAGCTTTGATTTTCGCTCGAATCGGATTAAATTTCCAGCGCACGGCAAACGTGTATTTTCCGCTCGAGCTGACATTATATTCGCGCGTATTCTGCAAGCAGGTCAAAGTGGCGTTCTTCATTCGAAAATTCTCTCTCGTTTGCCCGCTTATAAAGGTTCATTTGGCGGCAAGTTGAACGCCTCGTGCGCCGAGACTCCATCGGAAATTGGGGACGAGGAAAGAAAATCTTCCATCTGGAAGAAAACGCGCTCGCGCGAAAGTGTCGTTCTCGCCGGGATACAGCGAGTCGTCTATGCAAATGCCTCGTTACCGGCGTTTATGGAAAGGCGTTATACAGCGCTTATATTTCCAGCGCCGGTTAACGCCTCGCGCTCTGCATCTTGCGCGCGATCGCCAAAGGGCCGCGCGCGAGCTATATGCGGTTATACGCACGCAGGGGCGGGAAATGAGGCGAGAGGAAATTACAGCGCCCGTCGGAAAAGTTGGCGACCGCCTCGTGCCCGAGAGCTGTTATCGCGACTATGACGAGAAGCGAGTCGTGCGTCGCGCGCGAGATTCGGGTTAAACGTTCCGACCTTCGTATTTATACGGCGGCGAAAATGCTCGCAATCACGATAATTGAAACGGCGTCGACCGTTCCAACAATTGATTCCACCGGCTAATAATAATCGACCATTGAAACGGCGACGTCCAATTAGCGAATTGCGCAAGCTGGCGACCGCCGCGCACGAAATCGCGGCTGGACTTTGCGTCAAAGGCGCGGCTTATCGAGACTCGTTTCCCCGCGCAAAGCTCGTCGCATTGAAATCGCGTCAAGCATTTCATCCGTCGTACCTGCGCGGACACACAGCTGGCATTAAACACATCAAAGGTTCTTCGAGCTGTGATATTCCCGGCGAATGCTTGCATGTAAATGCCGCTGGAAGAGCTGTGAATGCGCTCGAGTATATTACGTATGTATATACGTATAAACAGAGCCGCCGCAGCCGCCGGCTGCAAACGGAATTTATGCAGACATCGCGCGACGTCGAGAAGACAGCTCACTTTATGCTGATCCTCTTATCCCCGAGGTTCACGGCGCGCTCGGGAATGACACGCATCCGCGTATATGCGCCTTAGGCTTCTCCCATCCGCCTCTTTAGCCCTTTTCCAAAGGCTCCCGGCTGGATATTTTTTTTTTTCCCAGCAGCAGGACCCCTATATAAGCCAGCCTATTTGACTAACGAAGAAACGCTCGTTTCAGGCATATTCACGGTGATGTGCTACAACGTGCTGAGCGACAAGTACGCGACGCGGCAGATGTACGGTTATTGCCCAAGCTGGGCACTCGAATGGGAGTATCGGAAGAAGGGTATCCTCGACGAGATCAGGCACTACGCCGCCGACATAATCAGTCTACAGGAGGTCGAAACGGACCAATTCTACAACTTCTTCCTGCCCGAGCTCAAGATGGACGGCTACGACGGCATCTTCTCCCCCAAGTCCAGGGCCAAAACGATGGCCGAGAACGATCGCAAGTTCGTCGACGGCTGCGCCATTTTCTTTAGGACTGCCAAGTAAGTGGCGTACATACCGTACTGATGCGACCCTTCGTTAACGAGACGCGTTCCCTGTAGCGATCGGGAAGCTTTTTTGCCAAACGATCGCTCTTACATATATTATACGATTGAGATGTGTTAATCTCGTTTCGTCGACTTCTTCTCGCGATCGTGACGTCCAGCTCTGATTAACCTTCCGGATCGTTCATCTCCAGAGCGACTCTTATTCGAGAAAATCAGCGCGTCATCGCGCACGCGCAAAACAAAGCAACGAGGCTCTGCTCGTTATGAGAATACATAATGCGCGTACGCGTGCTAGCAGCGCACGGTAGCGGTCAATAAACGGTCGAGGGATGCTACGGCCGATTTCCGCGTTGCTAACGACATCGTTAAGAGCCGCGCGTCTTTTGTTTGATCGACAAATCGGCGTTTCGTTTATATATCGGGAGCTTCTTTCGAAATTGGCCACATCGCGTACATATATAGTCTCGCGAGAGTCGATTTCGATTCACCATGGAGGCAAATCCCGGCGCGCGCCAGTTCAATTTTCGCTCCGCAGCTGAGTTCGATCGCTTTCGCAATCTAGCGGATCGCAGTGTTTTAGATTGCGGCGGTAGACCTTGTCACCTGTTCTACGGCCCAATCGTCGATCCGAATATTAGAACGTCGGAGCTTTCGCGGAGGGATAGAAATAGAATCGTTCGCAAAGCCGCGGGAGAGTAAAGAGAGTAGCTAATTCGCTTCGCTGCTGCGTTTAGGTTCACACTGATCAAGGAACACCTGGTGGAATTCAATCAGCTCGCGATGGCCAACGCTGAGGGTTCTGACCACATGCTGAATCGAGTTATGCCCAAGGACAACATTGGTCTTGCCGCTCTCCTCAGGACCAAGGAAGCCGCCTGGGATAATGGTAAGCCTTTATCCATATCCATCCATTTTTCATTTCTTCGCAGTAGCGGTGATTATACCCCGCCGCATCGAACGCGCAGACGCGGATTTAACGACCAGTGAATAATTTTATTTAATCGGATTACTCGAAAACGCGTTCCGGACCGAATGAAGCTGTTTGCGGAAACGCTCGCGAGCGATCCGATCCAGCGCTGGATTTAACGAGATTTAATCCTCAAAGTGTTACAGCTGTTCGCCGCGGATAATGCAAAAACCGCGGCGTTTATCGAAAATCCGTTCGACTCTGGAAAATATTTCATTAAATAATGCTCGATCAAAAAGCTCCGACTATCGAACTCGGCGCTGCAGCGAAACAATGCCGAGATGACGGACTGTATACCATCTAGGCGTCCGAATGAAAAAAATGGATGATAAAGGAAAGCGAAAAAAATGGAGCCCGCGAGAGTTTACTGCCGGCCGGCAAACATTTGGTTCGAGCTGCGTAGCTCGTAAAAGGACCTTACGATAGCGCGGCTCGTTTTCTCTCTTTTTATCGCGGCAGCGCTCTTCATATTGACCGAGGGCGCTCGACGTAATTAAGCCGGTGCTTCGCTTTTTATCGGCGCTGGAGAACTTTGCGCGCGCGCTCTGTCGTTACGACGTGCGGATAATTCAAGCTTATATCTATGGGAAATGCAGGTCTTCCCCAGGACCCACTGCAGGTGCAGCAGCCCATCCTCGTGTGCACTGCCCATCTGCACTGGGACCCGGAGTTCTGCGACGTCAAGCTCATCCAGACGATGATGCTGAGTAACGAGCTGAAATCCATTCTCGACCAAGCCGGTCAGTCCTTCAGGCCCGGCCACAAGTCCGACGCCTCCAACGTCCAGCTGTTGCTCTGCGGCGACTTCAACTCGCTGCCCGACTCTGGTAAGCCATCGCATTATCATACGTGCGCGTCTAGCTGTAAACCGAATTTTTCCTCGGACGATGATATAAACGTTGATGTTGCGCGCACAATAAACATAATTCGGCCTCGCCTTCTTGCATCGAGAGAATAAAGAGAGTCGGTGCTCGCGCGAGCTGCAACTACCCCAGAGGCAGACGCGCATACCTCTTGTCGATTCCGTTATGCGATCGAGAGAGCCGACCGTCGAGAAAGAGAGAGAGGGAGACGCATTAATAATGCCAGGACGACTTGCTTTCCGAAACAGGCGTAATCGAGTTCCTGACCTCGGGCAGAGTGGCCTCGGACCATCGCGACTTCAAGGATCTGGCTTACAAGTCATCCCTGCAAAAGATCTCCGGTTGCGACAAAACCAACGAGTTCACGCACTCGTTCAAACTGGCCTCCGCCTACAGCGAGGACATCATGCCCTACACCAACTACACGTGCGTATTTTTCATGGCCAGCCTCGATTCTCACTGCGACGGACCTGCTGAGCTCTTATTCTTCTTCTTAATCTTTTTCAGATTCGACTTCAAAGGCATCATAGACTACATTTTTTACTCGAAGCAGAGCATGGTGCCTCTGGGCCTGCTGGGCCCGCTGAGCGCGGACTGGTTCAGGGAGCACAAGGTCGTTGGCTGTCCCCATCCCCACGTACCATCTGGTGAGTATGCACCGAGCTATAAGTGTCGCCAAGGGATGGGCGAGTATATATGGGAAAACGTCTAAAACATTTTTCCGTCCTTTCGCAGACCACTTTCCACTGCTAGTCGAACTGGAGATGACGCCGACAGCGGCAACGAGCAACGGCATGATCTCGCGCAGGTAGCAGCTGCTTCGACCTAGGCCCAAGTAATGCGAAACGATGATTAAGAGGAGACCATCGTCGGGGCTGGGAGGAGTAGCTTTGATCGAGCGCAAGCGTTTCAACTGTCGTAGGGGGTGATGATGCTGATGCTGATGACGATAATGATGATGATGATCGTGCTTGTCATTATTATTCCTCTCATTATCCTCATACGCATTATCATCGTAATTGTAATTGTGAAAAGGGAGCGACGAGAGAAAGAGAGAGAGAGAGAGAGAGAGGGGGGATAATTGGGGAGAAAATCAAGGAACTCGAATGATGACACACACACGAGCGAATTGGAAGCGCCGTCGCCAAGCAAAAAGTGTTGAAGAGAAACCAATGAAAAAATCAAGTGCGAGGAAGGACGACGTCGCTCCTTCTATTGACATTCTTAGGCTCTAGCAATATCACTACTCGCAGTCGACGACACGATACACGAATACACGTGTTCTCACACACGCGCACACACACACACACATACACTTGTAACACGACATTGTACACCGGGACCCACATACGAGCACACCTTCATTGCATACAGAGAGAGGGACATAGAGATATAATCACACGTACACACACGCGCGCAACTACTGAAGAGGATGCTGCTGATGATGAGTTGAAGTTGAAGGACGCAGAGATCATCGAAGATGCAATTAATGAAAAAAAAAAGAAAATCAACAGGACTCGCGATGACACACATACACCAGGCAGCCTCGCGAGCCTCGTCTCTAATAGAGTATAAGAAAAATCACGATCACGGTGATGGGAGAGAGTTAGTTATGTGTTGTAACGCCGCGTCTAGCCCATGTATAGTGTATTGCATTTTTAGCGAGAGATGAAAGCCAAGCGATGTGAGCAGAATATAATTCGAGCGAGAGAAAGACCTTTGCACCTCCCCCGAAGCCTATAAAAAAACCCCTGCGTATGAAGGAGCAAGCCCCTTCTTTTGAGGACAAGTGTCGAAAACGTGTCTATCGTCACCAATCCAGATTAATAATTGTAGATATACGCCTATTTTCCTACAAGCTCGCTAGAGTGAAGAAAAAACAAGAGATAGAGGAGAGTATTCAGTCAACACGAGTGAAGCACGAGAGGAGCTGACGACTAATGAGAGATGAAGAAAGAAGGGGAGGAGGGAGATGAAATTGATAATGATATTCCGATCAAACCTCTGTGATATATCGACGCGTCGAACGATTCGGATGCGCTCAGTGTGAGAGAAGAGAAGCCCTTTTTCTTCTTCTGTGTAGACAGGACGTACGTACGGAAGAAGTCTCGAAGATGGATAACACCCACGTATAATTGTACAGAATCATGAGAGTGTCACGAGAAAGATATTTTGAGCGTCTGCCAGAAAAGCCCTACAACCTATTAAACAAAAGTAATCAAGTATCCCAAAGTAACCAAGAACGTTCTCGAAACCATTCGGAGATATGCACATTTTTTATATAAGAACGCTGCCATCCAGTTGAGGTGAAAAACAAACAAACAAAAAGATAAATAAATAATGAGGAAGAAGGCGGAGAGAAAGAAATTGTATTTTTCAAGGATAAATGAAAACAAAAAATATTGATAACATACACGCTACACTGGGCTGTGCGAAGTGATTGGAGTTGACTTAAACAATTTCAATGCAAGTACAAATCTGTTCTTATTGGCCACGTATATATCGATAAATGATAATGTTATACATAAAGCGTAAGGATGTAGATGATATAGTAGGAAAAGTGTAATTTGTAAGTACGGTTATAAATAATATCTAAGCGTTGTATGCGTTTTAAACACGTCATAGCGTCTCTTCGACACACTTTCGCTCGACGAGCATGCAAAGATCAGTCAGGCTATTCAATCTACCTTTTTTCCCTAACGTATTTTGTTCACATTATTGTATACTCAGACAGACCCGCGTCTCCTAAACGTTGTTTACCGTAATTACACTTTTTTCTTTCAACATTGTGCATGAATTTAGATGTTGCATTTTCCTATCACGATAATTTATTTAGCTATTCCAAGTGCAATCCATACTTTAGTGAGAAAGTACTTGTAAAATAGTTGGAGATATTTCTAAAAGTTTTTTTTACGATAATTTCTGTTAAATATTGCAATACAAAAAATGAATTTTTAAACTTATTTTTTTCTACGATAAATATGTTTATTTGCACAACTTGTAAGACTTTTAGATGTGTATTTATTGAGAGTGAAATAAGATACTCGATTCATGTATATATTTCCCTAATTATGATTAATTATACATAATTTTTAACGCTCTACGCTGTTAGGAGTATTAACTGTGGGTCATTTTACTAATTATTTTCGTTTGTTGAATCGTGTTAGCCTACAGCTACTGAATTCGCATTCTATAATACTCCGACTATTTATATTATGCTTTCTTAGTTAAAAACGGGAATGATCGTAAATTTTTTATTACCTTTTACTACACAGATTGTTTCAGGAATCGCAAAGAACTTTCGTGTATAATAGCTTAGCTTCTATCCGCTTTTTGCACCGCGAAAGTTAAAATGTAACAAAGATTATCGTAGCTGCTTTTTGACTCTTAATTTATGTTCAGTTTTATATAAATCGAATAACTTACATGTGACATCATCATTGTACCGCGTAAAAATTTCAAGCATTCAAGATCTAATACAAAGTAAATTTGACGCGCGATACCTATTTATGCTTATGCATATTGCATTGTGTACAAAATAATTTTTTTAATTATATTTTTTAAATAATGCTGTTGCAATTATATGTCTACAATACTAATATCGAGCGCCATGACAGAACATTCAAGCACTATCACGAATTATGCTATGTACGGTTTTTTATCCATGCACAACTACACGTTATTCATACATATACACGTACACACGCACGCATACATATACAGATACGCATACAGATGTACTGGACACAAAGAAAAATACACATTCGAAAGCTTATGCGCAGTATTTTCTCCGTTTTCGAAGAGCGAAAATCGCGTTTGCGACAATATGTAATTACTTCAAAGCGTAAATAAGCGAAATGTCGATATGCTCGATTAGACATGATTACGAACATAAGTTTTGGGCGTACCTACTTGAAAATCGCTCGATCGGTTGCATCGAACAAGACGTGACTTTGAAAATAACTTTATCGAGACCTGATCAACTTGTTCATTTGCGGTTTGGTGTAACCGAATCCCCGATTGTATCTTGATGCCAAGCTGATTTTCTAATCATCAAAGACCGACGTCCAGTTTTCGTGCTTCGCGCTCTCATGTACAAAAACGCCCTTTTCCTCTTGTTATTCCGAAATTCTAACCGCGAAGAATTAAAAAAAGGACAGACTGACTTTAATTCCTAGTATTTATTTACATTTAACGTTTACAGGAAGAAAACAAAATAATAAAAAAATAATAATTATCGATAAAGAAACTAAGACTTTTGTACTGCTTTAAGCACTCCTCCTACTCACGGCTTAGTAGTGTCTTATCTTCACATAGCTGTCGTTTCATTGCAAGAGAGAATAACAGAACAATATCCAGCAAATGTATACAAACGATTGCGAGAAGAACCGTCAGAATAGCTATGTTTGTAAAAAGAAAGGAAATTGCGTTATAATGTAATAATAGGAAAAGTGGAACTTGTATCAACGAAAAATAGTCTGTGTATATCTTATCCGGGGTCAATCGAACAATTTTCACAGCAGCAGCGACGAGAGACGCAAGATCGTATCAGAGTTGTCCGCCACTCGTCGGTACTATTCAAGTCTCCTTCGCGCGAGCGCTTGGATCTGAAAAAGTTTAAGGGTGAGAAAGTGAGAAAGTAAGTGGCAAAATAAAAAGATTTATCGAAATCACGTAGAGATAAAATATTAACATTATCGTCAAGGGATTACGTTAAACAATTTAAAATAATTCAAGGGTTAGGCATTTGCGAAAAAGAGTATTTGTACGTCCTGTTGTTCTACATCGATAATAACGCGTTCTCCTCGTGTCGATCCAGTCGCAAATTAATAATACCAGAGATATATATTGCGTTCGTAACGACGTCGTAGGGCCTAACAGCGTTGTGTACTTTATTTTTCTTTGATATCACACACATGCATGCCAGGGCCAAGTATATTGTTTGGACTTCGAAGCCACTTTTTTTACAACTGTACAATATTATGCATAGGAACTCTTTCACGAAACGAAAATGTGTTTAAATGTATTTTGCTTGTACCTTCAATGCGGTCCAACGCGATTGCGTAAATCTACCATCCATGATACATTTGATAGCTCTTTCGTTTGTATTCCGATTTTATTCACAAACGTGTGTCTTGATTTTTGTTCTTTTATTTTCAAATTATTTTAAACGTACATACAACACAGTATTCAAAGAAATGTGCGTCTGCTTCGAAGTGCCAACTTGGCTCGGTTTTATAGAGAGCAGTTTTTAAAGTATTTCTGCATACGTGAATAAATAAAAATTTGTGATAGAGCACTATTACTTATTCGATCTACTGAATAAAAAACAAACGGGGTCGGGAGGGGGGTGTAACGGGTATATAAGAACTCGTGTGTTCGAGTCTTCGGTGCGAATGTTGTGAGCAAGTCGTGAGAGCGTGTGTGTTGTGACGTAGCGATTAGATTGATAAATCATTTGAAATTGTAAAATTACGACAGTGTTTCGCTCCAATTGTAAAAAATGAAATATCGAATTCTTAAATCATGTAGCGAAATAATAATCACTTGAGAATTCTGATTGATACTCAGACCGATTATAATGAAATTACTTGAAAATCTGTAATACTTTCTTTGTACGAAGCTACGATGTGCACGATAATTCTTTCGGAGCCGCAGGCGAAAAATTGTATGCGTCAAATTTAGAACATTTGACATTTTTCACGTCATTACTCAAGCAGAACAATTGTACATTTTTCGAAACTCGATTATACAAAAACTGACATGAGTTTGCCGCATAGACGCATAAATCATAATTTCGTTAAACGATAAAATAAA
Organism: Trichomalopsis sarcophagae; assembly: GCA_024372645.1. Lineage (NCBI taxonomy): Eukaryota > Metazoa > Arthropoda > Insecta > Hymenoptera > Pteromalidae > Trichomalopsis > Trichomalopsis sarcophagae. The sequence goes on along the minus strand of QLSS01000024.1, from coordinate 745,765 downwards.
CTCCTTAGAGAAATTAAAATATCGCTTATTGACCAATGAAATGTCAACATCGACTCGAGGGCATCGCTGTGCCTGTATAATTTTAGAATTTACAGTGTGACGGGCGACTGCGTTATAGACGTAACTAGAGTTTATGATAATATCGCTGCATATAATCTATATTGTAATGTATAAATTTGATGGACGAAGAAGCACAATCGAATGACTAATACCAGCAGAATGTGTATACATTTTTTTTGTTTTTTACTGTAAGCATTATGATAAAATTCACCATAACGTAGTTAATAATTCGAAACGTCTCTCGATTGTCCTTTTATTGTGAGGAGAGGCTTAGGTGAATCTTGTGATTTCTATACTTGACTCCAAAATAATTGGTTGACTTAAAAGTGTTCATAAAGTTAAGGCAAAAACGAATTAATCTCAATCGAAATTTCATTTTTTAGGGTAGTATATAACATGCTGCCACGCAAAGCGAACGGGAAATCGAGTATTTTTAAAACAATTTGACTTTTTTCATTGTATCGTAAATTTGAGCAATTTTCTGATTCACCAAAGTCCACTCTGTCACCGATTTCTTGTAAAAATAGTTTAATACAGCCGACTCACTGTACACATCACCGGTCCATCTTCTTCATAGGCATAATTCCATTTATATTGTCGAATGTAAAGTGACTCACACAGATCTCTGCGTTTACTGTGTATATGTTGAATTTTTTTCTCCGTCGATACGTAACTTTAATAAACAATAAAGTACAGTTTTTTCAAGCTACTCGCTGCATGAATGATTGTTATGGAGGTATCTACATTTAGTTTAGACTTTTAGTACTAATTATTTAGATAGGTGATCTTTTTTTTCATTGTCACTACTCAATTTAATTATAATAATGAAAATGAAGCAAAGCAAAGGTTATATCAGCGACTGTAATGATGTCTATGTTCTAAGTGATGTTAATAGATGTAATTCCGTCAGATCCAGGGAATTTTTAGTACCTTTTCTATATGATTTTGAACAACGGTGTGCATAAAATGAAATGAAAGAAAGATTAAGATAAGAGACAAAAGAACTACTGTAATGTATCTATACTTCATAACCCAGACTCCTAAGCATAATGCGTAGTCCCTAGAAAAGAGAGAGAAAGAAAAAACAATGTAAGAATATAAGTTATAGTGGGTAAAAAATTGAGGCGATCCTGCCTGCACAGTGCCACGTGCATTCTTTACAAATTTATTATTAAAAGAGTCAATAGGATCCAAGTGTAACAAACATTTCCATACTTCAATTTCGGTTGTACACTTTAAGACTTATATACTATTAATGAGTATTATAAAATCTCTGGTGGCTGATCATTCGCACTTTACCATATCATTACCGCAAAACTTTAAACAAGTTTAACTACCATTGACGAGATGTACAAATCTTTGACTTCGGTCGCCAGCCAAAACAAAAGCATGTTTGTTATGCCTGGATTTGCTCGAATGGAAGTTCCTCAAGCTCGAGAGCTCACCGCTATCGAACGCTGAGATTTTTGTCAATGATCCAGCGACGCGATTACGTACGAAATTAAAATTAGAGATACGACCAAATTTAAGAATTGCGCTTTCACTGTAAAAATACACACGCTGTAAACGAATGACGTGGCACTTGGGCGCTGAGGTAGCTTCGGGGGGCTTCACTTCCATGGATTTAGAGGTCTAAGTATAATGTATTATAATGAAAAATAAGAAGTAAAGACGAAACTGCGTTCAGGTCGAACACAGCGCAGTTGAATCTGTACTTTTATAAGTGAGGCGGAGGAAACTAGAGAGAAATTTAAAGGATTACATAAAAGGGAAATAGACACGAGTCTCGGCTGAGATCTAATAGGAAATCAAATAGAGAGAATCGAATTAGCCATGTACCATTTTGAAAGATACGAAAACACAGCCACAGACACTGTAACCAATGTATACAATAATAGGTGAATCAAGAAGCTCCGGAGAGCATATTACACAAATCGCGATTCCGAATTTTTTCTATGATGATGCCAACAGCTTCTGGACTGCGGAGCCTCTTGACTCGCCCGAACAGAGTTCGCTCGTCCCTTTAATTTCTTCTAATATCACCACAGGCAGTTGTTCACCGGACTCATACACGCGCCTTTCTCGGGTAAACCCGCACTCGCAGCCTCGATCCATAAAGATTCGCGGATTCTCGAGCAGAAATCCAATATTCTTTCACGGGCAGACCTTATCTTTAAGAGATTGCGTTCGCGACGTTTTTTTCGTTGATAGGGTGCTAAAGTGTGTTTGATGTTTCAAATTTTCCGCTCAAATGAAGCTGACATTTGGACTAGAAATTTCAAATTCCAATTACACTTCGACACCTATATTAGTTTGCCGTGTGAATACGTTGTTCGCTGCCCGCAAAACGATTGTACATTAGACAAAGACGTTTGTACCATACATCGCGTGTAAACAAGACCAATCTCCATTTTGTACAAAAAAATTAAAATAACAGCTGCTCGAGGATCCGGCGTATGCATTAGCACCAAAGCCACAAAGAAAACAGAGTCCAGCGCGAAAGCAGAAAAGAACCAAAAAAAAACAAAAAAAAAAAAAAAAAGATCGCCAACTACGGTAAATGAATTTGTTATAAAGCCACGTGTAAAAAGGAAATTTAAAAAAAAATCGAGCTATCGCACCTCGTATTTTAATCAAATTTTTAACGTCGATCCTCGCACGGCCCCTGTGTTGGTCGAGCGCGAAGTTTTTCGTAGTTTTAAGCTACTGGATATACTATATTGTACATTTTTTAAATTAATTTTTTTATCGACGATGTTTTATATTTTTTTACAGTCTCTAAGACGGAAGAACCTCGCGCTCGACGCCTCGGCTGAGGATCAGCGCGCCGCGACACGTCGTGCGACTCGTTTTTGTAATATATAGAATTGTATAAAAAAAATGAAGCAAATATTACGCAAGCGAAACGCTGTACCTTTTAAGCGAACGTGTGTCGCTTCGAAAGAAGCTCTGTTTTCTTCAATGTATTGGGTTGCGAACGCCCGATCATACGTTGTAAAGGCATGAGATGTAATTTTTAAGGTGTAAGGGAAAAAAACTTCAAATGTTAGTGCTAAATAGTTATGGCGTCGAGATCTGTGTTATAATAGGATGCAAAACAAGAGTTAAAAATTACACACGTGTGAAATTTCGTCAGTTCGGTGTATGACGTCGATTAAGAAGAACCACAATTGCATGATCATCATTTTACGATATGGACAACACTAGATCACTTTAATTTCTTCTCTATTTCTTGAAAAAATGCAATGATTGTATATGGGCTGCGTTTGAATCATGATTGAATGTATCGATTTATTAAAATAAACACAAAATAAATGGAAAAATATAAAAATTTAAAAAAATAATCGACGAGTGTTTGTTATTTTTTCGTTCTGTAAGCGGGATCCTTATTTCTTTATCAGTACACACACTGGCTGTGTTTTGTTGTAACGACTTTATTATACCTACATTATCAATTTTGTACATATGCTTAATTGCTAGCTCCTCAAATAAATTTAACAAAGAGCCTAATACGTTTAGCTAGAAGAAAGTGAACAATCATACTAGAATCAGTGCACAATCCACACAGCAATTCAGTTATTATAGGATTTTAAATTTAAAATTTCGTATATATTCTTTTAATCATATTATTTTGTTCTGATCTATTCGACTACTGCGCACATTCGTCAATCAAAAGTCAGTCACTTCCAAACGATACTAGGCTTGATATTGCTCTTCACCGCCGGATGTTTCGGAATGCTTCGACAATAATTGTGCACTCGAACTTCCAGACAAAGCACAAGCAACGCGGTGATGACCCCGATGAACCAAATAGCCAAGATCGGCATGACCTCCCACAAGGTCACATAATTCGGATTTGAATCGGTCAACTCCTCGTACTTGTAGAGGTACTTTGATTTCAATCGTTGCATTATACCATTGTTCATCAGTCGCACGATACTGTAAAATAGTTAACGCACAAATCAGTACTCAACAACTGATATTTATACGACAGCAGAAATTGTACGTACTAATAGTTTAGCGTCTCCGTGTAGGGACTGTCTTTCGCCAGAGCTAATGCCATCCACTCTATTCTTGGCAGCTGTAGCGAGCCCAGAACACATGACAATATTTGGTTGCTTCCGGAGAACGAGACCTCGTTAGAGTAATAAGCGATTTTCTCACGACAGGCCTAAATTATTAAAAAAGCATTATACATCAATTGAGTTGGCTCACTTGGTACTAACCTGTTGGAATCCTTCGTATGGCTGTACAGGCATGGGCTTATCTGTCCTCAAATGTTCTTTCAAAACTCCCACTAGAGGATCTCCGTGGAGCTAAGATCAATCATTTAAAATATCACTTGTCAAATATACTGTAAATAAAGAATAGAACGATGAACTCACTATCAAATCTTCGTCTCGACTGCCGTTCAAGATGATGAGTTGATAATCCGAATTCAAAAATTCATCGATTGTGGAGAACGGCAGGACCGTCGTTAGGACTGTAATGTAGCTGGTTATGGAGGCCGAATAGAGAGCGTTAATAAACAAGGACGATAGGAGGATCCAAAAACAAAGCATTTGAGTTGCCTGGTTGTGTGGTGGTTCTGTATAACAGATTGAAAGGCGCTTTGTCCTTAATCACATTAAATTGCATTGAAAAGAAGTAAAGATTATACCTGGTAGACCTTGTTGAGTATAGATACCCCAGACGTTGATGAAATTCTCTAAATACATCCTGGAATTGAAATAAGGTCTTTGCATCTTATTTTTCGTCAATCCCAATACCGCTGAGAGAATCAATACTGTCAGTCCTAATGACATCCACGAGTATTTGTCAAATACCTAGATAATGTTCAAATTAAGTAAATTAAGCGAAGATCATAAACTGTAATATTTATTTTCTTAAAAAATCCAATATCAATACACCCACTCGAAAATAAGCCGACCATTGAATGTTGGTCGAATTAGGCAGTCTAGCATAGAGGTGGGTGTGCGTAGTCATCAAAGGGATGGTAAAGTCGACCACCTGCAGTCGAGTATTAGACACACTGAGTAGCGCTATCACGATGTCCGCCCTATTCTCGGACATCGCCTTCATGAGACCGAACCACTTTTTCGTATCTTCGTCTTGGTAGCCACAACTGTCATCGTGTACCGTGACGTTGATTGTGAAGTTAGCGACGTTCTCCAACTCTGTCGTTAACTTTGAGAGGTAATTCTTCCAGTTTTGATTGTACGCAGCCGACGTGGCTGGTCGCTGTTTGTGCAACAAAATAGAATTATAGTGTTTGAATCGACTGGTCGATCATAAAATTATAATTATGCAACAAGGGAAAAAATCATACGTACGACAGCTCCTCTGAGAGCTATACCCTTCATATTCTTCTTGACCTGCAGCACGTTATCATCGCTCTCGATAATCAAATGTGAGCCAGGTGTCCAAACCGCCAACTGCACGGCCTCGGTCGTGTTTTCGAAGATGGAATAAAACTTCATGATATTCCAACTTTTTTGACAATTAGCGATCATCCTCGTGTTCATTTTCAAATTAAGCGGATTGCCTTTGGGGTTCTTGCAGTCGATACCGGTACTTTCCCCGATTAACGCGAACCAGAAGTACGCCGAAATATCAGAGTTCCGGATCGAATTTCGAAAGTGCTCAAGACTTTTGGTGTCTTTGACAAATATAACAAATAGAGGCGAGCGAGAATCTCCGCGACGATGTTTCTTACTCATCTCTTCTAAGTTATTGTAATCGATCACTTGTGACATTATGTACATGCGAGACAGCCACCTTACGGCCATATTTTCCCACGTTTTCAAATCCAGGTTGCAGTCGTCTGCAACCAAACAATTCTCAGGCTTAAGCATTCTGGTACATGGCGAAAAATTTCAATGGTAGTACGATTGTAAAAAATAAAAACGTTACCAATGTGCGACTCAAAAACGAAATATACGCCGAACGAGTTGTAGAAGCTTATTATATCTTGAATCAACAGAATAACGTTTTCAAAGAGGACCGCTGGTTTATCAACATCGATGCCATTGACTTTAAAAATTAAATTCACGATAGTCAACAACAATAAATACTTCATCGTCAAAAAACGACACGTGTGCGAAACCAAGCTGTGATCTACTGCATGAACGACAATATTTCACACGCGCAATGTCAAGATCAATAGGCAACTGTTAATCAACTTTCTTCTTATTTCTCGCAAGAATAAAATCAGTACGTGCACTTACCTAATGACGGGTTTGTCCGGCTCTGCGTCCGCATAATGACCAATGAATTTTATTCACTGATAAGGTAATTGATAGTATGAAAGCATATCAATACTCGCTGCATGTGAATGATTGTTATTAGCACTGATTATTTAGATAAGCGCGATCAATTTTATTTAGTAATAAGTGATTCGATGACTAAACCAGAACATTAGAGCATTTAACATATGATTTTAGAAAACGACGGGCATAAAATGGAATGAAAGTAGACTGAAGATTTAGAGATAATTTTTTATTCAAAACTACGTATTTTATATTATTATTACATCGATATTCTATGAATTCTTGAGTAATTCTGCATTACCTTCTCAGCACACCAGGCATTTGTCTTTTAATCACATTATTGTCCTGATCTTATATCCGACAAAAGTCCATCACTTCCAAGCGATACGAGGCTTGATATTGCTCTTCGCCACCGGATGTTTCGGAATGCTTCGACAATAATTGTGCACTCGAACTTCCAGACAAAGTACAAGCAACGCGATGATGAGCCCGATGAACCAGATAGCCAAGATCGGCATGACCTCCCACAAGGTCACGTAATTCGGATTCGAATCGGTCAACTCTTCGTATTTGTAGAGGTACTTTAATTTCAATCGTTGCATTATACCGTTGTTCATCAGTCGCAAAATACTGTAAAATAGTTAACGCACAAATCAGTACTCGGAAACTGATATTTATACGACAGCAGAAATTGTACGTACTAATAGTTTAGCGTCTCCGTGTAGGGACTGTCTTTCGCCAAAGCTAATGACATCCACTCTACTCTTGACAGCTTTAACGACCCCAAAACACAGGGCAGTTTTTGGTTGCTCCCGGAAAACGCTGTTTCATCAGAGTAGTATGCAATTTTCTCACGACACGCCTAAATTTATTTAAAAAAGCATTATGCATCCATCAAGTCAGCTTGTATTTAACATCATACCTGTTGAAATCCTTCGTATGGTTGTACAGGCATGGGCTTATCTGTCCTCAAATGTTCTTTCAAAACTCCCACTAGAGGATCTCCGTGGAGCTAAGATCAATTATTTAAGATTATACTTCTCAAATAGTGTAAATGAAGGATAAAGCGATAAACTTACTATTAAATCTTCGTCACGACTGCCGTTCAAGACTATGAGTTGATAATCCGATTTCAAGAATTCACCGATTGTGGAGAACGGCAGGAAGGTCGTCAGGACTGTAATGTAGCTTGTTATGGAGGCTGAATAGAGAGCGTTTATAAACAAGGATGACAAGAGGACCCAGAAGCAAAGTACCTGAGTGGCTGTATTGTTTGGTGGTTCTACATTTCAGTGTAAAGACGTTTTAATTATTACTAGGGTTACATCCAAAAAAGACAGGTTATACCTGGTAGACCCTGTTGAGTATAGATACCCCAGACATTGATAAAATTGTCCAGAAACATTCTGCAGTTGAAATAAGGCCGTTGCATCTTATTCTTCGTCAGCCCTAAGGCTGCTGATAAAATCAATATCGTCAGACCCAATGTTATCCATGAGTATTTATCGAATACCTATGGGAAACGTTGAAATGGGACCAATATTACTTCAATAGATCGTAAAACCTTTAAAAAAGCCAGTATTATAACTCACTCGAAAATAAGCCGACCATTGAATGTTGGTCGAATTGGGCAGTCTAGCATAGAGGTAGGTGTGTGAATTCATCAGAGGAATGGTGAAGTCCACCTGGTCCAATCGACTATTGGACATACTGAGAAGCGCGACCGCGATATCCGCCTTCTTTTCAGACATCGCCTTCATGAGACCGAACCACTCTCCGGTATCTTCATCTAGATAGCCGTATCTGTCCTCCTTCACCGTTATGTTAATTTGGAAGTTGGAGACGTTCTTCAACTCTTCTGTCAAGTTGGAAAGGTAATACCCGCGGTTATGATTGTACGCAATCGACGTATTTGGCCGCTGTTAATGTAGTAGATCAGAAGTACGATCTTATATATCAATCATAATAAACTATAACTATGCAACCGAAAATGCCACGTACCATAGCCACCTTGAGCACTATGCCCTTCATGTCCTTCTTGACCTGCAGCAAATCGTCGTCATTTTTAATAACTAAATGCGATCCAGGCGTCCAAACGCCAAGTTCTACGACCTCAGTCGTGTTTTCGAAGATGGAATAGAACTTCTTGATATTTCTGCTTCCGTAACAATAAGCAATCATCCTCGTGTCCATTTTCAAATTAAGCGGATTGCCTACGGGCTTCTCGCAGTCGATACCGGTTCCATTCCCGATTATCGCAAACCAGGAGTGGGCCGAAATATCCGAGTTCTTTGTCGAAATTTGGAAGTGCTCGAGATTTTTGGCCTCCTCGATCAATATGATAAAGAGAGGCGAACGATGATAACCACGACGACGATTTTCGCTCATTTCTCCCAGATGTTCGTAACCGATCACCTGTGAAGTTATGTAGCGGCGCGACAACAGTCGTATGAAGCGCTGTAGCATTGTAGTTTTATCCAACTGAGGATCTGGGAAAATTTGATCTCAAATGTGCGTTGAATGCGTTTGGAAATTCGTGTGAAACGTAAACCTGATATTACCCTTTAACGCATCGTCGACCACCAAAAATATGCCCGAGGACCGGTAAAATTTTAGTATATCTTGGAACAACTTAGTGATGTTTCGAAAGAAGCCGGGCGCGTCATCACTGGTAGCGTTGACGTTGAAAATTGAGTAGACAAAAAGCAGCAGCAATAAATGCCCCATTGTCGAGTCACGCCACGAGCAGAGTCGGTCCTGCTACGAGAAGGACAATTTTTTCCCTTTATTCATATCTAGAATCAAATCAATACGTGCACTTAGCTTCAAATGCCGGGATTGTCCGACTGTGCACTTGCTCGGTGACCGCAATAAATTCTGCGTCTTTGCTGATAATACACTGGGTGAATGAAATCGAAAGCGACTCTTTTGTTAATAACAAAAATCCATACCGCTATACCCGCTTAAAAGCATAGTGCTACGTGACCAGCTGCTGAAAGCAAAAACCGCACCTCCTCGTCGCGCGTAACCGTAAAAAGCAGCACTTCGAATCGACCGACTAATCTCGCGTTTCCTTATTTTAAATTGCCCTCGCAGCATTGTTTCTACCTACGTTCATCTGTAGTCTTCCCGGCTCGATGTGTACGTATATAGATAAATTTATTATTCGGACAAACTCACCGGACGCCTAAAACAAGCCCCGGAGGGTATGACAGTATGTTTTTATTTTGTATTCGTATAATAGTCTCCGCCGGTAGCAGGGTAAACAATGCTACGAGGGGGACAGCAAAGCAGCCGTAATTGATCTCGTCGGCTTAAACGAAGTAAACGGCGTCCAAATAACGCCTCGCGATAAGTGAGCGTACGACCGCTGTTATAAAGGGGAGACAATAGGACGAGTGCGTTTCAGTGTTGGACCGTTGTTTTGCGGTGAATGATCGCCGCAAATGTTCCACGCACCGATGTGCTGTTCGAATACGAGTTTTCAAACATGAGTAAGGTCGTTTTTGTGTTCTGTGCGCTAGCCGTCGCTGGATTCGCGGAGGCCAAGAGTATTCGTAAGTTTTTATCACGCTAAAATCATGATTACGCTTAACGATTTTAAAAAATTACGCGACTCATCATCAGAAGATGCCTCGCAAGCTCATCAACTGGTGCTTCTGAGCGGAGAGTCGGGCAAACTTTGGCGGGTGACCCTCGACGCCGGCTTCGAATCCGTTCTGGAAGAGAAGCAGTTGCCCATCAACGCCAATAGCAGTGACGCGATAGTCGACTTCGACCTGGATCCGAAGGGCGATCGACTGCTCGCCATCGATGAACACAGTCGCATCAACTCCAGCCGTCTTCACGATGCGAACCCCAACGACAAGCCAAAGAATTTCAGCAGCAGCGGCAGTTTCCAGTACCATCCCACGGGTCGGGACGCTCGCATAGCGTACGATTGGCTGGCGGGCAACGTCTACGCGATCGACAGTCAGTCCCAGGTGGTCGACGTCATCGGACTGAGGCATCAACCGCACCGTCACATGATCGAGACGGTCCTGTTCGAGCGCAAGGATCCGGTAATGGAGGAGAGGATCGTCAGGGAAAAGCCCAGGAGACTCGCTCTGGACCCCAGCGCTGGGGTCATGTTCGTGCTCACTGATATCAGAGGATCTATCAAGAACGTTGGTAGTATACGCCTTGATTTGCATATCGAATTCTGATTGATCGTACGATACACCGCTAGATTTACCGATCCAACATGGACGGCACCGGAAAACGGCTGCTAGTCTCCGACGTGGGAGCTAAGGACGAGCTGATGGACATCGATCGCCAGAACAAGAGAATATACTGGGTGGACAACAAGGCGGGCTGGATCAGGAGCGTCGACTACGAGGGAGCCGATCTGGTGTCGGTGCTGAAAATCGAAAATCGCCCATTGGCTCTCGCCGTACACGACGGCCGACTCTTCTGGTCGACGAACTCGGATGGTGAGTACCGCGCCTAACTTTATCACACGTAACGATTTACACTTAACGATTTACACTTAACGATTTTCACACTCGCAGGCGCGAACGGCATAACCAGCATCAACCTCTGCCTGCCGAAGCCCGAGGGCGGCTGTCCGAACCATCGACACCTCCAACTACGAAACCACTACGAGCTGCCGCACTTCATCAAGCTGGTCGAATCGACCGATCGATCGGTTCAGCCCGAGATCGACGAGAGCAATCCCTGCGGTCTGGACAACGGCGGCTGCCAGCATCTCTGTCTGCTCTCGTCGGCCACGGAACGCAGCTGCGCCTGTGCCGTCGATTGGAAAGCCGACGGCGACGATCCTCTCAAGTGCCAACCGATCGCCGAGAACGACCGGCCCAAAAGACAGATGGACATGTACCATCAGCAGCCGACTCTCAGACCCGACCCCCAGCTGCCCCAGCAGCCGGCTCACATACCGATTTACATATTCTATCCCGGCAAGTGATTATTATGCGTGCGTGGCAGATAATTATCCTCCTTACCTCATATCAGCGATGTTTATTACGATTGTTTGTGTGCCTTTTTTACCAATACTAGCTGTAGATTTTTGTACGCCAGTAGTAGTAGTAGTATTGTCCCGTAGTGTCTATTTGTAGTCCACGACAATAAATGGTATGATCATCAATCGGTCGGATGATGGAAGTCGCTTTATTTCTCCTCCACCGATGTCCCTGAAAAAAAGGTAAAGTCAGCGATCGGAGAGAAAAGGTAAAAAATAGAAGACAAAAAAGCGATCCTTATAATGCAAGCTCTCATCGCGGAAGCACGAGCGCGACTGGTAGCCTCTCTGGAAATCGCAGCCGCTCGCTACACCAGCGGACAAAAAAGATGAAATATTAATCGACTCAGCGCGACAACAAGTTCGCCTCTCGCATAATTGATAATTCAGCGCACTGCGCGCTTTCTATTCTCTCATCTCTCTCTCTCTCTCTCTCTCGTATAGCCCTTTTGTGCACGAGCAAAAAAATAAAATATTAATCGCTCGGCAAAAAAGTTTCACCACTACACCGCGTCGTGCATAATCGAAATCCTGCGTCGATAAACGCGACCGGCGAGCTTTTGCGTCGAATAAAAAGTTAGCGTAACTAGCGATGGCAGTGAACTCGGGATAAAAACTTGCGGTATAGAGAGTATAATATATACGTTTTATCGACGATGAAGAAGATGAAAAGCGAGTCGATCAAGTACGAGGATATCTCGCGCGTTTACTACAGGCTATTTCGTACGATGGGGATACTGCCCAGCTCCTCGTCGCTGCAGACTACTCTTCTGCGGGTCTACTTTTACGCGACGATCGTGCTCTACTACTCGATGTCGATGGTCGACGGACTGAGGATGCTGGGAAACAACGACATCGAGATCGAGTACGTGTTCGAGGAGGTCGTGATCCACGGGATTTGCGCGAGGTTCTTCATACTCTCCTGCCGGCGAGAAGAGTTCACGGAACTCGTGCTGTCCTGCGAGGAGCTGTGGCGCATGTTGAAACCCGGCGAGGATCGAGTCGTCAAGAGCTACGAGAAGATATCCAGGTACCTCGTGCACTACATCACGTGGACGACTTTGGTGGCGATTTTCTTCTACATCGTCGCAGCGCGGATCGTTAGACTGCCGCCCGCCGAGGTCAACGGCACCGAGAGAAGGATGCTACCGTTCAGGTTGACTGATGCGTTTCGACCGTTTCATTGCGTATAACGTATTTTTAACGCGATCAATATGGCGGCGCGAAGGATGAAAATATATATGGATGTATATAAACGCATGTAAATTTTAACACATACAATAACCTTATTGTTTTCTCCAAAATCATAATAGAGATGAGAGATGATGCTTCAAAATCAAAATATATGAATTTATGTACTCAAATGCCCGTAAGTTAGGTTTAGGTCTTTATCCTTTGAGCCGCCATATTGGAGAGCTGCCGTTTTAAAAACTACTCAAACATAAGAATTTTTTGACTTAGAGGTATAAAATCAGCAAAAAATTGATGCATAACGTATTCTTATATGCTATTTTCTACTGTATATAAGTATTTATATGTATATAGCAGAAGCACGTCTGTTCCCTATTGAAGAGGAAATTGTTCGCGTCGTAGGTTCTACGTGGACGTGCAGAGGCAGCCCTGGTACGATATAGTCACGATCTTCGAGATCGTGGTGGTGTTGAATATCGCGATGATCGTATCGACGATCGAGACAGCCGGGCCCTTTCTGATCACGATGGCCTGCGGCTACCTCAGATCCACCCGGAACAGACTCCTGGCGATAGCCGACGAGACCGAGGGTAAGAGACTCTCGACGATCCGAGTCGTCAGCTGCGTCAAGTTTCACCAGAAGATCATGCGGTGAGAGGATAGAATGCTAATATTGCTATATATATATATATATATATATATATATATATATATATATATATATATATATATATATATAGTGTACAACATGTTGATCACCTCGCGCGATTCGCAGCTTTTGCCAGGGCATCGAGAAACTCACGAGCAGCGTGCTCCTCGTGCAGGTTATGTGCACGGCCTACAACATCTCGCTCGTAGGATTCAGGATACTGAAGGTAAAGCAATCGATGTATACACGCGATATACAGTGAGTATATATATATATATATATATATATATATATATATATATATACATCGAGCAGAACGACCCCAACGCCGTCAAGTTCGTGCCGTTACTGCTCTTGAACCTGCTGCAGTTGTTCACTGCTCAGTGGATTCCCGAACATCTTCTCAACGAGGTACGTGATTATATCGATGTACCAGTGAGATAAGCTGTTATTATAACACGTCTTTTCGGCAGAGCAAAGCGATAGCGAACGCGGCCTACAGCGCGAGCTTGCTGCATCCGAAGTACGAGCCCAAGGCCAATCGAGCTTTGCTCTTCGTCATGCTGAGGGCCAACCGTCCGGTACAGATCACCGCCGGGGGATACATGCAGCTCTCGCTCGAGACGTTCAAACGCGTGGGTTATATATATATATATATATATATATATACGTTTCGCGCGTACTTATTCGAGGCTATGTGGATATTTTTGTTCAATTTTATTCGCAGATGCTGATGAGCGCTTTGTCCTTTTTCACTGTTCTCCGAAGCATCAACGACGGAACTGGCGACGAGGGCAAATAGTTATATAACGATCGATCCCGCTATACTGTAAAACATAGGTGTCTGTAATAACACGAATAATACAATGTCTTTTTTCTTCGATGAAATAACAGTGAGCGCACCCTTGTTATACCCGCGAATATAGTACACGCGAGGAAAAAAGCGCGGCAACAAAGTAGTCGCGTCGCCTCGCGCATAATCAATAAGCCCTTTGGTACACGCGATTTCTATTGTGCGATGTAGTAAAGCAACTCGGGAAAAAAAAAAAAACAAAATTATTCCTCGTGTATATACCGTATAGTAGACTATTAATGAGTCTGATACGTATACCGCTTGGACGAGCGGATGTATATTGTACGACAAAAAAATGCACGGCTATTGTTCAGGTAAGTATCGAGTCTTATTTTGCTTCTAATCATTTTTCTGGATATTTCTAAAAAAAATAAGCCAATTTATTCTAAAACCGTCCTTGGGGGCACTCCGAGGTCGATTTTTTGTCGACTCTTCTAATACACGGTACGTATACGTTTGCTATATATATATATATATGCGTATGCCAACGTACTTACACGACGACGACTTCCGGTGCGCTCGCGCGAAGAGCCACTGCCGCCTACGTCCGTCGCATCATCATATCATAAGTTCGCGGCGCGCCATCAGTGACGTCCCGACCCGTGTCCCGCAAGATGGCCTCGTTCGTGCGGTAAGTCGATCATCGCCTATCAGCAGTTTCCCCCAGTCCATCTCTCGTTTCTCTCTCTCTCGCTCATTTCGAGCCTCTCGGCGCGATAGTCCTGGCCTCCAAGGGAAGCATCCCCGAGCCCTCCGCACCCTCGGTTATGCGCGGGCACCGGCGCGATTTGAGGTTATGTCTCGTAGCTGCGTCGCGATCTATATATCCACGCGCGTTGTTTTCTGTGTTTATGCGCCACTTACCTGGCGCCGACCTCTGACGTGTCACGCCGGCCTCGGCCACGGCTTATCGCGGAAAACTCGCGCTAACCCCTCGATAACCCCGCGTCGTATTATGACACTCTGAGATCATCGCTGTGCACAGCTCTTGTTTGGTTTTCCCGAGATTGCGCGCAGTTGACTCGCGAAGCGAGAGAGAGAGGCGGCTTACTTATACTACTGCTGGTTATCGACCTAACACGAAATCCCGAGATGTCCTTTACTTGCAGACTGGGGATTGTGCTGCTATTAGCTGTCAACATGGTCCATGGTGTCCCCAGGGAGAACTTCAAGACCTGTGAACAGAGCAGCTTCTGCAGGTGAGCATTGATCCCAGCACTGACTTCTCTCTCTTATCTGATCGATGCTGTTCTTCCTATCTGGTTTGAATTTCATAACCAACGCCTGATAAGCAGAGTTGTTTTGATGCTAGGAAATCGAGTGCTGTAGGAAAAAAGTGAATTTTGCAATGTCATGTTTATTCTAGGCGATGCCGCAAAGTCGAGCCTGGGAAAACTGCTTACGAGCTGCTGCCCAACACGGTAGCTCACAATGAATCAACGCTGTACATTGAACTTTATAATAAAGACACCGGAGTACACTACAACGTAGAGCTTACCGCTCTAAAGGGAAACTTGTTCAGGCTTCTTATCAATGAGAAGAATCCTCTGCACCCAAGGTACCAGGTGGAATATGCCTTGCAAGATCATCCGCAGCTTGCCAAGTTAGACTTGGTTGAGAAGACAGCCACCCACATCACTGTGGCCAATGGAGCCAACAAAGCTATTCTATTTGTCAGTCCTTTCAAGATTGATCTGTACTCTGGAGATCACTTAATTATATCCACCAATGCTCGTGGTCTCATGAGATTTGAGCACATGCGTACCAAGCCAGAACCGTAAGAATCTTTTTCAATATTGTGCAATGCTCTATAATAACAAGAATGTAATATTATTTTTATATTGTGCTCAGAAATCAAGAAAATCCGGAACAACCAGATCCAGAGCATGTAGAGAAAGCAGCGGAGCCTGCAACTCCAGAGTTCCCTGGTGACGGAGCAGAGAATGATCCTGGTGCATGGGAGGAGAATTTCAAGAGCCACCATGACTCCAAGCCTTTTGGACCTGAAGCTGTTGCCCTGGATTTCAGCTTCCCTGGAGCTGAACACGCCTATGGTATTCCGGAACATGCAGATTCCTTTGCCTTGAGGTCAACCAAGAGCTCTGAACCCTACAGGCTTTACAATCTCGACGTTTTCGAGTATGAAGTAAATGAAAGAATGTCACTCTATGGCGCTGTACCTGTACTTTACGCACATGGGTAAGTCAGAAGGGTCTAAATCAAGTTATTTACTCGTTGCAATCAATCTACATCGCATTCTTTTCTACAGAAAGGAAAAAACTTCTGGAGTTTTCTGGCTCAATGCTGCTGAAACTTGGGTAGACATTCTCTCCAAGGCAGATAATAACGTCGTCGAGAGCATCGTCAACTTTGTATCCGGCTCAGCAAAGAAGCCCCAGGTAGATGCGCACTTTATGTCTGAGTCCGGTGTCATCGACGTCTTCTTCCTGCTCGGACCCGAACCCATGGACGTCTTTACGCAGTACACTAAGCTCACTGGCACGGCTCATCTGCCACCCGTAAGTACCCAGATACATCGTAGTCGACGATGAAAAGATGAAAACTGAAATGACATGGAATAAACCGTTTACAGATTTTCTCACTGGCTTACCACCAGTCTCGTTGGAACTACAACGACCAGGAGGATGTGCAGCAGATCGCCGATAACTTTGACAAGTACGACTTGCCGATGGATGTAATGTGGCTCGACATTGAGTACACTGACAGCAAGAAATACTTCACCTGGGACAAGAGGAAGTTCCCGAACCCACTAGAGATGATTAAGAATCTTACCACCAAAGGACGTAAACTTGTAGTCATTATCGATCCACATATCAAGCGCGACAGCAACTATTTCCTACACAATGAAGCTACCAACAATGGCTACTACGTAAAGCACAGAGACGGCAAAGATTACGAAGGTTGGTGTTGGCCTGGTGCCTCGTCGTACCTCGACTTCTTCGATCCTAAGGTACGCGATTACTATGGCAGCTTATACGACTTGAGCAAGTTCGAGGGTACGACGAATGACGTACACATCTGGAACGATATGAACGAGCCATCAGTATTTAACGGACCCGAGGTGACGATGCCCAAGGATCTGGTGCACTATGGTGGTTGGGAACATAGAGATGTCCATAACATCAATGGCCTTGTCTACACCATGGCTACCTATGACGCTCTTTTCAAGCGTTCAGGTGGCACCCTCAGACCCTTCATCCTCTCGAGGTCATTCTTTGCTGGATCGCAGAGATTCGCTGCTGTTTGGACTGGCGACAACACCGCAGAATGGTCTCACCTTCAGGCGTCCTACCCTATGTGCCTGTCGCTCTCCATCTCGGGTATATCCTTCTGCGGTGCTGATGTAGGTGGCTTCTTTAAGAATCCAGATTCAGAACTATTTGTAAGGTAAGTCACTGACAATTTGGAAATGAAATTTACCGTGAATGTTTGAATTGCTACGGTTTATATTCTTAACCATCACTTAAATTTCTATTGAAATATAGATGGTACCAAGCTGGAGCCTGGTTGCCGTTCTTCCGTCAACATTCTCACATTGAGACGAAACGTCGCGAGCCCTGGACCTTCAACGACGAAGTAATCAATATTGTACGCGAATCACTGAGGTTGCGTTACTCGTATCTGCCTCTCTGGTACACATTGTTCCGTGAGCACGAGATAAATGGCACACCTGTGCTCAGGCCGATCTGGGCTCACTATCCTGCTGAGTCCGATTCCTTCGCTATTGAAGACCAGATTCTCGTTGGTGATTCCATCCTCGTCAAGCCCGTTTTTGAACCGTCCGTCACCGAAGTCTCTGTATACTTCCCCGGCGAGGGCAAAGTTGCTTGGTAAGTTCATGTTTTAACGTTATTGCTTGAAAACAATAGATTTTCTTAAATAAAAACAACTGGTTATATTTTAGGTACGACATCGACACGTTGCAGAAGTATGGTGATGTAAGCAAGCTAAGTATTCCGGTAACGCTGCACAGAATTCCCGTATTCCAGCGAGAGGGTTCAATAGTGCCACGCAAAATGCGCATCAGGCGCAGCACCGTTGCTATGAAGAATGATCCCTACACGTTGGTGGTAATAGCCGATACTCAAGGTCAGGCTAAAGGCAACCTTTACATCGATGACGAGGCCAGCTTCGAGTACAGGCATGGCAAGTACCTTTACCTCAGGCTGAAACTCGAAGGCAAGAAGCTTACCTCGACCCTGCTCCAAAAACTTGCTGCATACAGTACTAAGAGCTGGCTCGAGCGCGTTGACATTGTCAATCCGCCAAAGGGCATCACCAAGGCAGTCCTGCATTCCAAGGGTACGTGGACTTTTAATGTTTTGCTATCTCTTGAACAAATAAGTTCTGATTCAGTATTATGATTTACTTACAGCTCAAGGTAAAATTGACTTGGAAGCCAAGTACAATCCAAACAACCACGTTTTGACGGTACGTAAACCAGGTGTAAATATGGGCGAGGAATGGACCATCGAATTGATCGCCTAAGGGTAAGATTTCTGAAAGAAACAGAGGAGGGCAATATGTTTTAGAAGAATATCTTCAATACACATTCACACAGGAGAATGCTCTTTTTTGATGATGTAGCAAATCGTGCAACGTTTTTTCATCTGTGATCAGTATAAAATATTGTAATGGATAATGACAAAATGTCGTATAGAGTTCTTTGTAGATATATAACAGGATGCCTGTAAAACTCAGATAATACACAGCTCATCGAGTCTTTATCTCGGGATACTCAAATTTTTACAAGTAGCACAGGAGCACAGTTAGTCTACTATTATCTTTTACGTAAATTGAGTGAGTTTGCATTTTTATATAAGTATATACATATGCACGTCAGTGTGGACTCACAGGCTGCAAGTGTACGCTAGTTTATTCATATAGGCGAAAGCGTTATTGTTTTCTCATGTAAACGACGATTGAATTTTTTTCTTTTATTGTCTTCGAAAAAACGGGGCAGTGAAGATAATCGACGTGGTCGAAGCAATGTTTGTAATTTATAATGGAGATGTCGAAGACCAATTAAATATACGTTTTACGTTGTAATAAAACTGCGTGTTCATTCATTTAACAATCTGCAGGTGTACCCGTCCTTTGCTAAATCTATCAATAAGCGTGCATCACTCACAACAATGCTATTTCCTTGATAACAACGGTTACTATGCCTACTATCAATTGTATCAAATCGAAGCATTTATCAATTTATACTTTTAACTACAAATGAATGGGAAAAAAGTTGTTTACGTAGATTAAAGTAATAATTATCAGTATAAAGGTATAAAAATGTGCTAGATAGCGAAGGTATAAAGTAACTAACTAGCTATCGTCCTATTATTGTTGATTGCTGGGACTCGCAGACCAAAGAAGAAAGAAAAAAATGACTCTGCTTTGGAAGCTTCTCATTCTGTTTGCATTCGCAACTTTGGCCACTGACGCAGTGGATAGAAATATTTTTAAAACTTGCCAGCAGAGCAGTTTCTGCAGGTTTGCGAATAAATATTAATATTATTGCTCACTACAGTTTACAAATTGTCTAAATATTTTGTTTAAACCCATAGACGATGTCGCCAAGCCGTAAACGCAGCCTCGTCCTTTGCCGTGCGACCCTGGAACATAACGTTGGGCCACTCTTACGTCCGAGCCCAGTTGTACCACAAAAAGACGAATGTCAACTTCACGATCGAACTAAGTGCAACGCCTGACCATAGCTTTCGTCTGCGTATAAACGAACGTAATCCGCTGAAACCAAGGCATCAGGTTCGCGGTGTTCTGAACGACGAAGACCGACTGGCCTTAGGTCAACTAAAGCTCGTTAAGCACACGGACATCAATTTCGTGGTATCTAGTGGTCCCAATCGGGCTTATCTTCAAGCTAGCCCATTCAAAATTGACTTCTATGCTAGTAATAGACGCGTGCTGACGGTGAATGCCAAGGGACTCATGCGGTTTGAGCATTTGAGGACCAAGTAAGTGTTTCTGATTTAACAATGAAAAAATATGAATTTATTTGCGTAAATCATCGAATCGAAGGAACTCAACGAACTCTGGCGACGGCGCGGAGTTGGACCCAGGTGCCTGGGAAGAGGAATTCCGAGGCCACAAAGACTCAAAGCCATTGGGTCCAGAAGCGGTCGCCCTGGACTTTGGCTTCCCCGAGGCTCGATACGCCTACGGATTGCCCGAACACGCTGACAGTCTGGCTTTAAAGCAGACTAAAGCCCCTGCCGAACCCTACAGACTCTACAATTTGGATGTCTTCAGACACGAAGCTTATGAGAGGATGTCACTGTACGGATCCATTCCCCTACTTTATGCTCACAGTGAAAAGTCCACAGCTGGAGTTTTTTGGCTCAACGCGGCAGAGACATGGATAGACATTTCCGCGCTGAATAATAATAATAGTTTGGGGGATAACAGTCCACCTGGAGTTCATGCCCATTTCATGTCGGAGTCTGGAATCATCGATGTCTTCTGCCTTCTTGGTCCTACGCCCATGGACGCTTTTCGACAGT
This sequence comes from Trichomalopsis sarcophagae, assembly GCA_024372645.1. NCBI lineage: Eukaryota > Metazoa > Arthropoda > Insecta > Hymenoptera > Pteromalidae > Trichomalopsis > Trichomalopsis sarcophagae. The sequence goes on along the minus strand of QLSS01000024.1, from coordinate 725,187 downwards.
ACACGACTCTTACGGGAACTGGCAATTTACCACCTGTACCGCATACGCATTAACGCAAAAAATTGAATACATCTACTTCGATATTTAACTACAACTGTTTAATCGTAGATATTCGCTCTGGGCTACCACCAATCTCGTTGGAACTACGACAACCAGTCTGACGTGCTGCAGGTGTCGCGGGGCTTTGACGCGCACGACATGCCACTGGATGTGATGTGGTTGGACATCGAATACACCAATGGTAAACGATACTTCACCTGGGACCCGAAGAATTTTTCCGATCCCCAAACGATGGTGGCAAATCTAACAGCCCAAGGACGCAAGCTTGTGGTCATCATCGACCCTCATATCAAGCGGGATGATCAGTACTTTCTTCACTCGGATGCTACCAAGCTTGGATACTACGTGAAGAAGAGGGATGGAAAGGATTACGAGGGAGAGAGTTGGCCTGGTCCGTCGTCCTACTTGGATTTATTCAACCCTAAAGCGAGGGAATATTACTTGAGTTTATACGATTTCAGGTAAGGATGTGTGAAATGCGCGATCGAGCAGGTCTCGTGATTATGTAAATCGATTTCTGGAATTTCCAGCAAGTTCAAAGGTACAACGAAAGACGTGCATATCTGGAACGATATGAACGAGCCGAGCTGTCAGAGCGGTCCAGAAGTAACATTACCGAAGGACCTGGTTCATTATGGTGGCTGGGAACACCGAGACGTTCACAATCTCTACGGACTAGCGCAGCACTCGGCCACCTACGAGGGTATGCTTCGACGCACCGAGGGAAAGCTCAGACCGTTTATACTGACCAGGTCGTTCTTTGCTGGATCGCAGAGGTTCGCCGCAGTTTGGACTGGTGATAACATGGCCGAGTGGTCTCACTTGAAAATCTCGTATGCCGAGTGCCTTTCCTTGGCTATAAGCGGGATATCGTTTTGTGGCTCCGATGTAACCGGTTTTGCCACTGAACCCAGTACTGAACTTTACGTCAGGTAGGTCATGTATGGCATAAAAGAAGAAAAGTCAGGGAATCGACTTAATAAAGTAAACAAAACAAAAATGCAGATGGTACCAAGCTGGTGTTTGGCTTCCATTTTTCCGCCAGCACTCAGAACTTACAACCAAACGACGCGAACCATGGCTTCTCGGCGAAGAGGTAACCACACGTGTGAGAGACTCTTTGAGACTGCGCTACTCGTACTTGCCTCTCTGGTACACGCTGTTTCGGGAGCATGAGATCGATGGCACTCCAGTGATAAGGCCTCTCTGGACTCATTACCCAACGGAGATCGATACCTTCGCTATCGATGACCACCTCTTACTCGGCGATTCTATTCTCGTAAGACCTGTCGTTGAACCAAACGTAAGCACTGTGTCTGTCTACTTTCCCGGAGAAGGCAAAGTCACGTGGTACGACGTATATACACAAGTAAGTGAGGTTCGTTTTTCGTAATAAAAATATGAGCATAAATAAAATGTATCGTGCTAAATCGTTCGCAGAAAGCTTATTCAAACGGTAGAGTCGACATCCCGGTGACTCTGGACCGCATCCCGGTGTACCAGAGGTCAGGAAGTGTAATACCTAGGAAAATGAAGCAGCGTCCGAGTACCGTCGGGATGAAAGACGATCCCTATACTCTAGATATTGTGCTCGACGCCAACAAACGCGCTCGAGGCAGTCTCTACATCGACGATCAAGAGAGCTTTGATTACCGCGAGGGGAAATTTAAACATATAGAGTTCGACTTCAAAGGTGGCTCACTCAGCTCAAAGTTCCTGTACGAGGGTGATTTCCGAACTAAGAGCGCACTAGAGAAGATCGTGATCGTAAATCCCCCCAAAGACGTTAGTTCGGCGATTCTTTTTTCGGAGCGTGAGTTATTTTTTCTCTAGTTACTTGATATTTATGGTTTGAGCTAATTTATTATTTTTCAACTCTTTTTAGCCAATACGCTAATGAATTTGAGAACAGAATACAGTTCAGATAGGGACGTTTTGACTTTGGAAGGTCTGAACATAAACATAAACAAGGAATGGTCAATCGCTCTACTTGACTAATAGCTGAATTAAGCTTTCAATTTTCAATCGCAATGTATTTCACTTCTTTTTACATTGAAAAATGTTGTATATACAATTCTTACAGCGAGAAAATAAATAATATATTTTACAAATCATCGTAAAACGCAATAATAAATATGTTAACACGCGACCCGATTTTCTTTACCCCATTTTCGCATCACTCGAATGATCTGTTCGACTTGTGAGTTCGAAGTATTTCTAAGTAGCTTCACAACTTCCGACAACAACTCCCTAGAAAAAATACGAACATCGACAATTAGAGAAAAAGAAGATTTTTAGTAAGAGAAAAATAGAATTTTATGACATACTTTGGGAGCTTCTCCGCAACAATGTACTGAAAAGTTCCGCAACAGGCGCCACGCTTGCCCTCCCAGTGTTCTGGCGAGGGGTCTAGTCTTTCCAGCATGTCAAAAGCTTTGGCTGCGTACCAGAAGTCCCCCACTACGTAGCACGTGTTTGCTATTAACTGCAGCAGATTGAAAGATTCCGGGGTGGGCTCCATCTTTAGGTATAGTTCCCAGGCCAGCTGTCCCTTCTTGTTCATTATATCTGACAACGATATAAAAACAATGAGATCGATTCTCGCAAAAGAGCCTTATTAAATAAAGTCGAATATGCCAAAGTTCACTCACAGCAGTAGGCAAGCAGACTGATGTAAGCCGAGTCATTTCGATACCTTTCGTATCGGATAGTCATAAAAGCCTCCTCGGCTTCCTTGTAGTGACCGGTAGCGACCTGGGCCTGAGCGTAATTGAAGTTGAAGCTATCAACGTTCGAGAAGTAGGTTTTAATCGAGTTCAAGTAGACAAGAACGTCCTTGAACTGACGATAGAGGAAGTAAAACGAAGCCATGCACTGTCGTCCAGGTATCGTGTCGCATTCGGAGGCTGAGGTGCCAACTAGCTGGAAGTATTGCTGGGCTACCTTGATGTACTCTTGCTATGGGTGAAAAGTTTGATGAGAAAAAAAAAAATTACGAGCAAAGTAAATACGCTAGGATTGTTGGTGTCTTACGGAGTTTCTTTCTTGGCCGACGACAGCATTGACTATACCCTTGAGAATGTATTCCTGTGGTACTGTGGGCTCGAGGTCCTTTATCAACTCGTAAGCTTCGTGATTCTCGTGCTGTTTCAAGTAGTAGATGACTAGATTCAATCTAGCCTCTGGAATGACGTCCACCAGATTCGGCAGGACTTGCATCGCGCCCTCTCCGTTTCTAAAAACCTGTTACACCATTTTTTATTCAACCTTACTATCAAGTGCAAAATAATTTTTACGCTACCAACCGAGACCCACCACTATATTGTGCTGAATGAGATCGTTACCGAAGTTGCTGGTATTGGAAACTTTGTCGATGAGCTGCTTGAGCTCGACCATTTCGGAAGTGCTCTTATAGAAACGAAAGTGATTGCAGGCTTTCAAATTGATAGCCGTCGCACTGTCGGGGTACTTTTGCAGGTAGACCTGAAGCACATCCTGCGCCACGTCGTAGTAGTCCAGCTTGTAGTAACATAGAGCTACGTAAACGTTAAGCGCCAGATAATCCCTACGAAATTTGAATACAATGAAAAGAAATATCGGATATAAGAGAGAATTTAATCGTGGGCATACCTGTTTTCGAGCAAAACTTTCTTGTAAATATCGATGGCTTCCTGATAGTGAGCCCGGAGATAGTGAACAGAAGCGAGGCAGAGCTGGTCTTCCGCGATATCGCGAAGCTTGTCCTCGTACTCCTCCAGCTGCGTCTTATCCGACAACTTGTAGGCCAGATGCAGCAACAGCCTAGTCTTCAGCTGACTGTCCGGTGCATCGGCGAGAATCTTCCGACTCTCCGGGTACATGCCAAGATAGAAGTAGCAACAAGCCACGTAGGTTCCGAGTTCGGACGCATCTTTGCCGTCGGCGGACTTTCTCAGAGTCTCGTAGATGTCGGCGGCTTTGCGGTACTCGCCGAGATGAAACGAGCAATAAGCTATCCACAAGCGACTGTCCTTGTTGCTGGCCGGTGTAGCGGTTTCGTTGAACTCGAGAAGGGTGAGAGCTCCGGTGTAGTCGCGTCGCGACAGGAATTCCTCGAGGCTCGGGATCTCGCGTTTGGAGGCCGATTTGCGAGAACCTTCGCCCGAGGCTGGCTTTGCGCGCGACAAGATCTGAAATGCCATAGAGATGCTTTTAAATTTTACTTCGAAAAGGGAAAATTGGCTTTACTTTATTCGATAAAATAAAAGAAGGAATAAATCGTGCATACGAAAAATTCAAAAAAATCATAAACATTTCGATACGAGTACGCGTAGAATACAATCAATGGTACGTGTCATCGACGTGAAAATGTGTGCCAACCACTATACCCGTGACTAAAGTGCACACTCGCGCGGTGATAATAACTTTTTTTTCCAACATTGAAAATAAGGTCGTTAAAAGCCTCGTTTCGAGCGATTGTCAAAGCGCATTGAAGAATTTCTTTATAAAGAAAACGAAATAACGATCTTATTTTTTACGTAGCAACAAGCAACTATTCGAATCGAAACAAACGATCAGAATTATTCGCCGACTGACAGCACACACACACAACAACTCCAAAGCCCTCACCATAATATCCCGTCAATCCGTCAGTGGCAAAGAATCTGGAAAACCAGCTCCGACTCCGAAGTGTATGTACAAACATCAATCGCGCGATCCTCTGTTGCTGTTTGTTGCCATGGCAACGGCATAGCAACCTCCGGAACCGAAGCGTGTGACGTCTCGTTTTCCGGCCGTTCCCCCGTCCAAAATATATCGTAGTTTTGGCACGCACGCCATCGTATAACAATATAAGTGCATCCATCTTTACTACCACACCAGCCCGCACTGCAGCGGCCGTCTCTGTTTGTGTGTGTGTGTGTGCGGTGCGCAAACGCTACACGCCTACACACCCACAGAGAGACGCGAAGGAGAGAGCGCAGTTGCCGAGGTGTGTATAGATACGCGCGCAGTTGTCAGCTGTTCCGACGACGCGCTCCCCCCCCCCCACACCCTCCCCCAATCGCTCTCGCACACACACACACAGGAAGGTCCAAGAGAGTCGACGGTCGGACGACGAGAGAGCTGCGAGCACTCACAGTTCAATATGGAATAGTAGCAGTGCGCGTCGTCGGTCGTGTGTACTCTTCCCTCCGTAACGACAACAACAACAACTACTTCCTCCTCGCCAGTTGTCGAGACTCGTAAGTACGCGTATACAGTTGGACGCACTATCGTGTAGTAGAACGTCAACGCTGTTGAGTGCAAGGATAAGACGAAGAACAACAACACGATTCGGGACAGAAACGTAGAATCGGACGTATAACCCTGCGCTCTCGAGGTTTATGCAAAATCTCGCCCGCAACGTGGACGCACTGACGCAAGGCCTCAAGTACAGCATATCCGGACTCATGAACCTCGCGCAGGCTACCGATCCTGAGAATGGTGTGTTCTTCGTCAATTTCAACCAGGACTGCTCGTGAGTACCTCTTGCCTCTACTATTCGCAGCTGCCATCGCGTATCTGCGCACACATATATATATATATATATATATATATATATATATAGCCAGCCGAACGCAAGGGAGAGGGACGGAGTGTACTTAACCTCCAAAGGCCCTTCCGTGCCTACTTTTCCTCCTTTCCCCGATGCTGATGATGCTGCTCTCCGCGCCACCAGCTGCCCTTCTCTCTTTCTCGCGGGCACGTAGCGCGCGCGCGCCTAAGTATATACACGGACCCAGGCTATCGCGCAGTTGCGCAACTGCGCTATATACACTCGCGCGCCTTTGTTTTCTTTCGTGCGACGACGGCGGAGACAAAGAGGGGTAATTCCTCGATGCTCGCTCTCATTGTTGGTTTCCTTTTTTCCCTATAGTATACACCTCGTAATCTCTAATTCTCCAATCGTCCGCCGTTTGTTTACTTTTCATCGATTGCACGCTGACAGATGCCAACGAATATAGACTTGCTATTGGGAGTTTGAAGTTGCAACACGCCCTCTGGTGGATGCGACTTTATCGCCGCCATATTCGATATATACAGATATACTTGCAATGCATACAACTAGCGACTTTGTCGCCGCCATTTTTCTGACCGCGAATTAACTTTATAGATACCAAGTCTATGTTAGTAGCTGACAGAGACGATAACGAATAAAAAAAATGGAAACACTCCCCCGCTTGCGCCGATAAAGGTTAAAGGAATCGAATCGCGAATTCCGCGAAAAAGAGAGAAGAGAGAGATAAGACAGCAGCAGCCGCCTTTCACTCGCTGCAACGCAGAAACTCGGAAAAAAGCGAGCGCGAACGCGCGCACGATGACACAATCGTTGCACGCGTTTTCGCGTCGTCCAAGGCTCACCGAGATAGTCGAGCGCGACCCTGAATCTCCCGATGTTTTATTTACGAGAGAGACGAGCTGCTCTCCGTGGAGGAGAACCTGACGACGCATTCACCTGCCTGCTGCCACACGCGTCTTCGACAGCTGACTGTCAGCTTATATATACATATACTGCATTATGTATCAGACGATTAATGTTTTCTTTGGGCGCAGGTCGTTAGCCGTTGGATCGAAGGCGGGCTACAAAATCTTCTCACTCAACTCCGTCGATCATCTCGAGAGGATCTTCGAAAACGGTGAGTGTGCACCCGAGCCACGTAAGTTTCTTTTTTGCTTTTTTTGTTCGCTAAATGTACTATGCTTGTAATATTAAACTTGATTAATTGGGCTTGTTTTTAGAAAACGAAGATGTATGCATTATTGAGCGATTGTTCAACAGCAGCCTCATTGCTGTGGTCAGCTCATCATCCCCCCGTAAACTAAAAGTCTGCCACTTCCGGAAGGGCACTGAAATATGTAACTACAGCTACTCCAATACCATACTTGCTGTGAAGCTGAACAGAGCTGTAAGTAGTTGTGCGCCTATAACTCACAGTTTGCGAGCCTTAAGAATGGAACTGATACATTGCGTCCTTGTTCTTTTTTTGCAGAGACTAGTAGTATGCTTGGAGGAGTCGCTGTATATTCACAACATAAGGGATATGAAGGTGCTGCACACCATACGTGACACACCACCCAATCTGGCTGGCCTTTGCTCATTATCCATCAACAGTGACAGCAGTTATTTGGCTTATCCAGGTTCCAATATCATTGGTGAAGTCCAGATATTCGATGCCATGAATCTTGTAAGTTGAAAGTGATATTTTGTACAGAATCTTAATTGGGAAGCATATTGTTCAGGTTGATTTTCTCTCTTGCAGCAAGCAAAAACAATGATTCCAGCACACGACAGCCCATTGGCTGCTCTTGCATTCAGCCCTAATGGAACAAAAGTGGCAACAGCCTCTGAAAAAGGCACTGTAATCAGAGTTTTCCACGTGAGTTTAATTTTTTTTTCTCTTTTACATGATAATGAAACATCAAAAGATCATTCCCAAAAGATATTCTCAAATACCAATTTTTCATCAGGTTAACGATGGAACAAAGCTCTTTGAATTTCGGCGGGGAGTAAAAAGATGCGTAACCATCAGCAGTCTAGCTTTCAGTATAGATTCCACATTTTTGTGTTGCTCTAGTAATACCGAAACAGTTCACATATTCAAATTGGAAGAGCCAAAAGAAGTGTAAGTATTGGTAATGTTTAAAATTGGCATGCAGTGTTAAATAAATTAATTAATTAGTTCTTTGTATTGCAGTCCACAACAGCAGCCAGAAGAAGCTCAAAGTTGGATGGGATACCTCTCAAAGGCTGTGTCTGCTTCTGCAAATTACTTGCCTTCGCAGGTCACAGATGTGTTCAATCAAGGAAGGGCTTTTGCTACTGTGCACTTACCTTTCCAGGGACTCAAAAATGTCTGTGCCATTGCCACGTAAGTATTTTTTTATTTTATTTCATAACTATTAAATAAACAAATGTCATTCCTTACAAAATTTATCTTTTATTGAATTTTACAGAATTCAAAGGGTGCTCAGGTTGCTAGTAGCAAGTGCCGATGGCTACCTTTATGTTTATAACCTTGATACTAATGAAGGGGGAGATTGCCCTTTGTTCAAACAACATAGGTTTGTTGACGATTCTGACTACTACGGTTTCTATCCTGTTTTTCCAGATAGAGATAGTAGTGTAGCAAATTGCGAGGCACCGATTGAAAAAGTAAGCATATAAATTTATACTTTATTTGCACACCCAGGTTAGATGGTAAACAAGATGAAGTTGACTGTGCTAGTGTTTCGGCTGGTGCATCATGCTCAGGTGAATCCTCAGCTCAGACCGCACCGCAAAATGTGCAGAACACAGGTATCTTTCAGATGATGTTTCTAAAAATGTGGGCTTATTTTGATTAGAGAATTTTTTTCAGTTTTTTGTTTTGTCTGTTTAATCGCATGAAAGCGATTTTGAAAGTAACATGTTTTTTCTTTTCAATATATCAAAAGATGGCAGGCGAAAATGCTTCTATTATGTTAAAACTCTTGCTGTCAGTCGTAGAAAATCAAATGAAAATTGATTATTAGCGATATCAACAGCAAAGAGTTTAACATATTCCAAGCAAAGGTAGAGCAGGTGATAAACTTAGCCTTCTCTACCCGCGGCATGCCAAACACCCACACACACATACACAGTCCTTAAAAGTATTCATATATTTTTTAGAATTTTACTCGTATTTTGTCTATTAATTACTTAATAATAAGTGTTAAGACGATGCATGTTTGTTGCATTTTTTTTTTTTTAATATTTCACCTCGAGCGGAGATTATGTTTTATGAAAGTCTATTCAATAAATGGGCCCAACATTACAGATATATACAATAGTGATTCTAATGAAACAAATCGATTCTAAACACACATCTAATTAGTCACACGATGTTACGCTGTGAGCATGAAACGTTATTGTACTAACAAAAAAATGTTAGAGATCAACAATTCTACATTCTCGAGAAATCGTACAATGACCTTTCAGATTACACCGAATAATCAACGATACGCTCTTTATTGTATTTATCCTTACTAAATAGACTAAGATTTCCAATATAAATACTTGTTGTTAGACTTGAGAATTTAGCTGCTTGAAAGTCGTTGTAGGCTTCTTATTATTTTATTACTCTTATTATGTATTACCAATAGTGTATGTAACACGTCAATTTCTAGAGTCGTAATTTTATTTAAAATGTACTATCCAATGTATACTTTGTAATAATAAGTATTATGCTGTCCTCGCATACGTGTGTGCGCGTGTGTGTTTGCGCCGGAATAACGAACGCATTAGAAGCCTCTCATTGCTTGTTTCCTTTATCGCTTTTGATCTAGCGTAGACGCACTGGTCGCTTGAAATTCGCTTCGATCGTTAGCATAAGTTAAAACTCTTTGAAATTGAAAATAAAATTACTCTCTCTCTTATATCTCTAAAATCCAAGCGACTAGTGATACGCGCGATAAAAAATCTTTCTCTTTCTCTTCGCCAGCAATTTGGAAGGAAAAAGCGAGGCAGGAGAAAAATTTGTCACCCTCCGTTGCGAGTATCAATCCTGCCTCGCTTTCACCTTCTCGTAACTACCTGTATACGCACACGCACGGGGGTTCGACGAAGGGGGCCCCCGCGGTGCAGTCGATGCTCTCACGTGATGTGTTTTTTTCTTTTTATTACTCCCGCCCGAAGCCTGCATAAATAGCTACGCGGGTGCGTTGCGCGGCCGCTCGCCAGACTCCATGTCAGGTACTGGTATGTCCTCTATTCTCTGACCCGCTCTGAGACACTTTTTTTTTTTTCTTTTTTTTTCTTTTTACCTTATATAATATTATTTTCACACTTTATTCTTTTTTTTTTTCAACACCTTGTGCTTCTAGATTGCGATCACGCCTGTGTTGCTCAGCAAACTTCGGTAGAGTCCGTAGAAAATTTTAAAACCCGTAGCTTATTATTATTATTACTTATATGTCTTGAGGGTAACTGCGAAGAGAGAAAATGCTGACCTCATTTGATTTGGAAAAATTTTAACTTCTGTCTCGTCAACGTACATCACACGAGTCGGCACTTTATTGATTTTTATGACTGATCATTAACGAGGTGCTTTTTTCTCTTCGCACTTCCTTATGTTACGTGTATTATTTTTTCATGATTTTTCTGTGCATAAGAATACAAGCACAGGATCTATAGAGAATATATTCAACGGAGTCAATTCGAACTTTTTCACCATACGTCTATATGTCTACAGAAAGATACACAAACACACCTACACAAGCATGCACTGAATGTAACAGTCTACACACTAACGCTTCTCACGGCACACGCTCGTATATACACATAATCGTCGATAATGTAATTGCATGCTTACTAAAAACGTCTGGAAAAAAAGCAAGAAAACATCGAAAGGTCAACGAAATCGCATGCACAGCACCGAGGAATCTCGTAAAGCCGATTGTTCACGCTCTTGCACGTTTATTATCTTTTTTCCGACGCTACTTCTGCGAGCCTCTTTTTAATACATTAACGCGTTTCGCTAATCGTCGATCTCCGCACTCGTCATGAGAACACAACCATTTTTCTTTTTTTTTTTCTTTTTTTTTTTTTTTACTTCCATTCGATTGCATCAACTTTCGAGAAAGTACGCAAAGTATTATCGTACATCATTTTTGAACGCGAGCCCTAACTTGTAAGGAAGCAGAGCAATTACGTTAGACCATAATGTTTTTTCAAAAAGCTTCAAGAGCACAATAAATGCACTAACCTTCATAGCGTCAAGGTGTTAGAGCCTCGACTTATAAGTATGTACTTACGTTTTATCCATTCGCGAATACAAAATTGCACATGAACTCAGCAGCGATGATTTGGAAAAATCTAAGGCCACGTCAGCACGACTTATTAATACGTAATTTCGTAATGGAGAAAAGCTAACTTCATTTCATATAAAGAAAGACGTTTAAAAAAATGCGCGTCATACGATTGATCGCATCCCCAGAACGACCAATCATTGGATTTTTCAAATAGTATGCTTTACCTCGATGACTTGTAGATTTTCTTAACCGCTTTTCTTGTACGTGTCTCTGCATTATGGTCGAGCAACATTACTACAGTTTTTAGTTACGAGTACGGTAGAAATAAAAAAGCGTTCTTTCAATTTAAAATAATTGTGTGAAAATTTTTGTCAGTAGAAGTAAGAAATTTTTGTCAGTAGAAATAAGAAATTTTTGTCAGTAGAAGTAAGAAAATTTTGTGAGTAGAAATAAGAAATATGTGTCAGTAGACTAAGAAATATTTGTCTCCATTTGTCTTGTTGTTAAGATTTAAAGATCAGTCGAACTCATTACAAGTTTTAGGGTTGCGATCTCATAATAAAAATAAAAAAAAATCATACACTTCATCTAAATTCAGTTAAAAAAGAACCGGTTGGGTAAAAGAGTAAAGTAAAATACAATAACCCGAACTCACAGATCACCCAAAATTCTTTGAACAAGTACAAAGTCTAACGTAGCATTTGTTCATGTCCATAGAGTCTGAGAAGTATCACGAGATCATTGCGGCAACGGAGAGTCCGCCGAAGGGCGATGGCACCTTCCGGCTGGACGACGACGCCGAGTTTCCACCGGTAACTCAGCGCACCGACTGAGCCGTTCCAGTCATCTTCGACCGCAGTCGCATATCAACAGCAACAGCGGCCACATCGTCGTCGTCGTCATCGACTTGATTTCTCCTTTTGTACATTGTTTTTTCTCTTATCTTACCGCGTTTTTCCCTTTTTCGTGTGTATATATATATTATTGCCGCTTTAGGGTATCTAGCAATCTCGAGTAAGAAAACCGTTCGATGTTTTGTACGAGGAGTAATTGGAATTTTTTATACATTCGAGACGAAGTAGTCTATAGTTTTGCGATGCGGCTTTCCTTGTTAACTGCGATTGACGCGACGACGATGTGTGGGTATGTCTTCGATTCCGAATGACTATTTTTAATCGTTGGTGCCAACGCATACACACACACAGAGACACGGAAGTGTAGAAAACGATTTCTCGAAACGCGTCCGCGTTACACTTTTTTTTCTTTCACACGTTCTTGAAATTCGCATAACGCGCTCGAAATTCTTTGCTCAAAAATAAATATGCAGACATGATTTATTCCCTTGATTCTTGTAAGTCCTACTTTGTTTTCTTCGTAAATGATGTAGGCGACAACGGCGAATGAGTAAATTCAATGCATTTGTACATAAACATAACTACAGCTGTATTATTTAACAGCTCCATGTAAATTCACTAGCGTTATTAGAGCTTGATACAGCAGTCTTTGAATAACTGTATATAATTATTATATGAATTTCGAGTGCAACAATTTAATAAAGATCTAAAACGCAAGTCGATTTGGAGCGACTTCAAAACGAGAATCGGACGATATCTAGGAATAAATTTATAGAGGACAATTTTATTTTATTTTATTTTTCTTTTATATCTGAAGGGTGAATGCTGCATCTCATTTCATCTGTAAGTCGATTATACTAGGAAATAAAAAAAAGTGCACTCGCATTTGTCGTATGATATTTGTAGCTCATGTTTGTGTGACACTTAATCAAACGGATTGTACGAGCGAGTGTTTAAATTTAGCAGCACATTGGACGAAAGTGTCAAGTAACTTAGGATCAAGAATATGTCATTCGCGTTTTGTACTGAATCTTGTTTGGTGAATAGTTTTACTTTTATATTGAACAAAATGAGATAACGCTAAAACGATAAAATTGCTGAATGATTGTAAATATTTTCAAAGATTTATGCATTAAAGTTACTATATGTGTCAGATTGCTGTCGTTTTTTTTCCTTCCCATCAACCTGTTTCGACATTACATTTCGCATAGACATGGAGATAAAATTAAATTAATTAAACAAGTAATTTGGTCTATTTATTTTATTTTTCTTCTTTTTTTAATTTTTTTTTTTTTTTTTTTTTTTTTTGTCAATGAAATTGAAATTAAATGAACGGATCTCGATGGAAGTGCACTGATAACAAGTATACGAATACAGTGAAGCTTCAGTAACCAGCAAAAGGGTCTATCTTTGACCAGTCGACGTTATTTTATAAATTAATTCTAACTTAACGGATTAGTTAGTGCAGTATATCAAACCGTATGATGGTTCAATTCATGCTTATATGAGCGAATTAGAAAATTGAAAAATTACCGATGCCGCAGGTCGATTTATAAAAAATGGCACGCACTTAAAAAAAAGATTAAAATTCAGGTTTTTTCTTACAAAGTCAATTTTCACATCATTTTATTAAACATAAAGCTCTCTTAATATTCACAGTGACGTGATTCCGCTTCATCGTTCAAAACTTCATTTCGTGCTTTATATAATATATATATAGGATCTCTTATACTTGCCGTATGTCACAGCGTAAAGAATCTCAGTGCGAATCACTTACTTTAACTTTATTGTAAGAATAAAATAATAATAATTCTGTAGACTATTAAGGCTATCCGCTACGACTACGACTAAATCTGTGCTAAGCTTTTAAAAAATTTTTTTTTAACTGAGCACCAATAAAACAAGAAAAAAAGAAAAGAACGAATATTTGCATGAAAAAGTGCTATTTTGGTTCGCTTTCATCATGAAGCTGAGAAAGAGAATTCTTAATTTATTAACAGTCTTACCACTATACAGTACACACAACACGTATCTTCATATAAAACCTTGAATTCATTAGTTTATTCAAATTTATACGAACCATTAAAAATTACGGTTTCAGTGTAAAATGTACACGGTAATAGACAGGCCCTTTTGTCGTATGCTCACTGCAAACGAAATTACAAATCGTGTGTGGAAATTAAACTTAACTGTAGAGATCGTCATCGCCATCATCTTGGAACGGTTGGTCACCTTGTGTTGTATCTTGAGCTCCACCTGGGCCGCTTTGAGGAAATCTAGAAGAAAATAAAAGTATTAACTTTAATACTACTTTCTGAAATCATACAGGACTCTTAAGGTCTGATTACATACCTGAAGTTCGTGCCGAACCCTCGCGATTGTTGGAGAGTCTGGGCGAACATTTCGTATTTGCGAATATCGTTGTCCGAGACCGATCGTCGTGCGAACCTCATAGCTTCTTCGAAGTGAGCTCGCGTAATCTCGGGAACAGGATCGTCTTCATCCGTCTGTAAAAGCAAGAAAATGTTAAATTCATATTATTGAAAATGTTGCATTAGTTTATACCAATAACAAACGAGTGAACAACTTACATCCATAGAAGCAGCGGGATTGGATGCTCGTTCCTTTTCTCTACGGATTTCCGACTCTATGCATTGCCTAATAGCCAGCTTGCAGGCGCGCTGACAGATTTCTGTAATGTCGGCTCCGGAGAATCCGTGCGTGACCTTAGCGATGTAAGTTAAATCGACATCCTGAGCGACGGGCGATTTGCGAAGATTAGCCTTGAAAATCGACTCGCGGGACTTTTCGTCAGGCAGTGGGATGTAGATCAATTGATCCAGTCTTCCAGGTCGAAGAATAGCCGGATCGATGATGTCGGGCCTGTTCGTTGCACCGATGATAAATACATTCTTCTTGGCACCCATACCGTCCATCTCTGTCAGAATCTGATTGATGACACGATCGGCAGCACCACCAGCATCTCCCACGGAACCGCCTCGGGACTTGGCGATGGAGTCCAGCTCATCAAAGAAAAGCACGCAGGGCGCGGCAGATCTTGCCTTGTCGAAGACGTCACGAACGTTGGCTTCGGACTCACCGAACCACATAGTGAGCAGTTCCGGTCCCTTGACGGAGATGAAATTCGCCTGGCACTCGTTAGCGATAGCCTTAGCCAGCAGTGTCTTACCGCAACCGGGTGGACCGTAGAACAACACACCACGCGATGGTTGCATACCAAACTTAAGGAACTTGTCTGGATGTTCGACCGGGTACTGCACAAGTTCTTGGAGTTCCAGTTTAACGTTCTGTAGACCTCCGATGTCTTCCCAGGTAACTGTTGGCACCTCCACGATCGTCTCACGCAGTGCACTAGGACTGCTTTTGCTCATTGCGTACTGTGGAAAAACGTTCATAATTGTTTGGTAAAGTCAAAGAGTAAATACATGACTGATAAAAGTTACTATAAAAAACAATTCTTACCTTGAAGTTGTCCATTGATACGGCAAGCGAAGACAGTACTTCAGCATCGATTTGGTCGTCCTCGAGATCAATCAGATCCATCTTCTCTCGGATCTGTTGCAGAGCAGCCTCCGAGCACAGAGATGCCAAATCAGCACCAACGTGACCATGAGTTTCAGCAGCAATCTAAAAGCGAACATTTTTCATTATCATAAAATTTCAATTTTATAATCTTTATTTTTCAATGTGTAATTGTTCAGCTTCTTACCTCTTCTAGTTCGACATCTTCAGCAAGCTTCATATTTTTCGTGTGGATGCGCAAAATTTCCAAACGTCCAGTTGAGTCTGGTATACCGATGTCGATTTCTCTGTCAAAACGACCGAAACGTCTAAGAGCTCCGTCAATGCTGTTCGGACGATTCGTGGCGGCCATCACAATGACGTGAGCACTCTGCTTCATGCCGTCCATAAGAGTCAAAAGCTGCGAGACGATACGCCTCTCAACCTCACCGTGGGTCTACAATAAATTTAGATTAGAATATTGCGTCATATAATGCAACAAATTCGTGATTTAAAAATTACTCACCTTCTCTCTTTTTGGAGCAATGGCGTCGAGCTCATCAATGAAGATGATGGCTGGGGAGTTTTTCTCTGCCTCTTCGAAGGCCTTACGCAAATTACTTTCAGATTCACCGGCAAGTTTGCTCATAATTTCGGGACCGTTAATAAGGAAAAAGAACGCTCCGGTTTCGTTAGCTACAGCGCGGGCAATGAGAGTCTTACCAGTACCTGGTGGACCATACAAGAGGATACCACGGGGTGGCTTGACACCAATGGCTTTAAAAAGAGAAGGATGGCGCAACGGGAGTTCCACCATTTCTTTGATTTGAGCTAATTGTTTGCGCACGCCACCAATGTCGTCGTAACCAACGGCGTTCAATGCCTCCTCTTCTTCCTAAAAATGATGAATTAGTATGAAATTTCTGGAAAAAGTTCCTGAACAGAGTTGACTGTGCAGAGTAAAACTTACCTCTCTCTTAACTGGGTCTCCCTCACAATGGATCACAGTTTCAGGGGCTACTATACAGAAAGGCCCTGGATCAGTCTCAACAACTTTGAATTCTACAGCGCGCATACCACCACGGACAATGAATGTGTCATCCTTGTGGATGGGACGGTATGCCTCCAAGAAGTATGGTTTCAGATAAACCTCGAAGAGGTTGCTGCAAAAACAGAAAAAGTTGAAGAAATATTGCCTTAAAGAGTAAAGAGAAATAGAAACAAAGAAAATAATGCTTACCCCGTGAGTCCTTCAACGGTGTCATCGATGGGCAAAACATGAATTCTCTTTCCATATTTAATCTCCGGGCAAGACTGTACGGACACGACGTCGCTGAGACGCACTCTCAAGTTGTTCCTGACAACTCTGTTCATGAGAATCTTCTCGTCGGGGCAGTTAGCGTCGGAGAGAACGATGCAGACCGTCTCCTTGCGACGCTTGCCCTTGAGCAGGACTGTATCACCGCGGAAGAGCTGCAGCTCGTCCATCTTGGCTTGGGACAGAGCGACGACCGAGTTGTCATCGTTGTTGGCCTCGTCCACCAGGAGTCTGTTAGGCTTGTCCTTCTTACGAAGGATTGCCGTCGCCAAGTTATCCGCACTGAAACGCACAGAGTGAAAATATGAAAAAAAAAGCTCAAGCGAGAGATCCCAGTTTCACGACCTACTAACGGCCGGAAAACAAGAGGATGACGATGCGCCCCTCCGAGAGGCCTTTGTCATGACGCGCGGCGGACGTCGACTCCATCGTCGAGAAACGTTCGACAAATTCACAGGGAAATTTAGAAAAAGCAATGGAGGACATAGCGTCATCGGGATTCGTTGGAAAGGCAAGTTCGTCGACCAAAACAAGCGGCGGCGGACATGATGACAAGGAGAAATTGATGGTGCGTCGTGGCGCCGTCGCAGCTATGCGAGCCTCGATTCATACTCCCAGCCAACCTCATCCTCCGGTTAAAAGTAAAATATCGACTTGAATCGTTTCAAAAAAAAGAACTTACTTCTTAGGATCACTCATCCTGACGCTTGGCTTCTTTCTTTCCTTCTCTCGAAAGTTTCCTGTAGGGGTATCTGATGCTGCTTCTCTGGTCGGCCACAAAATGCACGCTACGTCCGCCGCTGTTCTGTGCTTCCCTCAAATGCCGCTGCTGATACGATGCGTTCGTCTCTGTGCTCCGGCTCTTTGTGTGTGATGCTGATGTGAGCTGGCCCGTACGTACTGGCTGACGCGCAGCGCCGCCCGAATATCTATACGTAACTATATTATAGAAGGCGCGTTCGCAATTCGCATTGCGGGCGACAGAATTCATGCGTATTGCATATGCTATATTTTTCTATAACTTATTATACGCTTTTGTTTTTGTACAAGCTAATGCTGATTTTGCATTTTTCGAATAAATTGAGAAAGAGCTTTTGGAGGAATAGTCGGTAAATAATTTGTCGGGTGAACGTTGATCTGAACGAAGAAATGAACCTCCTGACTAATTTATTTGAAGAAAATAAACTTTGGGATATTGTTGCTGGGTGACTGCGCATCTTAGGCTGACGACAGTACTCTTTATTAAAGTTCGAGCGAAACACGTTTGCGAATGTATCTAGTAGTCCAATCAAAGCTCGTAAGCTCGATTTACAATAAATGTTAAATCAATTAAAATAGCTGTCAATTTCAGAAAGTCTACTCGAAAGTCATTGTTTTATTTGAGGGGTCGGTGCCAACGAAATCGGCCACTTTACTAAGAACAAAAAAAAAACAATAGAGCCATATCTTTGTTCAAGTTACACTTGAAACAAGCGAGTAATATTTATAACTGAAAAAAATTTCATTAGACAAGCTGAAAATTGTCCAAAAACTAGTTTGATATTCGCGGGCCCTAATTGTCATCGTCTATGCTATATATATATATATACCTATGCACTGGCGACGCTGATGGGGGAAGAGTAGTCTATAGGTAAAACTCACATCTCATATCGTATAAGTAATATTTACCAGTACCTACCTCTCCTCTGGTCTGACTGTCTGAGACACGAAAGCTGAGTATAGCTACAACACCCACGAAAGCACACAAAAATACAAAGAAAAGATGCCGCTGTGAAACGGGCGGACCTGCTTCGAACTAATAAGAGTGCTCCGAGAGACACCGAGATAAACACAAGACGACGCAGCCATGGCCGGAATCAAAGGTTCTTTTTATTATTCCGAATTTAATTT
Source organism: Trichomalopsis sarcophagae (assembly GCA_024372645.1). Lineage (NCBI taxonomy): Eukaryota > Metazoa > Arthropoda > Insecta > Hymenoptera > Pteromalidae > Trichomalopsis > Trichomalopsis sarcophagae. The sequence goes on along the minus strand of QLSS01000024.1, from coordinate 706,755 downwards.
TTCATTAAATTTTTCGCTGACTGCGGGTTTTGGTCCATCGCTGAGTCTCGAGGAATGAATTAGCGTACTCCTCGAAACCAGCTGATAAGGACAGCTCGCTCCTAACCTCAAAGTATTGTTTTGACATTGGGACTTCGTTTTTTGGAGCTGAGGTCGCTGCACTGTTTTGAGAGTCGTTTTAATGATTTTTTTCTTTTTATTTTCCATGCTGCTGTTTTCGGTGACTGCCATGTACAGCGTGAGTATTTCTATTGTTTACTTTGGAATTATAATTAATGGAGATTATTACAATGCAGACCTTTTGTTTTTCAGACTGGTGACTTTGGCTTTCGCTGGCTCCATTGGTATGACGCTTGTCATACTTGGTTGTGCACTTCCAGCATACAAGTAAATATCGTGCTTTTGTAGTACGAGTTTATAAAATTATTAAATTCTATTGCATTCTTACAACATACATTTGTTACAGAGTATGGTGGCCATTCTTTGTAGTATTATTTTACATTCTATCGCCAATACCCACACTGATAGCCAGGCGTTATTCAGAGGATTCAGGTACAGCAAGTAACCCCTACTTGGAGCTGGCTATATTCCTCACAATGGGATGTGTTGTGTCATCATTTGCTCTGCCTATTGTATTGGCAAGGTCTCCTATGGATAATCCAGTTGTAAGCTCATTATACCTTTATTTGAAAATTATGATTTGATTTGATTCCTTTTTTTTTAAACAGATTTATAACATCTTTATTTATTTACAGATACAAACAGGAGCATGTTACCTAACATTGGCAGGAAATGTTGTAGTTTACTTGACCATTATTGGATTCTTTTTAGCATTCGACCATGAAGATTCTGATTACAGCATGTGGTGACGTGTTTAAAGTTTGTACTTATTTGTTATGGTAAATTTTTATCAGTATGTCAGGGAAGTTTCTACAGTGAGCAAAATGTTTATACAGCTGAGGAATTTTGTGTTTCATTGGTATAATGTCTACAAACAATCATTACTTCATTAATCTTTGCATTTATAAAATATATAATTTTATAAATTATACAATGCATTCGTGAGAATTTGATAAACATTTATAAAAACTAAGATTGTTTCATGTAAAACTGTAGGTTTTTGAGTTAACAAACACGCCATAGATGCATGCTGCTAACATAGAGTCAAAATGGTACAAAAATTTTGATTAAGCACTAGTTGGTAGCATTCATCTATGAAGCTTAAGTGAAATGATATATTCAATTATTACTTTTCCTACAGATTTTTATACGAAAAATTAATATAAATGAATGTGTGAACTACTAACTGACTGATGGCTACGCTTTCTATTTTAAATGCATATGTAACACACTGTACACTGCTAATATATATACATATATTTCAAAATGAATCAACTGTAATACTCCAGTCTTTTGTCATTACAACATTGAATGAAACATATAAATGCACGAATTTATATGGAATATTTGTATAATAATCGTATACAAAACTGTCAGCTTTAACACTGTTTAAATCACTGTAGTGTCAATATTAAGTAAGTTTATTAATGATAAAGAAATATAAGTGATAATGAGTTCTCAAGGACTAAAAATCAGTTGAACTTAAGTATATCATCAATTGTTTCAATAATGATTCCATGCTTTTTAAAAAAAAATTTCTATGTTGATAAAGTTTGTTTGTAATAAAGCGATTAAGTTAAAGAGTATTATACTGTATTATGATGTGTTATACCCCAACAAGAGTGAATAAAATGAATCATAATTTAATGTAACTTATTGATTATTTTGTATTTAATGTTTATTTTTGCAAATACTAAGTTCTATAAATTGCATACGTATACATAAGTATGTTAATTTGAGTACCTACTAAAAATTATTAAACTTCAATATTCCCTAGATGAGCATGAAGAGTAATTATAAGATTTCTAGGGGAATGGCGACTGATATCACTGTAAAGTGGAGGGGAAGTTGCCCTCGGTTGCCATGACAACCATAACAGGTACAGGCGCCCCAAACGCACTTGTCAGTCCTTGGAGGCGGTCCACGATATATTGTATTATCGCGTTCGCCAGGTGACCGCTAAAATGAAAGAACTGTATCAAAATAGTTCGTTTGCAAATAGTGTCTTCTGCGGTAACAGGGTAAAATGGTCCAATTCGTTAAAGAAATTGATAAACTCTATTGGTTGAATTCGAGATAATTAAAATAAACAAATACCAACAATTTTCTTCTAAATGTGAAATGGCAAAGCAGTGATATACAAATAATTAGCAAAATGTCGCTGTACTTTGATACTAGAGTGCAAAATCCTGAGATAAACTCAGTAAGCACATTCGCATCGTGGCACTCGAATCTCCCATTGCTTGCTGTGGCGGCTTTCTCACAGGACAGGGGTGGCTTTGTAACTGTATACGATGATCAGGGTGAGCCTCTCCCAGATGTGGAAACTGCAGGCCATTCTGTGGCTCAGGTCACAGCACTGGCGTGGCATCCTGAGAGGAAATGGCTGGCTGTTACTTGGGAGAGTGGTGAACTCAGGGTATTTATTACAGCGATTTAATGAAGACAAAAAATGTCAATTTTTTTATTTTAATCTCTATTGATTAATTGCAGATATGGGCTGGGGATACAGGTTCCAGTGAATTCAATATCATTGTCACCCCACACAAAGATCCTGTGACAATCTTGCAATGGAGTCAGAATGGTGGTCGCTTGGTCTCAGGGGATATAGCTGGCTCTATGGTTGGCTGGAAAATGGATGGAAGAGGCCAGCTTCTTATGATGTTTCATCATGAACTGAAACAATCTCTTACACTAATTGCATTTAAAATTACTCCACCAAAACCTGCACTTGACATAAGGTAGTTGAATTTGAATTTCATAAATAGCATCTACTGTATTGTGGCTTACATTTTTTTATAATCTTATCCATTATAGTGGGTTGGCAAGAGCAGCAGTAGCTGGAGATGAACGGGCTCTAGATTTATTCAGCTCCTGGAGGCCAAGAACTGCTGCTCCAACTGCAGTACCAATTCAGAGAGACAATCATGCTTTTTATGTTGGAACAGTTAATGGGTTTGTTTACTATGTCGATAATCAAGGCCAATGTATTCAAGTACTGAACATGGATGGATCTACTCTGCACTGTTTACTGCATCATCAGACAAGAGAATCAATTGTCATCATGAGTGAAGGCCTGCACATTGGTCACTTCCAAGCTGATGCTGTCACTGGCCGTTTAACAGAATTGACAAAGGTAACTTCTGCTTGTGCTCTGGTGAAATTTTAATTTTACTAAATTATTTTGTGTTATTGATTGAAAAGGTGAAACTCAGTGGCAGAAGTGACATGACTAGAAATGGACCATCTCTATGCTGGGCTGGCATCAATACGCTTGCAATTCTGACTGGAGAACTGATGGTCAGAATGTGGGATCTTCACACTGGAGATACTTATGTCTTGACTTCAGTGGACAATTCAACTCCAGGAAAGCTTGCTACACCCCAGGAAGTCTGCACTAGCTTGTCATACTGCAAGACAAACGGTAAACTCCCGAAATATTGTTAAAATCATTTTATCTTTAAAACTCGTTTCTGATTTGCAGACACCTTGGCAGCGGGTACGAATCTAGGTACGATCTACCTGTGGAAACGTCGGCGCGTTCCTCTACCCGAGAGCGAAGAGAACTCGTGGCCAGCGAACCCGGAGCACTGCTCGATTCCGGGTACGGTCAAGCAGATCACCTGGGGTGCAGCATTACTTCGTAGTCCACTGCTTGCCGTCAACTGCGTTAGTAACGTCTACGTGTTGCACCAGCAGCCAATGTGCGCAGCTTACGCCGAGTCCGTATGCGCCAGCCAGATCAGTCCATCCCAGTTACTCGTTGAAATTCAGCAGCAAGGAGAGAAAAATGTGAGTTTCACGTTGAAGACGGATATACAAGTGCAGGTCGTTGCGGTGAACAGGAGCTACGTAGCTGTATCGTCAGGAAGGCATGTGGCGGTGTACAAGATTGCCGGGGCGGACGGACAGAGCAGTACTACGGTACTCATGAGCTTTGGATGCGATACCGAGAAGTTGCTCATACACGATGCTGTGCTGATTATTTTGACGCCGCAGGTATAGTCTTGAACGAATAATTATAATTTGAAAGACAAATTTCTTTGGTCGCTTTATAAAAACACTTTTATCGGCACAGGTTATCCAATTGCGGTCGATCGAGGAGGGAACCCTAATTCAAACCCTACCTACCCTCCCCGAGGAGGGTGAGCCAATAACGATGGAGCTTACCGGTGATTACCTCACGGTAGCCTCACTTAACGGTATTCTGAAGATTTGGGATCTGGGCAAGCGTGAAGCAAAGCTTCATACGCGGGCCATGGCCACCTATGAGGCCATCAGTGATTTTGCTGAAATCATCGAGGCTCGTTGTAATTCTGACTGCAGATTTGTTTCGATCACTGTGGCAATGGCCAACTTGATGCCCAGCTCGATACTCTACGTGTGGGACATTGAGAGCGACCAAATCCACGAGTTCGATTTTGCTGAGAACGACGCCGAGGATGACTCTCCATTGTACGTTTTCATAACCTTTTGTAATTCTACTTAATTGTTATAATAAACGTTCGCATACGTGTTATAGGGTTGCCAAGTGTAAGGGAAGATTAGTGACTGCCCATTGCTGGGACAACGATGATCCGAGGCTTCTAATATGTCGCGCACAGAGACCTGAGAGTTTCAATCCTAAATCTTCGACCGATTTAATCAACGAGCAGGTATGTTATACCTTTTTCTAAAAATCTGTTGAGCATTTAAGAGTAATAATGCCCGAACACTTGTTTAACAGGAAAGCACAATGAACGTAGTGCTAGTGACGATGTTCGCGACGTCTGAGCACGGTATTGTGGTACAAGACGTTCGACCAGTGAAAGACGATAACTGTCGACTACTGGGTGTCCAGTCGCCCCAAATTATTATTCTTGACTCGGAGAAGTCCAGTGGAAGCAAGACTGTCCGTCTGTTGATGCGCGACTTCGAGGAGCTCGGACTCTGCGACCAAGCTACCAAACGGGCTATTCTAGACTTTTGTTTCTATCTCAGCGTTGCCAATATGGATGAAGCGTTCAAGGTTCGAATAATAATAATTACCTTTATCTTGACGTTTATAAGTAAAATTAACTTGATGATTGTTTCCAGGCTATCAAGACGATACAGAACGAGGCAGTGTGGAAGAGCCTTGCAAAAATGTGCGTCAAGACGAAACAACTGGATATGGCGATGCTATGTCTAGGTCATATGAAACAAGCTAGGAGTGCCAGGGCTCTTCGTGAGGCTATGCACGACGATAGTCTTAATCTCGAGGCCAAAATTGGCATTCTCGCAGTTGAACTAGAACTTTATGTGTGTTATGCCCATCAAATTAACAAATTTCAAAAGTAATCAAATGCAATATCATAACTTTCTTCCTCTCGACAGAATGATGCAGAACGGCTGTTTCGTGAAGCAGGCCGACTAGACCTCGTGAGTTCCTTGCTAGAAGCTCGAAACAAATTCAAGGAGTCGATTGAACTGGCCAAGGAGGAGAATAAGATTCGAGAGAAGACGAGTTACTACAACTATGCGCGAGCGCTCGAGCTGGAAGGAAAGACCAACGAAGCCATAGACATGTACACCAAGGCTGAGTGTCACAGGTTTGAAGTGCCCAGAATGCTACTGGGCACACCCAGGGAGTTGCAGAACTATCTTAACAACTCTGAGGATCCGTAAGTGAATGCAGTTGAACTCGCTTGAATTTTGATTAGAAAACAATTTAAAATGATGATATTAATTCAATGTTATACAATTCAGCGAAATAAAGAACTGGCACGCCCAGTACACCGAGTCTCAGAACGACATGGAGACAGCTCTAAAACTTTACGAGCAAGCACGAGATACTCTATCGATGACTCGACTGCTGTGCTTCTTCAGTCGAGAGAACGAGGCCTGCGATCTGGTAAACCGAACGAAGCACGCAGCCTCAGCCTACCACCTGGCTGCCCATTACGAGTCTCGTGGTAACGTTAGTCAAGCTGTTCATTTTTACACGATGGCCCGAGCTTATACCAATGCTATTCGCGTCAGCAAGGAGAACGACATGCTCGAGGAGCTCTGGCCTCTGGCCATGATGGCACCTAGGCAGGCTCAGATTGATGTGGCCAAATACTACGAGGAAATTGACCAGGTCTGATTTTTAGGAAGATTTTTTTTGAGATAAAATGGGTATAAACAGAAAATTATTTGAAAAATTATAACATTTAAATGCAGGTGGATAAAGCGATCCTGCTCTATCATAAAGCAGGTCTTTTGAAGAAGGCACTGGACTTGGCCTTTAAGACGCAACAATTCAATGCCCTACAACTTATAACCATGGACGTGAACGCGGACTCTGATCCGGAGTTAATCGCCAAGTGCGCCGAGTACTTTGTACAGAACGCTCAGATCGACAAGGCCGTTGACCTATTAGCTACCGGCAAAAACTACGACGAAGCGCTCAGACTCATTGATGAATACGACATTCATTTGTCTGAGGAACTAGGTACGATGAAAATATATTAGCCATCGAATAATATATTTAATAAATTCATAAATTTCTCTCTTACAGCGGAGAAGATGACTCTCGAGAGGATTGAGAAAGACCTGGACAAGGAGCGAGCACGTATTGCGACTCTGGAAAAAATCGGCGAGATCGCGTTGAATCAGGGCAACTACCACTTAGCGACGAAGAAGTTCACGCAAGCCGGAAATAAGCTGAGAGCGATGAAAGCTTTGCTCAAGTCTGGCGATACCGACAAGATTTGTTTCTTCGCCCAAGTGTCCAGGCAACGCGAAATTTACATCATGGCCGGCAATTACCTCCAGTCCCTCGACTGGCAAAACCAGCCCGAGGTTCTGAAGAATATCATCAACTTTTACTCCAAGGGTAGGGCAATGGATCTACTCGCCAACTTCTACGTGGCCTGTGCTCAGGTCGAAATCGACGAGTTCCAGAACTACGAGAAGGCCCTTGATGCGCTCAACCAAGCTGCTAGATGCCTTTCCAAGGTCCAGGATCCCAAGGACGAAGACATGCACAAGAGGGCTATCGACATTGTTAACGGAAGAATGACCACGATCAAAAGATTCCTCGATATCAAAAAGTTCGTCTCGCAAACTTACATTTTATTACCATTTTTTTCAACCATTTAGCAGATATTAATATCATAATGATAACTGTTCACAGGTTATTCGATAGAGGAGAAACGGAAACCGCAATGAGCCATGTTCGCTACTTGTTGGATTCCCAAGGTCCTGATTTAGAGCAGTCGATTCGTCGGGGTGATCTATTTGCAATGATAACGCAGCACTACGCAAGCATAGGTGAAAACGAGAAGGCTCGAGCCTCCGTCGAGGAACTGAAACGCCTCGTGCCCGGAATCAATTTGAGCTACTACTACAACGTAAATCTGCTCGAAAAACTCGGCTTCAAGATCAACGTTGAAAGACAAGAATCGTCCGATCGCGAGGACGATATCGAGGAGCTTTTAGGTGAATAATAATAGAATATGTTATCTCAGTAACGATCCGTCCACTAAGAGTATTATATTAGATTTAAGTGCATTGAATAAATTTATTTTATGCCTTATCAACCTTTGAACGTTTCTTTATTTTTTTCAGTATACCTCTTATACAACTTACTTAAATATTACGTAGCTGTTCGAGCATTATTTTCTTATAAGAATTGACAACAATTTAGTCAAAAATTTTGTTGAAAACTTTGAGTGTCTTATAATAACGGAATGAGTGTTTATGAATCCATAATGAGTTACACGTTTAGCGACAATTACGCGGTTTCACCGTGAATGTCTCATACGAATGTAGTAAGAATATAATAAATAACAATAGTATACTTTTAACATGAATACACATAAAACGACGGTTGTTAACAAAATGATTAATCATCTTATCAAGCAATTAAATAAGTAAAAAGCAGCTAATGATATTCATGTATTTTCATAATCTTAGTTAAGCTGTAATTTTTAAAAATTATCTTACACAATAATTTGTCGTTAAAAAAATAACTTTGCAAACATTCATTACAAAATAAATTAAATGAGTAGCGTTATCTCTATCGATATTTTGAGAAAAATAAATGTCGAATGTCACACCGGTCACTTTTGTAAAACATTGATTCTGACCAAAAAAACAAATCTAAAAAATGGGAAAAAGAAAAATACCGACATATTTCGGACATAAAATCTAATGAAGACTTATAGCTAAACTTTACAAACGACTCTGCGAACGTTCCTCTTTACGAGCACTTTTCGGGCGTGGGCTTCTTGCAGGGCGACAGGGTCTCAGTATCTTCATCTTCGGGTTTCCTCTTCTTGCGCACAAGGTGGGAGATATCGCTTGCGGGCTTGACCTCCTTTGGCGCAGCCATCGAAGTCGAAGACGAGGAACCAGCACTGCTACTGCTACCCTCACCGCTAGGTCCAGCGCCGTTGGAGCAGCTACCACCAGCGACCTTGCTCTTAATGCCCTCGATGACGAGTTTGCAGGCCTCTTGTTTGAAGTCACGCATATCTCCGATTTTGTCGCGAATTTCCGGCAGTAACTCTTTCAGCTCCTTGATTTCACCGGCGACAGTGTAGAACGGATCCTCGCTGTTGATCGACTCGCCGCCGCTTTCGAGATCTTTGATGCGCGTCTCCAACAGACTCACCGCCTCATTGAATTGTTCAATGCTCGAATCAAATTCGTTGCCCAGCGAGTATGCCAGACCTGTCAATATTGGTATACATTATTCAATGAACTATTAACATATTTATTGATGGATCGAACGGTTTCTTACCTAGTTGGTAATGCGTCTCGGCCATAGTCCTTGGGTCAGCCGGCTCGATTTTGCGCAAAAGGTCCAGACACGCGTTCAAGTCGACCAGAGCGCCAGGTTGATTTCCGCTTTCCATGGCTACCTCTCCCAGCAGACGATGAGCCTCCGCGAGAAGCTTCCACGCCGATTCTCCACGTTTCAAGATGATAATTTTTGCCAGTTCCAGGACTTCCCATGCAAGCTGTGGACCGAAAAAGTAACGTTAATGTGAGTTAACTCAAACGCCTACAGTCTCTGCTGATTAAAAAGAAAGAAAGTAGTACAAAACTCAACACACCTGCAGATTGCTGTTACCATCATCGTCATCCTCGTTATCCACATCTTCGGCATCTTCGTCAACGCCATTCTCGTGTACATCTCCATTCTGCTCGGCCGTCGAGGTTGCCGCCTCACCGTTTTCCGTTGGCTTGCTCGAGCTTGCAGCCGAATCTTCGTCGTTGGAAGCCGCAGCAGCTGGAGCTTCCTCCGATTCCATCTTATCCTCAGGCTTACTCACGGACTTTTCGGTGTCCGCTTTGTCTTCGGCTTTCGATCCCTCCTCAGCAGAGCCGTTCTCTTCTTTCTTTTTTCTACGTTAACAAGCAATGCATTTTAGAATGAAAATTTTTGGATAACTTGATAATGAAGACACGAGAAAAGAAATCACTCACTCTTCGCCCTCTCCCTCTCCGTCCTCTTCCTCGCCTTCGCCGCCTTCGCCGCCTTCGCCGCCTTCGCCCTCGGCTTCCTCACCCTCGGCAGCCTCCTCTTCGCCTTCTTCAGTACCGGGGACCCCGGTGCCGAGGACGCCGGCTTCTTCGCGAGCGAGAGACAGAAGTGCCCGGCCATAGAGCAGGTAGGGCTCGCCGAGTTCGTCGGCCATCTCACCGTGCTGGGCTGCCAGCATAGCACAGCCGTCGGCTAGAGCAGTTACTGCCATACAATAGTCGCGCACCAGGAGATGACGCTTGCCCTGAGAGATCGCGGTCGCCGCGTCCTCGTGCTTCGTCTGCTCTATTACGTCTGCCATTTCTTTCTTTGTGTTTTACCTGAAAAAAGTGGAAAATTTTTATTATAATAGTAACTGATTTTGTTGGACAGCGGCACTGACTCGAAAACAATCGGTTCACCATTCGCATGACAAAAGAGAATAATACATCTCACTGTTTGTTTTTTTTTTTTCGTAAAAAATAATAGTGCGATATCCGAACAACAAGTTCGATACCCCCGATATTTTCAAACGAATAGGCAACGGCTCACCAGAATGCCGTAAACAAACCTAACCTTCGATTGAGCGCGAATCTCCCCCAAATCCGTATACTCGTTTGCTATACTTTTATATTACAGACATTTTTTGCTTTCTTCTTCCAACTCATCTAGACGTTTCATCTTTTCACTGTTAAACTCAACGAGGCGGCATCGATGCGAAAAAAAGAAGTTACGATCCGCAATGGCGGATATACGTGTCGCGTGCAGCAACAAAGCGAACGATTTCGCGCGTCCGTTTTTCCGGTAAACGAGCAAAAGGTGCGAAACTCGCGGTTCCCGAGATTGTTCTAACCTCTTTGTCGCGAAAACCCACCGAAAAGCTAAGAAAGCAAGCCGCGTTAGCTGCAGTTGGAAGCCGCGGTCCAAGTATTCAAAGCCACGCAAACTTACCCTGAAAAGTCTGGGTAGCGGTATAAGGTAATAGCGGTATAGCTTGATTCTTCCAGAGAACGTCGAAGATACTCGAACTTCGAAGCGAGCGTCTCGCAAACTGTTGCTACTGACGAGCGAATACTAAAGTAAACCCGCAGTTGGAAGTGGCCGAGCAAAATTAGATGATCTCGTTGAACGCGGTAGGTATATGTGTAAGTACGGACAGCGAAAGAGCTGCAGCTTGTGTGCCGGCGGCGGCGGCGGTGTTACTTGCTGTTACCACTGTCTGTCGCGATTGAGTTGTGGTTAGGTCGGGTGCGCGCGCAACAAGGCGCGAAAAGTGCGCCGCTGCTTTGCGCGCGCATTCGATTTACCTAACTTTAACTATGGAAGTGCATCTACGCCACCTACGAGAAATTGGTTTAAGCGTGTTTCATGCACACAGACAAAGGACTTATATATTGCCTGCTTCTGTAAAGTAAGTAAGGATAATAAGTTCAGGTAGTGCGTATTTCATAATTTTTCTTCTCCAAGTGTATTTAAACTATTCAAGAAGGGCATCTATGGGGATCCGCGGGGTATGCCTATATTATGACAGGTTCATCGAGGTGCTGCGAAAATCGAACCCACTGCACGTCCTCGTATGATCTTAAAAGGATCGTAAGTCAGAAATCAGCACCCGATACACACAACGAAGTAATAGGGAGAGTATATAGACAACTGACAAAGCGATCAGGGATCAGAGCTCGCGAACTGCGCAAGCACGCGTGCGGTAGTGTGTATAGATACCTTATACGTATAGAGAGGGAGGCGAAGTTCGCCGCCCCCTCCGCTCGCGCGGCTCGTATCGAGGCCGAGGGAGCTAGCTCAGTGCACGTTCCTCGGCCGTCCGAGACACTCTCGACTCGTCTCTCGAATACTGTCGTATAGCTCTCCCGTTACTCGTCTTCCGCGAAAAACGAGCGGCGACGTTGACAGATTACGATAGAGCGAAGGGAAGGACGAGTCAAGTCTGAAGATCCGCTGGTTCGCGGCCAGAGGGCCCAGGAGCACTGGACAGCAGCGGCGCCGGCTGATGGAGCCCTCGCGGCTGCCCAGGAGCCCTGCGCCCAGGCTCGTCTTCCTCTTCGCCACCCTCGTGCTCACCTGCGCTGGTACGTCCAAGTGGATTTTTTTTTTTTTTTTTTTTTTTTGTTATCGTGTGAACGAACCGAGCTGATATTTCAAAGTTCGTGTATTCGTAGAACTATCAACAAAGTTATTAATTCTTATTGTAATAGGTAGTACTATATCGTATGCAGATTGATACAAATTGCTTTCCTATGCAAATCGAGCCCCGCTGTATACCCAGGATGATTTGCAGCGAGTAAAAATGTTATTTTGATCGATTGCGCTCGGTTAAATATGCATATCGCTTAGAATATTAGCTGTACGGACAATACCCAATTCGATAAATAACTTTTCTCCTCGACTTCCTTCTTAATTTAATATCACTCGGTCACAATTGTAAGGACCGTATACGTACTTGAAATTCGCGTTAGTTTCAAAGTTTTTAATGAAAAGCTTATAGCCAAACTGCAGCAAGTTCTGATACTCGCGCGCGTCTGACTTGTTTCCGCCTTAACTACTTGCCGCGCTCTGCGTTTCTCGCATAGAACTCGCTATACAACAGAGAATTCAACTCGACTAATGTTTTTTTTTTCTTTTTCATTTTTTCAGCGACGGGTCTGCTGTGCGCGGCGATAATGTCGGACCACTGGGAGGAAGTCGACTGGGACAGGGACGCTCTGGAGCGCGCAAGCTCCCACTCGATAAAGTGGCTCCTGGACGGCAAGGTGGGCCGCATCGAGCCATCGTCCGATAAGCATTCGGATCACGAGCAGCACAACGGCTCCGGGCGACGAGTCGTAGCTTCCAAGCCCAGATCCAAGAACGCACCCGCTTTCCTCGTGCCCATGCACGGCGGCATCTGGACCCTCTGCGTCTCGCTGACAGGTATAATATATATATATCTCGCTTCGTTAAGACGAGAAATTTAATAAAGAGATTCCAGAGGCTTTTATTAATGCGGTGAAGCTCGCCGATGTAAGCTGAGATTGTGTAATGGAAGTTGTATATGACGCGCATCGCGGTTCGAAGGTCAGTGTAATGGACTCGAGCGGTAGGAAACGAGCTTTTAATACTTTCGCCTATATATATACTTATACGACATCTTTCCTCCTGCATTTCAGAGCAATTTATAGAACGAATCGATGCCGTACGTGTCGTCGCCACTATTGAATAATACAGCTGAGCGTATTTCGGCCGTAGTTGAAGCTAGATCATGAGCTTGATGAGATTTTAGCTCGAAACATATATAGCCGCGGGAAAACAAGATCGTTCGAAGAAAGTGTGTCACGCGGTAAGCGTCTTATTATCGAGGAGCCAGTAAACAGCGTCTGCCAAAAAACGACAACAACGGCGAGAATGTGTCTAGATCGAGCCGCACCTATAGGAAACTTGAGGCTTATTACGCCAGGCTGTTTTCCTCTTTCATTCGCGAGAAAAAGGCCGCGGAAAAACCTCTTACCTCCTCCAACGTGTGCGATTGAGGGATGGTAAAGCGTTTCTTTTGAACCACTGTGCTGGCCGACGATCGTTTACAGCACTCGCGGTTTACTTCTTTCTTCGGACTGAAGTTCAGTATGACGCTCGCTATATAGTCTAATTTTGTCGCAAATTAAATTCGAATTTACCTATACTATTTAATAATTTAATATTTATAATAAGCGCAGAGCGAAAATTGGACGATCGAAGATGCGCTCGTTCAAGTTCGTCATTAGTATTTGGAGTGTAGCGAAAGGAGCGAATAAAGCGACGGATGTGCGCCGGGGAAGTAGGTCGAGCTTGAACGCGTGTGATTTCGCTGATTATCCGCGATTTTCACCGACTGCGGCTCCTCTCTGCGCGATTTACTCCCTCTTCAGCTTTTCATCTCCGCTGCTTATTTTTTTTCAACGAAACCAAGTCCATTGGATAATTTATTCAGTAGGCGGTATAAGGTACGTCCGAAAACCCGAGGGGAGAAAAAACATCCCCTACTACTACACAATCTGCGTTTAACGCTCGCTACAGCCAATCGAACGGAAAGACGCAGGGATGAGTAATAGAACAAGCGGATATAACGCTGAGAGAGAGAGAGAGAGAGAACGTGAGAGGATTTTTCCTCCGCGACTCTGCGCAGTTGGAACAGCGAGACATGACACTCTCTATTCGCGATTAGTTTGTCAACTCGGAAATTAAAAAGTCCACCGCGAATCCCAAATCGCACGCTCTGATTTTTCCGCGACCCCGGGGCTCGTTCGTTAGCGCGCCAGCGAAACTTTCCCAAGCTCTCCCCCAAGGGAACTGTATCGCAGCTGTACAGCCGAGCTTACCTATATATATACACACACACTCAGCCGGGCGGTAAAATTTTTTTATCGCCGCCTACGAACTTTCGGCGATATCAATATTTTCGTAGAAGCCAGTCGCGGTAAAAGAGAATAACGACCCGGGTGTCTACATTTTTTGTACCGCTGCTGGCGTGTGGAACACCTGTCGTTGTTGGAGATGAATTCACTCCTCCCCTACGAAATTCAGTTCCAATAATAGCTGATCTAGAAATATTTCAAAAATTTCGCACGAAGGAAAAATCAGGTGGGATCAAACAGAGGAGGAGCTGTACGCGACACGTCGCAGACACATAATGCTCGGGTATATAGCCGCAACGCCAGGATGACGTTGAGGAGGAGGACGAGCGCGCGATATAGGAAAAGGATCGATAGAACGCCACCGCCGCCGCCGCCGGGGAGTTCACTGGGTCTAGGTTATACCCATCTCGCGCCCGACGACTTTGTGCATTGTATATAGAATAATATACGCGTAGACCCCAGGGATATGCGTGGGCGGGATGGGATTGTTTTCCTTTCTTTTTTTTTTTTTGTCGTATAAGAGAGTGCATTGTACCGCGAGGCGGCCCTTGCGAGACTTTTTTCTTTGGATCGAGCGTCGTATATCGCGTCTCTTTGTCCCCGAGGTTAATCGAATCTCTGGATAGAAAAGGTCGTTTCAGCTCTGACTGTAAAGCTTGACTAACGACTCTATATGCTCCGGGAATTATCACCGAGCAGTCTATTATATATTACGACAGCGGCTGACCTTGGTACACCAGCAGCGCGCACGAAAGGACAGCTGATGGCGGTACCAGGAAAGCGCATCGATTTTTCCAGCTATCTCGCAGCGGCGAGTCGTTTCCTGAATCGTCAACGATTTTCTTCGCAGACGCCCGCAGACGCAACTTCGCACGGCCTTTAACGTGTATATATCGTATCCGCGATACAAATGCATCTCTGCGCTGCTCACGTCGCACAGCCTTTTGTCAGGCCCGAAAGGACAAGGACGTCTCGGCGGATTACGTAATGAGCGGCGCCCGATGAATACGTTAGTTACGAGCGATGAAAGCCGCGAACTAGGCAATGGTATTTTTTAACGGTTGAATTAACTCGAAAGCTCGTTTAATTGACGCCCCGAGGGGACAGCTGCGTTTTTGAATAATTTATAAACGATGATCCATCGTATGTTTTCAGATGAAGAGATCGACCTGCTGGCGACACAACTGGGCTTTCCTCAAGAACGATGCATCAACTACCTGACTCCCGACGAAGCGCACGAGGAGATGCGCGCCGCTTGGCAGAATCGTAAGCGATAACGCTGCGAGCGTCTTGATCGACGTAAAATGACGCGATTTTATTGGTTAACAGGAATGCAGAATCTGAGCATATCCTGCTCCCTGGTATGTCTGATCATTCTCGGCTCAGCGGTGATAGTCGGCTTCTTCGGCCTGTGCAGACACCAGATCTCGGCTGTTCTCGTCACCGGCGTCATGTATCTTCTGGCAGGTACGTTCCAAATTTAGACAAAGTTCGGCTTATCGACCTTTCGATGCGAAGAAGCGCCTCTTTCTATGTCTGCCTTGACTGCCACGTTATAATTGCGGCTGCACGCCAGCGTAAAGTATATATATATATATATATATAGAGTATGGCAGCGCGGCAGGTACGCGCTTGCACCGTAGGTACGTTGGTATATATTTAGACGGTAATAACTTCTGATTGCGTGGGTGGCAAGAATTGTTACGGTTTTAAAAAGAAATCGCCGATCGAGGAGGTTGCTTTTTTTTTTAAAAAGCGTTTGTTTAAGCGCCCCCCCAATCAAGCTTCTGATGAAGTTTTTTAAAGTAAAACTCCATACTTTGGAATAGATGTTAAAAAAAAAATTCTTATCCATTTGCAGCAACTTTTGCCCTCTTCACTCTAACGATAATCCACTGCAAGCGCTCGCAAGAGCGAACGATGGCCCGTCCACTGGCGGTAGACGCTCCCGAGGATGGGGTGGTAGGCGGTCCCGTAGATAGGAGCCTACTCAAGGCCCGGCGCTTCAGCACCTCCTGGAGCATGGACTTTGGCTGGGGTGGCGTCACCCTCTCGGCCCTTGCATCAGTCGCCTGGATCCTCCTCAGCAAGATCATGCGCTTCAGCCCCATCTCCGCCATGATCGCGTAGCAGCGCGAGGCCTTCGAGGTCTAAATCTGCTCTATCGACTGCCGATCCTGCCTCTCGCGACGACCCCTGCATCCTGAAGACACGGCTCTTTCGTCGACCCTGGACGAACGCGCGGTGATGCTCTGATTCCCTGTTCGTTCGAATGCTGCTGTCATTTCTCTTTCATCGGGCTGCTGTTGGAGCGGGTATTACGTCGCTATCTTTTCTAGGGGGTGTTCGAGTCATGCTTTTACCGACTGTGAATGCACATGTTGTAAATATTTAGTTATAAGTCATACGATATATTATGTATAGTTATTTTGCAAAATGGTATATTGCGGCGAAAACGAAATATTTTAAGGCTTCAACTTGGGTGTTATTTTTATAATTATAGAGCTATTTGTTCATTCGGCTCAGTCGGTAAATGCAGAAAACAGTGACTCTTCCACCGCCTGAAATATAGGTTTGAGAAGCTATAGTTTTGCTGTATAGGCGAAAAATTGAGTAAGCTGTAGAAAAGTAGGATATCAACAGAGGATAGATCAACGAACGTAGTATGATTTGCTTATTATTGTTTTTAACTAGAGTAAAAATAATTTGTATTAAGTTTGTAATATCATAAACCGTATTTGTTACATTTTATGTCGTAAACTTTTATATTTATAGATTTAGTGTATCGGATTAATTTTATATTACGAAAGTAAAGTGTAGTTTTAATATGAGTTTAAACTTTAATAAGAACAGATCTGCGCAAGCTACCAGTTGATATTTATACAGGAAACTTCTAAACTAAAAAATACTTCTAAGATTTTCTCGCACGTCCGCACGTATGCTGCAGAAGAAGGAAAGGTCGAAAAACAAAATTGACAATTACGAAATAGGAAGCTTGCACTTTAAGACAATCAATTATCGTTAACGATATTTCAGCTTTTAATACAAAACTTTTATACCGTACGTTTTTTGTTAAGCCAATACGTAAATGTGATAAAGAGTTGAATTTTAGAAGTTTTCTGATAAAGTTTCGTAACACCGTGAAATGGATCTACAAAATGCGTATCATTCATCGCACCGGATACCCTAAACCTACGGGCTACGAAGCAAAAATTTCCCGCCATCGCTGAAAGTCGTGAAGGCAGTCGGAGAAACCTCGAAGGCGCCAATAGCTGTAAAATTATAATTATTTTGCTGCAAAGACTCTTATATATACGTACCTTACGCGCATGATAGCAAGTGCGCGTTGAATAATAGGTATAATGTTAACGCGAAATACCGTAGACGTTGTTGTGCAATACTCTATTATATACCCGCTGAATAATGAAGATGTGCGTTTCCAGTTTTTGCTATCCGTGAAAAAAAAAAAAGAAAAAAGAATGTCGAGCGGAATTTATAATTTTTGCATTTTTGTAACGAGCCCATGCGCACACCGTGTGTAATCTCACGCGAGATTTTTTACCCTCCCACGCGAAGAGGGACATCGAGAGATCGACACGTGGAAGTGAGAAATAATGTGAAAGACGAAAGATTCGTGATATGCGGTCAATTTATATCGAGAAGAGTTGGACGTGCAAACGATTGCGCTGATTTAGTCTGTGTATCGGCGAGGATTTCAATATACATCAGTGCAATTCTATAAAGTTGAATACTTTTTTATTAATTCGAAATGCAGAAGAGTGTGTGTAGAGTTAATTTTAAGAGAGTAGAAGTACTTCGTTGTGATTCGCCATTAGAAATGTTCATTATAGATAAAAACTGACATGTTTGAAGAAATAATTGTGGTTTCACGCAGATAGTATAGAACACTTATATCAAACACATTTATAACTATTTATAGGAATAATAATACCATATAGAACTTTGACTACGCGATTAGACTGTCAGATGAAATTTCGAGTTTCGTTTCTATATAATACATTAGACAAAATGTGCGTGTTATAAACAAAATACGTATTTCCGCAGTTAAAAGATGAATTAAAATAAATACCTATAATCGTGATGCTCAGCTTTGATGGAATTGTGCGCGATACGATGCCTTATATAGTACATCTAAATTCAAAAATCAACATCAACGTTTCGACAATTTCAAATTGTCTATAAACTATAACGCGAAATATGAATAGAACGTTTCTATATGCCTTATATAGAATTTGTTTCCACGTTCACCGATAATACCTATTGTACCTATATATCATACACCAAACGCTGCGATGTATAACGGAAAAAGCGTTACCGGCGCATTTTTATATAAGCTTATTACAACACACGCGGCATTTTAATTGGATGAAACATACGTATATTTGTATATGCGAGGGGGTGAGCTCTAGCAGTTGAATAAATTGAACAGAACGTTTCGAAAACGTTCGCTCTGCGTCGGAAGAGAGATTTTGTTAACAAATAAGTATCGAACATCGCTCATATACAAAGTACACCGTAAAACAAAACGCCTTATAATACTGCAGAACCAGCTTTTGCTATGGACTATTTCGTAAGCTATATGTATATAATAAATCAGCAAGTGTAAATAAATAAGAGGCATATAATTATCAGCTACCCTACTCAAATCGATTGTTGTATACACATAATATACATAAAGTGCGTCTATACGATTTCCTTGAACTTGGATGTAGATTGGCCAGATATACATTGGTCCGCCGCTCGGTTAACGTGCGCGTGGATACCTGCATACACGCAAAGTTCGGTATGTGCCAGAGGGCAGAGCATAAATAACATGCGATTGCAGCGCGGCGCGTGCGCATTGACTATATATATATATATATATATATATATATATATATATATATATATAGAGCCGGTCGCGTGACCAACCCTGATGACCGTCAGATGACGCTGCAACCGATGTCCCTTTTACGCTATATTCTAAATGTCAGGATTCAATTCAAAGATTCGGATATAGGTACTAACCAAACAGTTCCCAGCAGTCGAAATGGAGTTTTCAAAGCTATTTTCTCTAACACCCAGCCACCAATTTGACTACTTGAACTTCCGAGTTTACATTGCACTATGTCTTTCTCGGATTTCACACATAACACTATATAGCACATCAAGCCAACGCGTGCGTGAATTAGCCATATATATTTATCGATTCCCGATTATTAAAAAGGAGGCGCGCGCAGGCTGCGACAGCAAGTTGATATACAAGTGTTAAAAGGTCTAACGTCTGCACCGTGTATATAGAAGCTGATTCATATATACAGACTTCGTCGTCGCGGCAGTGCAGTGCGCGCGCGCACCCAGTGCGTACCCGATCTCTTCGTCTCTCTCTCTCTCTCTCTCTCTCTCTCTCTCTCGCTCTCCTTCTCTTCTCCCGTCATCGCACATACAATAACACTCGCATCTTAGCGGAGCGATCCAGGAGCAGCAGTTCCCTCGACGTCCGGCCAACCCGGACCTCCCTATATATGAGTAGTCGGACAGAGAACCGAAGCAGCTTCTCGGCTGTGAATAATAGCTGTACTCGTACACTTAATTAATCGAGTCGCGACTCCGAGAGCATCAGCGAGAGTAGACTCGGACAGTTCGAGCGAAATGGCCGACGCCGCGGAGACAGCCTCGACCAGCAAGCAGCAGCAGCCCAGGGGTTCCGTCAGCGACGGACCCGTTGTGGCCGATCCCTCCTCGAGCGGCATCAAGGTAGCCACCGCCTTATTAACCTTCATACGTATGCATACGGACTGATACTTTATCTTTCCCCCTCTCTCTCTCTCTCTTTTTATCTGTCAATACTATCCTCCTCTCTACATATCTATCTCGAGGAAAGGAGGCGTGTGGGAGTAGTCGTCGCGTGCGGCCACTTTCTTCTCTCTCTCTCTCTCTCTCTCTCTTCGCGTTCTCGCTTTTATTGATAAATTGGCCGCCACCACCGCCAGTTACGTCAGAGGACTCGTGACTGAGACTCTCTCTCTCTCTTTCTCTCTCTACTTATACATGTTTCTCCTGGCCTCTGGAGAAAAGCTAAAACGATCTCTGCGGTAGTCTCGCGGTGTGCCTGTAGCCGCCGACATGCTCGTCTCGGTTTGAGAAGCAGCGAGGATTCAACGTGTCACGTTTTTCGTTTAGAGGCTACGCGTGTTTCTCTTAGGAGGAAAGC
Organism: Trichomalopsis sarcophagae; assembly: GCA_024372645.1. Classification (NCBI taxonomy): domain Eukaryota; kingdom Metazoa; phylum Arthropoda; class Insecta; order Hymenoptera; family Pteromalidae; genus Trichomalopsis; species Trichomalopsis sarcophagae. The sequence continues at coordinate 686,561 of QLSS01000024.1, read as the reverse complement.
TGAACCGTGATCATGGTTAGTATACTGTAGTATGTCATCTCTAAATGAAAGACTACGCAGGTGGGCTTTTACTTGATCGAATGGGCTGGTCAGAAAAGAAAGCTTGACACTGTGCTTTGGTTCGTTGGCTCTCTCATTTATGAGATCATCTTTCTGGCATTGCTTTACAATTTACTCAGTTTATTACCTTTGTGGCATTCGTAAAAGCTTTATCTTCTATGCTTTGCTATAAATACTTTGAAAAAGAAAACTGAGTCAAGTATAATTCACCAAATTCAGCACTGAACTGTGAATATTGGTTAGTTCTCAAGTGTGCGTATGGGTGATTCATTCGCCAATATCTATTGACACCACAGAACAGGAGAATAATTTATTAATGTGCTTTCTCTTGCTCAACGCTGAATTGGTTGGAAGCACCAAGTGGTCAATTCCAGTGTATCCACTCAATTCACTTGATGACAAACGCAACTGAATAATTCAGAGAAAAACGTGGTGACTCTTGAAATTAAGCTCTATTAACTCTTTGAATTCGTGTGCTGTCCGCTCTCGAGCCAATGAAAGGCTGCCAGCAGTTGTGAAACTACATCCAAACAACCGAGTTATAAACATTGTTTACTCAATTTATTATTAAACTGATTGAATCCAAGTGTACGAGCATATCACCCTGCTGTGACGTTAAAATGTTCAGAGATCTTTTAAATTATACTCGATACGTTAAAAGACCTTCGGTCTAATTAACGCTTTATAGCCAGCATGGTTCTCTTTTCAGCCTAGTATACGAGTCAGTATTCTTTTCTTCCATAGAGAACAGGACTTACTTAAGATTTCGCTGTGAGATACGTGCTTTTCTGAAAGAAAGCCACTCTTTATATACCCAAAAAGTTGATCAACTCGCTTGCAAAAGCTCTTTCGACGCGCGTAATCCTCGAAATCCTAAATAGTCGAGTTTACGCAGTGTCTCCGATTCATTCATACATAGAAAAGGATGCCGCGAGCGTGTCGCGCTAATTCTCTCTTTTTGTTTCCCTGCATCTCCGTCTCGAGTTATTGCGCGCGGCCTGATATATACAATTCTGCTGCATGCAGCAGCCGCTGCTCTTACGCAACGTGTTTTTGCGCCAGTGATGCGGGTGCAGGCTTCTGCACGGGAGACAATAGCAGACGAGCGGCACAGCAGATGCCTCTAATTGTGCCGATCGTTTCTTGCTACGTCGTCCTTTTCAGACGTAAGAGAGTCGTCGCGCGGATATGTTTATGTTCTTGCCGAGACAGGTATTACAGTTTATATGGTTGTTGTATGGATTTCGATCGTTTCAGTGTTTTGTGATATCTTTATACTTAGATGATTGATTTACGAGACGGTATGTATTGCTTTTACTCGGCCATCCCGTCGCGTAACAGCAGAAGTTGATTTTTGAATTTTGGCGCGGAGAATTCGACTTTGCAAAAGCACGTAATTAAGCTGTTTACATTGCAAATCTTTGACACAGATCTGCAAAATACAGACGTAGGGGGCGCTGTCTAGAACAGGCGACTCACGTGCATGTGCAAGAAGTTCCGGAGCTGCGGAAAAGACAAGAAATTTTAGCGCAGAAGTCACGCAGTTCGTACAAATGTATACATTCGCCTTGGGATACAGTTCGAGAGAGCAGGAGTTGCAATTTAACGAAGCCGAGAGCATGCTGTTATCTCCCCCCCCCCTCTCTCTCTCTCTCTCTATTTCTCCTCTTTCTCCCTCTTTCACACTATGCTCTGTACATATCTCTCTATTTCTATATGCCTATATATTTGTTCTTCTCTTTCTCTCTCTCTCTCTCTCTCTCTATCAAATCCATAGTCAGACCGACCAGAGCGCTTTTACAACTATTGATTTGCCACATATATATATATACATATATAGCGCATAATTTTCTCTATATGTATGCATATGTCACACACTAGTGTTATTTTTTATTATACATATCTTAGTTACTGTTACATATATATTTATTATGAGTTTGTTCTTTCTTTTCAAAATTCACTCGCTCTTCATGAAAATACCAAAAAGAAAAAAATACAATCGTATACCGGCTCGCGTTTTTCATGGACTTTCTTTTCAACCGATGATAAGATACGTTATTCGCGTGATCATAGATAAACATCGGCTTTCGCTCCGCGGACTATATGTATAGCATATTAAGCGCAAGTTCGGCCCGCCGCGCCCGCGATCAATTAATCTCTCGAGCCGACGTTTCAAGTTCGCGAAACACATTCGCTGTATGTCGTTATTCTTTTACATATCCAGCCGAGGTATATAGTTATACAGTGTGCGCCAGACAGTATACTCAATATAACACTAATGTCGTTGACTATGGACCATCGGATGATGAAACTATGATATATAAATTCGCATCGTTGTTGTTGATTTCAGAGCCTAGAGGCAACAAATAATGCCTTTCACGGCGCGAGATCGAAATTAGTAAGTAAGACCACATTTGTGAATATCCCACAAAAGTATATTTACAATCAAAGTCCGTTTATTTTTAAATAATATATTGTTATTCTTATAATTGTTATACGTTTAACCGCATATAAATGTATATTTACGTGTATTGTGTATATCTTATACCACACTAATATATTCTGTATAAACGTATACATGTCGACTTTATTGTTACGTATATTAATATACCATGTGTCCTTGCCGCATATCTTTTCCGTACAATTCACCATCGACCAAGAATCCATTAACTTCATTAACTTCGCTACACTTTTGTGATGTCTGCAGTAGTGTCTCGCTTCTCCATACTGTGCTGAAATTCAGTTATATGTGTGCGCACACGCTTATTAGAGCAAGTAGTTTGCTACATCGTCACACAGTTGCTTCACGGAGATCCTCTAATGCAATAATATCTCTCGGAGAGAAGATTTTTCTCTCGGAAACGAGTCAAACGAGAGAGAAGACTTGGAAGGACCGATACGAAAGCTAAAAGAAACTGGATAACGCAGTTTACGTATATACCTGCGCTGACGCGTCAAAATAATAATCAGCTGATCCATCGGAGTGCAACAACGCCTGCGTTTACATGATACTAACTTAAAGTTCGCTTCGTTGCACTCCGAATAAACTCGCATTGATTATAGCTATATATAGCCAAGTGCACGCAGTGCTATTTGCATATACACCCCGAATATACGACACACCTCGTCTTGCACATTCCCCGTAGTGGACCATCACCATTGTTTTTAGTGTTCTATCCGATTATAATAACGCGAGCGTAAATAACAAGCCCTATGAGAAGTAGTAGTGGACTAATTTTGCGCCCCCTCTGTCTCTCGCTCTCTGTCTATCTCTCTCTCTCTCACACACACACACACACACACACACACACACTCTCTGTCCCTCCATATATACAACAAGTGTATTCTGACCCGAGCGCTTGGAATTTTTTCAGGAAGCCAAGTCCGGCGCCTTGAAGAAGGCCGGCAGGTACAGGAGCCGCTCCTTGTCCGCCAGCAGCACCGACAGCTACAGTTCCGGTACGTATGTCCGCGCGTGCCTGTGTCTCATTGTTTCTCTCTCTCTCTCTCTCGCTCTTTTGTACATACTTGCGCATACTCTGTCTAGATCTAGATTTGCGTGTATCTGTTGTGGACTCGACCTCTTCGATGGTATGTTTTTGGGCATCTCGCGCACGTGATTTTCCACTCGATTGTTATGAACTGCTCATTGGAAATGACTTACGCAAGCGAGGCGCTTTAACGAGCTGCTCGTTAGGCTCCAAAATCGTACCATCAGTTTAATCCGGATAGCCACTCGTATTATCGACGTTGGCTGCAGTGTACTGCACACGCACAGACTATTCTTTTATTTTCACGCACTCGCTTGCCTCTCATACTATCCATCTCGTATGTCGTCTCTTTGCACGTACCTCTATATCGACTACTACTACTACTACTATACTCTGCCATCCGAAGAAACAAGTATACTGTATGGGAAAACCGACCCGATGACACTCAACCCACGGTGCAGCGTTATATCATGCGTTCATCATTTTGTTTAATTTTTTGTTTCGTGCTGCGTGTTGTGTCGGTCCACGCGCGCTCTCGTGTGCGTCCCGCTGTGTACAACAATTGTAGCGTCTTACACAGGGAGCAGCAGCGAGGAGGACGACGTCTCGCCGCGCGAGAAGATCCAGAAGACGGAGAAGGGCTTCACGGATTTCTGCGTGAGGAACATCGATCAGCATGCCTTCGGCAGGAGGGAGATCGAGATCGCCGAGCAGGAGATGCCCGGTATCATGGCGCTGCGCAAACGCGCTAAGGACGACAAGGTGATTTTTATCTTATAAAACGTATATAGTCGGGCTCGAGAGGAATGTTCCTTCCGCGAGAGAATTCGTTATTTTAGAATCTTTACGTCGTCGGCACGCGCAGGAACTGGTTTTTACCGTACACTCGCGGCCGGCCTTATTGTTCGTATTCAGATTGAGAAACTAACTCGAGAATTCCCTTTGATGAATCAGCCGCTGAAGAACGCGAAGATCGTGGGCTGTACGCACATAAACGCCCAGACTGCGGTGCTGGTGGAGACGCTGGTGGAACTCGGAGCTCAGGTGCGATGGGCCGCGTGCAACATCTACTCGACGCAGAACGAGGTGGCCGCGGCCTTGGCCCACGAGGGATATCCGGTTTACGCCTGGCGCGCCGAGACCGAGGAGGACTTCTGGTGGTGCATCGACAAGTGCATCAACGCCGAGAACTGGCAACCGAACATGATACTCGACGACGGCGGCGACGCCACCCACCTCATGCTCAAGAAGTACAACGCCATGTTCAAGATGATCAAAGGTTAGCCTTGGATGTAGGAGGTGTCTTTTTTTTAAGCGCGATTAAAAGGAAAAATCGATTCGGAACCCAGTTAATCGCGCGGTCATCTCTGCGCTCTCCTCGCGTGTGTGTGTGTGTAAGAAAATCGACTTTCCCGCGCGCGGCTTTTAGAGTAATTGAAGCGCTCGTTAAGTCAGACGAGAAAATCCGATCGATCGACCTAACCCGGTGACCCACTGAAAGCTCCTCACTGCACTCGCGTCTTACGTCTTACGTATATAGTGCACAGTTCACGCATACGTGTCTAACGAGACGACGACGTTCCTTCCTCTGCAGGTATCGTCGAGGAGAGCGTAACAGGTGTGCACCGGCTGTACCAGCTGTCCAAGGCGAACAAGCTCTCGGTGCCAGCGATGAACGTCAACGACAGCGTCACCAAGACCAAATTCGATAATCTCTACAGCTGCCGCGAGAGCATCATCGACAGGTACGAACGAACTTGATTGCGGAGAGTGCTTGCGAATTTTTTCAAAATTAGTATATCCTGACTCTAGATCGCCTGACTCCGCCGGGGATATTGAACGTCGAGTTAAATTAAAAATTGAACTATGCAATTTGCCAGGCGTATAATGAATAATCGATCGAAAGTGTATATTCATAGAAAAACGCAAACATCGTTATCCTTGCTCGCTATTATAGTATCTTAAACAGCTCGACGATAATCCTAAAGTGTACTGAAACGAAATAGCCCGGAAATTTGCATTTTTAATCGTCTCTGCAACGCTCGAGTCGCACTCGAGAATAATTAATTCTTGCTCCGACCCACAGTCTGAAGAGGTCAACCGATGTGATGTTCGGTGGTAAGCAGGTCGTCATCTGCGGCTACGGCGAGGTCGGCAAGGGTTGCTGCCAGGCGCTCAAGGGCCTCGGCTGCATCGTCTACATCACCGAGATCGATCCGATTTGCGCCCTTCAGGCAAGGTAAACCACACGTCAGCAGCAGCAGCAGAAGGAGAAAGTGCAAATTCGCTAATCCACTTGACATTTTTTTCTCGCATGCAGTATGGACGGCTTTCGAGTGGTTAAGCTGAACGAAGTCATACGGAACGTCGACATCGTCATCACCGCCACCGGTAACAAGAACGTCGTGACGCGCGAACACATGGACAAGATGAAGAACGGCTGCGTTGTATGCAATATGGGACACAGCAATACGGAAATTGATATTGTGAGTGATATTCGAGATTTACGCGATGCTGCGCGTTCAACAGATTTCAGAGAATCTGTCGGACGTACGGTATCAGCAGAAAGAGAACATATTGGCGCAGGGATACAGTTTTGAAAGCTGAAACACAACGATCTGACACGAATAAACTCTCTGTCTACAGAATAGCTTACGCACGTCAGACTTGACATGGGAGAAGGTCCGCTCGCAGGTGGATCACGTAATCTGGCCGGATGGCAAGCGAATAGTCCTCCTGGCCGAGGGCCGTTTAGTCAATCTCTCGTGTTCCAGTATTCCGTCCTTCGTAGTTTCCATTACGGCTGCGACCCAGGCACTCGCTCTCATCGAACTGTTTAACGCTCCTCAAGGCCGCTACAAGAGCGACGTTTACTTACTGCCTAAAAAGATGGGTTCGTATACATGCTGAAATATTCGTTTGACCCTATTGCAAATCACAAGTTTCGTACAAGCGGCAATGTGGCTTTGCAGATGAGTACGTCGCTTCACTGCATCTACCTACGTTCGATGCTCACTTGACGGAACTCACGGACGAACAGGCCAAGTACATGGGCTTGAATAAAGCCGGACCCTTTAAACCTAATTATTATCGGTAAGTGAGATTGATAGAATCGATGTTTGTGGAATGTACCTCATACTGTATATCACTGCATTGACTCTGATTCTTGGGTTTCTTACTTTTGTGTTATTTTCTTTCAATCTCTCTATCCACCTTATTAGAACTGTATTTTGCTTTTGTGTTTTCTAGAAACGCACGACATTTATTAGCATAACCTCAAGTATTTCTAGAAAGATTATTTTGTAGAATACATACGATTTGAGATCCGCAATTTTTCGTGTATATGTATTTTAGGCACATGTAAAAAAATATATATTGCGAACGTTGGTCTGTTTCATTGAAACGTTTTTTTTTTTTATGTTAAATGATTTAAATTCAAAAAAGGTATGTACTGCTAAGCGGCAGTATGCAAAAAGCTAACTGAAGAATCGATTTAAATTATCTTTAGAATTTCAGTTACCGTTGCACATTCGTATGTGACAGTAAGTTAATTACCAAATTTACATGTGCATTGTTTGCATGTAAATTTTCTTCATTACCAGTATGATTTCTAGATTATGTTTAACCGACTCGCGTTACATCCAAAAGTATATTTTTGTTTACTCTTTATTCGTTTGATATTGTGATATTCTTCCTTCTGTTGTTCTTCAAGTTTTCAAATTCTTTGCCACGTTCCGTTTTGTTTCCTAGAATTCAAGCCATTACTATTTTGTTTTCAATTAAATTTCAAAGATCACGCATTCAATCATATTTTTTAGTATTCTCTTAAAATTTTATATTCTTCAATAATCAATGATTTTATAAAAATATTTTTATGTCTGCAGATGCCTTTCTCATGTTCTGGCGTTTCGAATGAAACAAAAGTTTTTACAAAGTCAAATTCATAAATAGAAGACAAATAAGAGCAAAATACGAAGTATATGCGATTTAGCGTAGGGAAAACTATAAAACATCGCGGTAGGGCTAAAATCACAAATTTATACTATGTATATTTTATTGTTGTAAACCTTTTTTTAAATCATTTTCATAAAAAAAAGTTAGTTGAATATTGTATTTTACGTTTAACATGATTCGATCATTCTAATAATTGACAACGAAACATTTGTTTGCAGCTACTAAATTGGAAAACGGGTAGGACAGTAAAAAAATGTGGATCTGTGGGATCACCGTTCCGATCCACCAATAAGAGAGACACAAGCATACATGATTAAAAAGAGACTTACTATGATGCAGAGCAGTATTTCAATTTCAAGTGAGAGAAGAAGAACGCGAAGGGACTGTGCTTAATTCAACCGTCAAATACCATACAATTGAAAAAGGGGGGATGGACTAACACGTTGAATGTCAAGAAAACACGTACATCATTCCAAGCAAAGAGTTAATTCATTATTATTATTAATGGCAAACGTTTCGTTCGCTTGTACATACCTGCTGTTACTATACTCGGCTGGACGAGTAAATCGTTGCAATGATTAGGAGATCTTTTGAAAAAACGAAAAGAGCGTGCAAAAAACAATGTAGTCTATTTTGTAAATACTATGGTGAGCGTACGATCTTGCGAGGCACACGAGGGCGTGTAACGTCGACTCATCGCCTCTGAAGAGAACGCTTGCAGTTTTTAACGGACGGTCTTTGGAAAATCAATTTTTATGACTTTGAGCCGTGTTATTAGATCGGATTCATAAGCGATAGTTTTTAAGATTCATTCCAGAGATTGTTGAGATTTGCAGGCAACGTGTAAATACAGTTTTGTTCAAGCAATCCTTAGTTCGTTGAGATTCGCCAAATACTCCAGGTTCGTCAAGTTTTACTGCATGAAATTCAGTGGCAAATATGAAGTTTGCCACTTTTTAACGAGATACCACAATGTACATAATAGTAGAGTCGATTAAAATAATAGTCGTTTTTTTTTTTTTTTTTTAATAGATCTTTACGGTAGTGTTTATCGTTAATTTTACCGCTTACTTGTTATATCGCTGAAAATCGTAAAATATTGATTTTCAAGACTTGTCAGCCATGTATGTCTGAGCAGTCAAAGTACGTAGATTCGTTACCGAAGGTTACTTTTACGCCTCGTAAAGCCGGATTGTACCTCTGCTTTGACTGTTGTAGGAACCAACAAATAAAATCTCCTGTGCTATATAAGAGATAGGAAAAACTTAACGAATTGACCGAGCGACCGCACTTTTGACGTGTGAATGATATCTTAGGCAAAAAATATAATATCGAGGAAAAAAGGCGTTTGAACAGTATTTAGCGAAACACTCATACAGTTACTTACTTGTCACCCGCAACGAGTGAGCAGAGCGAATGCACTAAAATTCGACTCGGCGTAGCAGAGAGCTTAGCGTAGTGTGAACTAGAATGAGGAAAATAATTCCAATGCCAATTATCGAGTACTATGAAGAACGAAGCAAAGCGAACCGAAAATAGTTATACATAATTACGTGATGTGAACATATTTTACCCGAACGAGTGTTTAAAAGTGCTAACTATGTATAATTCCCATTTTCGAGCAGCTGTCGCATTGTGTTACAGCGGCAGAGAAAAGATGTTGTTCCTACCGTTTTCACGCTTAGCTAAAGAAAATAAAAGATTTTAAAAAGTGAAGTAAGAAGGCCTAAGATTTTTGGAGCCTTTTTCGTGCTCGACATCAGCCAGTCTTTTTTCCTTTGGATCTATTTCAAAAGAAATGTCTTTTTTTCTTGATTATATTAGAAACAAGACAAAGAACTCGCATTAGCCTTCTTAAGTACGAAGACAAAAAAAAAACTAAGGAAAAACTTTGCAAAGATGTACTTTGTTATGTGCGTTATTGTGGAAGCTTCGTTCACGCGAGCACGATGTTTTTCATCGAGCGCTAATGTGAAGACGGTATTACTCCAAGAATTAGCAGTGAAAACAAATAACATGTACATCTGTGTCACTAGTATTTTTGTAAAATAATGTTGTAGACCGTAAATAAACTACGGACGACTTTGAAAGATTCAATAAACCGTTGTACAATTTTTATTAATTCCTAATCCCTGATTAAAGTAAGCAAATTTGCCAGGTGTTTAAATTACAATAATTGAACGATATGACATTGTTAAAATTTTAGTTGGCTCTTTATTTTGTCTCAATAAACGTAAGATATGTAAAACAAGTACCGTTGATGCCTTAATTAATCAATACATAGTAAGAATAGTAATACAATTATGATAAAACAATGACTCAAGAAAATTTCGTGATCGAAAATTCCTGCGGCTTTGAAAAATCTCTCTGCGCAAAGAGATACAAAGGAAAGTATAAAAAAATATAATTATCGTAGAACTCTCAACTGTACAATAAAGTTTATTAATACGCTTTCTTATCGTCGGTTTCGTCGACATTGGTCCTACCGAAAATATAGCATTAAAAAAGGGTTTGTACGTCCTTCAGCAGGATCTCCAAGGCAAAGTTTGACTCGCTGAGGAAAAGTAATTTTTAAAGTCCATCGCGTCCCACCGACTTTTGATTATGCGTCAACGGAATGTGCGTCGCGTTGAGAAAAAAGTTCATTTAAACAAAATCTCGTGAATCTTGGTGACGCGATCACAGTGAAAAGAGTCTGTTCAATAAATACGTATGTATAAGTAGAAGTAAAAGTCGCAAAATTAAACTTAACTAACGTAGAAAAAGTAAAGTCGATTGATCCGGTTGATGCAAAATATTTCCGCGATATATTGTAAATAAATCTACGGAACACACGTAATCCAGTGGAAATCGTACAGCATAATCTATATAAGGCGACGCGTCTGGTCCTCACGAGTTACACGCATACGTGTGCGCATAAAGAATTGTAATAATAAAATTTATGCAATAAACTTTGATACCAATGACAAAGTATACATATGCAACCGCGTAACATTGCGCTTTCAGCGCTCCACTCGGAGTATCGTAAATCTACAATGTAACATCGAAGAGGAATCGAATATTAGGATAGAAACGCCAACGGCTCGTTTCTCCCGTAAAATATTGCTCTGATTCGCGCTCCACATACGGCCAGTGATATACATATACATCTGTTAAAGCTTACCCACGCGTATCATCGCATAGAGAATCGTTAAGTACAGTTTTACTTCCTCTCTCGCGTTTTTTTTTATTAAGTACTTCGCTTCGGCGTCGGGGAATTTGAAAAACCTACTGGTCTCGTTGGTAAGTATTTTTACCAGCGGATTCGCATGTCAAAGTCCCGCTAATTTGACTCAAAATTTGAAATAAGATTACTGCAGCAGGTACGACTCGCAAAAGTACCTCCTAATCAGAGACGGTTAGACGGGACCGCTTTGCTTGAACACACGAATAAACGAATCGCGTTGCGCGTTAAATCAAGTCTTTGTTTTTCTATTTACAATGAAAAGAGCAAAAATCGTCCGATACCTCCATCGCAGGACTCGGCAGTCTTTCAAATTCTCCAGGCGCGCAATTTTATCTCTATTATATTTGCAGTCTCACTCTTTTGCTTATCTTCCTACAGCTAGATAAATTATCGTAACTATACGTTAATATATGCATGATAATGTAAAGACGGACGAAATTCCTTTATACTGGTAATCGCGGCCGAAAAAATCCTTCCTTCCGCCTCTCTATTCTTGCGATTACGCGATTTACAAATGGACGAAGTTCTCTACGAGGTGCTCGATACGAGCCTATACGCATATAGACGAGAGATAATACAAGTATAAGAAAAAACGGATAGGATTTCATACACGAGCGTATGCGGATCACTTATTCGAATGTCGAATACGTACGTACATGTGTGCGGATATTAGATTGCGATTTGAATAGCAGGTAAATACGTTAGTGGAATTTTGCTTTTGAGCTTTTCAAACGTATGCGCGCTTCTGCTTTATTGCGCCAAGAGGTTCAGAGATCGGTCTGGGTCTTTTGGGCTGTGCTGATTTTCGTAGAGCGATTCTTCTGTCCGAGAAAATATTACGTCTAAAAATAGATTCCGAAAGTCTTTTTGAAGATATATCATATTTTCTTTTTTTGAGCACAATCAAGACCTGTAGAAGAAAAAGGAAAAACGTCGTTATTGTCCTCTTTCGATTGTTCCCTACGCTTCCCGCATCTACGGTGCAGGCAATACGAAAAGTCAGACATCCCCCAAATTGGCCCAGTCTCCCAGCCTCGATTCACATGAGACGACAGCAGCTCTTATCGTTGCCGTTGTCGGCGAGTGCATCGCTCGTGTTTCCGGTGAACCTCCTGAAGTCGTCGCTGCTCATCTCAGCCAAAGTGGCCGCCTGCTGATGCTGTGTCTGTCCTCCCGTCGTCTGTTGGGATTGCTGATCCACGAGAGAGCCTCCGTCCTGGGCTTGCGGTCCCAGACGACTCTGAGCTCGCTGCTTCTTCAAATCCGAGAGCGACTTGACGAAGACCACCGACACGTGGATGTTGATTTTGCCGTTGGCCCCGGGCGATGTCGGCCCAGTCTCGTCCGGCGCGTAGATCGACTGCGGCTGATGCGGCGACTGCTGTTGGCTGCTGCCGCTGCCGCTGCTGCTACCCACGGGACCTGCGTCTGCTCGAGGCCGCAAACATATGTTCATTTGACTGGCTTGAAGGCCGACCGGTTGCTTTCGCGCAGGAGAATATTTCACTCTCGACGATACAATCCCTCACCTTATCTCATGCAACTGCGGGGGGAGTGGACGTGTGGCCGGCTCGGCGAGAAATCGACGGTTTTGACATTCGAATTGATAGCAAACTTTTTTTTTTTTTTTTTTTTTTTTTTTCTTCACCGAATGATTTCTTGCAGAAAACGGCTCACGAGTATACGTGCGGTGTTTCCCATGATAACGATAATAATGTGCGTGGGTGCGACATAATACACGGACTTGCTACAGGTGAAGAGGAGATTCGCATAGCTACAAGCTTCGTTGCGCCAACTGCCCCCCGTCGAGAAGTTTATCGTTTCGAAAATCGCTTCTTTTTTCATCAAAATCATAACGATGAACTTTCGAAAGACGGGCCGTGTACACAGGTGCGGATAACAACGCGCAGCCATTCAATGCGCGGCGATCAAAGCGGAATGAGAGTAAGAAATGATGTTACTCTTCGCACGTACAAACTGAACATGTATATATAGATGTGTGCATGTGTTTTACATAAAAAAAAAAAAAAAAAAAAAAAAGTGCTCGTGAATCGCTATGCACGCAGAGTGTGTGCTGCGGGTATCATTTATACGTGTACAAATGCTCGGAGCTGCGGTAATCGTATATAATCCAAGCTCGACAATTTCGACCACCACCTCCATGCAACAACGTGTATATAAATGCTGCGATTCCGTTACAAGGTACCGAGCTTTCCTATTCTTTTGCTTTCTACTATCTACGGCATGGCTTAGCCTCATGCACTATAGCGATATAGGTTTTTGTAAGTTTGAAAAATTATTTGTCTAGCTAAAGTGCACTTCTGTGCACGTTTTTCTTGGTCTTCCGACCGACGACCGTCGGCCTCGAGTTTTTCTACATGCGATAATTTCCGATGAAGAGAGTATAAAATCGCTGTCGAAGAAAAGAAGTCTAAAGTGAAATCCGTATAGGCAGTTTAGAAAGAGTCGTTCAAATTTTGAAATATAGGTCTCCCTTGTACAATCATAACGCACGTCATTTATTGCTCAGGCTGATATGTTTCTTAGAATTGGCTAATCGAAACGTGTTACTATTCTAAGATCTATTTCTTCCGTAATCGCGATGCAAGCGCTCGTCTTCAAAATCGCAACTCGTTCATCGTTACCCGAAAAAGAAATTTGATTTTATTTTGCGGTCAAAGTTTTGATTGTTTTTTTTTTTATTGCGTGGAAGATGTTTCAGTCTCGGTATAGCTATCGGTAGAAAAAGTGAAGTTGTAACTACAAATCTATGAAACAGATCTAAAACAAGACGTATGACACTGGATAACGATGGTCTAAAAAATAATGATAAACATGCTTGAATGGTCAAGCGGATAAAGAAAGTATATGTACAAACATAATTTTGAATTTGTGAATACGAGTGAAAATGAGGTTCTCTCGACGATACCTTGCCTCCTCTACATCGCGATTTCAAGTTTATCTTTACGTACTAACGAACAGCACCTGAGAGATATCAGTAATAATTTTCCAAAAGAGTGAGAATTGACATTTTGTATATAAGTATAATATAAGCGTGCCGTGTTATTGTTAAGTTTGGAATAATCAATTCAAAATAAGTAATTTATGTTCTTCATTACTATAGACACTATGTGATGAATTAGAAAAAAATACTATATATATATTAAAGTCTACAATTAGAGAAATAGGAAAGTTACGTAAAAAACTGACCTCGAACAATTTGCATATTACATACCCGGGTGAGGTGAAGGTGCCGCACAGAAAAAAAAAACACATAGACAGCAGGTAAATGATTGGTGACGTATTTACAATCATAAAAAATACGTGAATTCTTTCACATAAAAAGGTAATATACATGTGTATTTACAAAATAATCTCTTTACAATTCGATTAAAGTTAAAATCATAAATAAAAAACCTCCGGAAGTATAAAAAAGAAAGAAAAAAATCGAATATTCGCGCAAAATACAAAAATATCGTTGTTGAAATCGTCAACAGCGACACTACTTTCTTTCTTGACAAAAAATTAATATCAATAACAAGAGGAAAGAAAATAAACGAGATTACACACACTTCTCCACACGAAGCTAGGAACAGCTTTCACCATAATAGTCTACTATACCACAACCAATGCAAGCAGAAAAGGCTTCGATATCTACCTGAGTCTTTATCGACATCCTCGTGTAGAAACGAGTCGTTGTCTTTGCCTTCCGGAGCCCTTCGGACTGCCGGCGTCAAGGCCGTAGAATCTGTGTCGTCGTGCACGTTATCGGGACCGCCCGAGCTATTTTCCGACGGTGGTATGTTAGATGACGGATTTCCATACGTGTGCTGTAAAAGCAGTAGCCATGTACTTTAATCCTTCCACGGACAAAAAATTTTAATCTAATATTTAAAAATCATTACCTGCTGAGCCTGCATTCTTAGTCTTGTTTCCTCTTGCGCGTCCTTCTTAGTAGTGAGCACCTTGTCTCTGATCGAGGTTCTTCGTACGCTCTGCGTCCTCGTGTTGATGCTCTGTGACCGCCTGACTCGCCTGTTCTGTGCCTCGCGCAGCCGCTTGCTCTCTTGTTCGGTTTTCAATTCCATTATGCGCTCACGGATCTCCGGATCCTCGCAGATGTCTGCTGGCGTTTCATCGTGCTTGTTCTTCGCGTTCAAGTCAGCTCCATTTTGGACTAGCAGTTCTAGTACTTCCAGCTGTATGGTGCAATTTTTAAAAATTAATTAAGAGTTCTTTCTACAGCATTTATGGCACTTGCGTAAAAACATTTTCTGGATCGCAAATTTAACAATTTGCAATCAGATTGATTAAAATCTTTTTTTTGCAAGTATTTGCATAAAATAGGCGTCTGTTATTACGTGTCCCCAGCAGGCAGCAGCATGAACCGGTTGCCACCTGTCGTTGTCCTCGACGTCTGTCGAGACGTGCTGATCCAAGAGAAATTCTACGACCCTCAGATAACCATTTGCCGCTGCTATATGTAGCTAAAACAATAAACGTCAATCATTAGACTAATGCATACGGGTGGATTTTCCAGTTTTAAAAAAAAGAGATACTCACGGGTGTAGCACCTTGGTGGTCCTTGTACTCGAGATCACCGCCAACTGATGCGAGCTTTTGCAGCTCTCGTAGCATTCGCACTTCTGTGGAGGCGCGGGTCTCGTCGATCAGCTCCTGCGTCACTCCACGACGAGCCATTTCGCCTGTAAATGAGAAAATTGGCTTTGTCAACTCCACGCTTAAATTTCAGTGTAAGAGAATAAAAAACAAAATAACGCACCCTCAATACAGTCTAAGGTTTTCTCATCTTCGCAAATGTCGTAAGGCATATTGCCGTCAGCGTTAACGGCCAGGAGGTTGGCGCCCTTAGCGATGAGATACCTCACGAGATGCAGGTGTCCGCAGGTAGCGGCCGCGTGAAGTGGCGTCCATTTCTCGCTATCCTCGGCGTTGACATTTGCACCGAACTCGACAAGCAGCTTCATCATCTCCTCGTTGTCGTCGATGCAACACTGGTGCAACGCTGTCAGACCATCCTCGTTCGTCGAGTCCGGATTTACACCTTTTTTCAATAACCTTCGGACTAAAAATAAAATTTGTATTAATGCGCATCCGAAAAACGATAAGGCAGATTGATTCTATAAAAAGCTCGTTTTCCACCCTCGAGCAAACATATCCGAGATAAGGGTTCACTTAACGAGCGGCATGCGTCATCGCTAGCACTGATTCACTGGCTATTTTAGCATCAAGATTAGGCTATAGTGTATTGATCAAGAATTATTTTTAAAAAGTAACCTTCATCGATGTCGTTTCTCGCGGCGGCCTCCAGCAACATGACGCTGTCACTGAAGAAGATGTGCCTCTTGCTGCTGGTGTGTCTGGTTTGGTGACGCAGCCATTCCTTCTCTCGCTGTCTCCAGACCTTGAGCTGCTGCAGTCGCCTGTGCCTGGCCAGATGCAGTCGCTCTTGTGTGGTGAGCCTCTCGACGTGCACCATCTCTGACACCAGATCAGCATGCTCCATGGTTAAGTACTTGTGGTTTTTGCAGCTATATTTACCTGCAAATAATAATAAATATTAAAATCAGATGATCAAGATATTCTTACAACTTCTCAAGAAAATAAAATAACGTGGCCTATGTCAAAGTAATGGACCAAAATATATGGGCCGACAGATTTGTGAATAAAACTCTTGAGGATGCAGAGAAGAAATACAAATAAAATCGGTTGGGACCCGATTCATTATACCTTTTTGTCTGCACCGTAGAGATTTCATCTTGGTGTACCTTAAGATTTTGTGTAAGAAGCCGAAAATCATACTTTTAGAAAAACAGTGAAGAAGAGAGAGCAATTGCGTTGGCTTGTGCCCAACTGTGGCATGATAATGAAGAGGATAGCGTGTTTCTGCTCCCCTCTGGACTTTATCTGCTGCTAGGCAGACGAGTAAGCCTTGCGACAATATTTGCACAAGTGTTCTCTGATGAATAAAAAGTCCCTGTGCACATGTAATCAAGCGCCATCAGTGTGAATCTGCCTCTGAGAGGGCCAAAAGCAGGGCTTCACAAGTTACCAGAATGTTCAAAAAGTGAGTAATAAAAGTATTGGAAATTTCAGAATAGAAGGGTTTGTTTTTTCCTTTCTCATGACATTATGGAATAACAATTTTTAAATGAATGATCACAGTACTGAAAAAACATATAGATTGTATACACACTGTCAGGGAAGTATAGAAAAACATAATTTTATCACCAATGTCTGGAAAAATTGACAACAGACATAATCCTAAAAATAGCAGTAATTCCGTAAACATTCGATGTATAAGTATGTGGCTTTGATTATTCCATGATGCTTTGCATTTTAATGAACTAATAATACCGAATAGCTTAGAATTGAGAGATCAAGTATGGATAGATTATTCAACTGGGATTTAAGTTGGTTGGTGTGCAAGCAAATATTTGGATTTTAATGATGTTCAATGAAATCTGATGACGTCTTTTTCAATATGACATTCGTTTTATGAGTATCATCAAATGAAGCCAAGCAGAGAAAAAATGTCAAACTTTTCAAATATATAATTTTTATGCTTTAAAAATCACTTTTTAATAGCAAATTAAATTTTGAACACCTTATTATGAAAGTACTAGGCAAACTTTTGCTTATCAGATTCTACAACAAAAAATTTTGGTACACGTTCGGAGTGCTTATCTAAACAATAAATCATGTATGAATGCATTCCTAACTGATATTACAAACTGTATGAGGCAATGGATAATTTGCCTCATCACAAGTGTTATTGTTCGGGAGAAAATACAAAGTTATAAAAACATTATTTTAATTTGCACATTAAATTGGTTTTTGAGTTATGTATAGTAAATTATATTCTTGTATAAAATAATTAAAAATTTTTTCCATACCTTTAACTATTGAGATTATTAAATAACAACCGGTTTATCAAACTTATCCTAATAAAGTAAAGCCTTGGCATACCATTGTTCTAAATATACGACGGTCATAAATCATGACTTTAATAATTCATCAATTATAACATTATCACTTCTGCTTTACATAACGTTATATTCTTCATGCTCAGCATTTCAATGGTATTATTTTGCAACAAATTTGATCCTCAGCAAACATCTTTGCAATTTTTAAAAATAAAAAAAAAATATAGATAGTTGATACCAGGCATTGTTTTACACACTTCCTTATTAGAAACTGAATATCATTCTATAAAAATCCTATAAATAATCGGATTGATAGCAGCCGTAAGCTTACAGCTATATGCAAAAATTTGAAAAAAATTCCCTTCACTAAGGCAAGCCAAGGATACTCGATACTCCAGCCACTCTCTGCTTCATATGTACCTCCACATCACACATTGTCACAATCTTCATGTTGACAGCACAACAGAAGCACTGAATCAATTCAACGCGCGCTATCTCGTCCCAATTTTTCCCTCCTTATCTCTCTTTCTCCGTCTCTATTGTGCGTTGCAAATCGTAGCTACGTATAGGTGTGTGCATATAGGTAGTCGCATACCTACGCATAAGCGCGATAGCGAGAAAGAAAGAGTTAAAAACCATAGGTGTCCTACTCACACCAGGTCGATCCTCAGTGAGCGGTATCGAGTCACCTGGGCGCGAGCTCCTGGTACCCGGCAAGCGGTGGCCGTCTCCTGGACGGCATTTCTCCCGAGAGCTGCACAGGTGTCCTGGCGGCCGTTCGTTTGAGGTTAGGCTTTTCCGGGTCAACGGCTCGCTCGCTCTCTCTCTCTCCCCCACACGCACTGTACGTTGCAGGCAGGTATGTACACACTCGCTATGCACTCGTGTGTACCGGACACAGCGTCTATATCTCCGGAAAACTGAGACGACGTCAGGAGGATCCACGAAAGAGAAATATCGCACTTTTTTTGTTATTCTACCTGCAACGTGTAATAGAGCGTCGCGGCAGGAGCAGAGACGCGACGGCTACCTGTGTGCAGTGGCAGCTACGGGCCCGCCACTGCCGCCATTTTTAAACTACCTGTTAGCCCGCTCACTCTATACATATAGGTACTGCTGCGGCGGCACTGCGGATAATAGACGCGCGCGCAATATAATGTATATAGCGATAGCACGCGCGGGGAGAGAGGCGTTCCGAACGGTTTTCTCAGCGCTCAGCGCTTGGCGGCGTCTCGGCGCATCTTTTTTTCGTCCTGCGAACGCCTGCTGGTATGCAGCTATACTTTTCTAGACATGTATATATATATATATAGATAGAGACTCGGTATAGAAAGAGC
This sequence comes from Trichomalopsis sarcophagae, assembly GCA_024372645.1. NCBI lineage: Eukaryota > Metazoa > Arthropoda > Insecta > Hymenoptera > Pteromalidae > Trichomalopsis > Trichomalopsis sarcophagae. The sequence continues at coordinate 667,546 of QLSS01000024.1, read as the reverse complement.
GAGGGATTCGGATCCGGTGTCTTGTTTTCTTTGCGGGAAAGGCGCGCAGCTGCCCTTCGCTTATTGGCCTTTTTTTCGCGGTGCGTCTGCAGTCGGCGAGTGACCGGTTTTGCTCGTGCGCGAGTGAGTACGGGTTTCTGGTATATATATGTGGATACGCGAGTATGCGGAAGTGGAAACGGTTGAGTGTTTTCGAGATGGAGATTAGAGGTTAGGTGAGAGTGTGCGACTTTGTTTGGATTGGCGAACGGCAGATGTGAGTGTAGTGTCATATTCGTTCGATATATTATAGTTGTTTTGTAGAATAAGTCTTATGCAAATACTTGCATTGAAAACAGTCGTCATTAATTAAATCAAAAGTTAACCGCCTTTCACGTCTCAATCGTGAGAAGGTCATAAATCTGATCTAAAACGTTTTTACTGTAAACATCGAGACGCAGTGTTTTCGTATTATTCTGTGCAATTGCACACAAAGAATTCATTTAACTTTCGTCATTGGGTTATCGGCGGTTTCAATTAATTGCGTTCTGCTTAAAAGCCGTCACCTCTTCATTCAGCTATGTCTAATTGACGCTATACTCGTATATCGTACGTTATTGCAGTGCACACATCCACGTTCGTTGATAAATTAACGTTCGTCTCAGCCATATGCGTACCTTTCAACTCTCACGAGAGTATCAAAAGTAATATGCAATTATTTTGTTAATTAATAGATCGCAGCTCGTGGAAAAATGATAGGAATTTATTATGGTTTATAGTCGTATATTACATTTCTCGGAATATATAATAATGCACCTCTTGCTCGTCTTGCGAATCGGGACTTATGATCTACTTACATCCGTCACATCGATGTTCGCGTTATGTACGAATCAATGCTGTGCTCTTGTATAATATCCTCACGTGATGTAATGACATCATGTGCGCCCTCGCGTGATTTATTTTAAGCCTGTCGGCTTTTGACTTTCCTTTTACAAATTAATAACGGTGTATTTACCGTTTGAATAGACTGACACCTTACACCTGTCTGATAAGTTGTGTGAAAAGGAATGATCGGGTATGACTGTTTCGAATACACGTGATGCCTCGATAGACAAAGTTGTAAAAAATTCATAATCATTTTTTAATAGATATATGTTTTAATAAATATGTTTCAGATTTAGAGCAACGACCTAAAACGATATACCCCAGCGCGGCAAATGGCCACTACGAAGACCGAATCGACGATGCACTTGGCAGTGGTGTCCGGACTCTTCGCGACCAGCGGAGGTATTTTGGGCAAACTCGCCGGATTTTACGACATGTCGGATTTCGTAAGTTCACCCTCGACTTTATCCGACAATATGAAAGGGAACGGCAAAACGAGCGGAATAAATGCTTCGAGAATCAAAGAGAAACTCTCGTCGGTAGCGTACACGTAATTTCAAAGGTACACAAAAGCGGAACAGCAGGTGTGTGGGCTTAACGAGAGACGAGGAAGCGCAAGATACACCGTCTCGCTCGTGCTGATAAGACCCGCATCACGAGGTCCATGATGACGAAAACACGCCTCTTTTATGTACTATCCATTTTTTTTTTTTATTCACCTTTCTTTCGACCAAAAAAATAAACGTACGTTGCTCGCACATTTAATTTTAATTCCGATCTCATCGCGTCGAGTGCAGCCCTCGAGTAATTCGAATGACAAACCGCATGCACGCTCGTAATTTTTATTATAATACTAGAGAAAAAAAAGCTCGTACCGCCAGGCACGTTGACGTCCCGTCGCGACTTCATGATCCTTGCACTCACTCGTCCGTAGTAATCACTCGCGAACGAAAATCAAACTATATCGCACTTTACGATTGAGTAAAATAACTTTTTTTTCTCTCTCCTTTCACAGTGGAGTCTGATGGCAAAAGTTATACTGCTCCTGGCAATGGTGACGAGCAACACTATCGGCTGCACGCTGTTCGTCAAGGCGCTCGCGGGCTCGGGCTCATCGCTCCCGGCCACCGTCGCAAGCTCCACCGTCAACTACTTCTGTTCTGTGAGTGATAGCGCGAGCCTTGTAGGGTATAATACAGGTGCTGCCTATTTCTTCCTCGTCTTTTTCTCTCCGCCTTATCGCTGCCCCTTATCGCCGCGAGTCTTATCTCTCTCTCTCTCTCTCTCTCTCTGCTCGAGCATAATTTCGAGCTGGCTTTCTTGAAGCCGCCGCTGTTGCTTCTGGCTAGTAGAGTCTATGGATACAGCAGCGATCGAGTAGTTGGTAGGGGTTGATTTTCGAATCAAATCTAATAAAAAAATTAATTCGCTACATGCCTAAAATGCGCTCGCTAAGTAAACGTGGGCTGCTGCACATCGCAGAAGCGACACGTGCAGCTCTGCGGATGTGTATACGGGAGTCGGGCTCGTTTGCTCGGCCTTAATTCGATTAAGATGCTGCCGCCCCGGCCTCTGCAAGCTGCTGCCGAGCTTTTTGCTTTATTAAAGAAACTTCTGCTCTTTACCGCTGCACTTTCTTCCGTGTTATTCAAGACTGTACGTGTTCCATGTAAAAAATAGCTCCCTTTCTTTGAGGAGCTTTATTCCTTCCCAAAGACACGCGCGCGCGCGCTTTAACATTTTAATCAAGCGCTCGAGTATGCGGGGAATTCGAAAACGGAAAATTTTTAATACAGAGCGTAATACCGTAAAGCGTTTCGTAAAGTTCCGTGACACGAATCCAATTCCAATATACGAGTACGCGGAATTCTAGATGGCGTTAAACCTCGGAAACTATACCGGAGTAGATATTATATAATATATGCAGCCGAGTAAATCCATCCCAGAGCGAGCAGGATGATTTTTATTACGCTTTTTTTTTTTTTACGGTTTGCTATTACCGCGCGGGAGATTCCTAATTTAGAAGTTTTTGCACGAGGATCGTTACTCTTCGTTGAGTCGCGGCTTGATTATTTTTGTTAACGCTGCCCTCGTTGTAACAGAGAGTAAAAAATAAATCAGCCGTGTCGACGAGGTCCACTGGGCGCTTTTGACAAAAGCCCGCGAAGCAGCATTACTAAAAATACCCCGGATCGGTCAATCGTCCATAAACTTGATTAGTTTCTTTCTCGAGGACGTAAATCCGGCTCACCCCCGGTGAGATAATAGAAGAAAAAAAAGGACATAAAGCGAGCGCTCAGCCGCTTCCGTCACTCCGCCGTCATCTTACTCGAATAAGGAGCGTCTGGTGTATACGTATATACCGCACGAGTATTAAAGAAAAAAGAGGGAGAGAGAGAGCAGAGGAAGCGTCCCAGTTTCTGCGTGTATGCAGCGATGGGCTGCACAAAGGCGACGAAAAAAAGGCATTATGCCGACCTTTGTCTCGAGGTCGCCACCTGAAAAAGAGCCTCTTTCGCGACAAAGAGGGATGATTAAAAATTCGTTGCGCTATAACTTGTAGGACTGCGAGAGACGGAAAGACGTAATGCGCGTTGTGCGTCTGCGATAATGTTTCAAGTGACGGAGCGTAATCGCTCGCATTACGAGCAAATACAAAACACGTGTCGTTGAAATTTCCGAGGAAAATTGAGTCATCCGAATTAGCGCTACCGCTGACGGCTCTATTAAAGCGTCCGAACAGTCGGCCTAAATAAGACGTTAACGCCTGAAAAGTGTGTGCTCAGGTGCTCACTCGAGGCTAATAATAGAACAAACGTGCGCGGAGGTTTATTATTATTATTTTTTTTTTTCGAGCCAAGCACACCTCTTTTCACTTCCTCCGTCGCACACTTCACGAGATAGCTTATTAGGATGTAATTTTGTGAGCGTGCGAGAAAAAAAAACTGACCTGTCGGTAAAGTAGACTGTCGGTACGGCGCATCCTTGCGGTAGAGCGTGATTATCCGCCTCATGCGGTCGGCGAACTGCAAAAACTGCATGTAACCGCGCTGAATTTGCCTGGCGACCGAAAAACGAGCAGAAGATTACATACTTGGTCGTCAGCTCTTCAGGTTCATACCGCGGAGTTCCTTCATCGCTCACTGTCACAAGTGGATCTCTCTCTCTCTCTCTCTCTCTCTCTCTCGCGCGCGCGCGCGCGGACCGAATCTCCGCTCGTACTACTGAAAAGTGTGTAAATCTCGCAAAGACGAGCGTCGATTAAATAATTGATTTAGTCTATTCGTTTCAGGCACTGGTGGGCCAGCTGGTCTTCGGCGAGTCGACGTCGTTGCGCTGGTGGTGCGGCACCTCGATAGTACTGCTCGGGCTGCTGCTCATCTGCTACTCGCCGGTCTCCTCCGAGCAACGCCGTCAGAAGGAGGAACGCAAGCGGCAGTAAATTGCGCGCACGCGGACTATCGCCGCTGCGCTGCTCTGTATCGCTGCTGGCTATGTGTACAGGCGTATATACTCTGTGTACACTGACTCGAGAGAGAGAGAGAGAGAGAGAGAGAGAGAGAGAGAGAGAGAGAGAGATCACTCTAGCGTTGCGGACCAGTTTGAAGATTAATTTCATCGTGTAATGGAGCCATTCGTTCTTCCGAGTATTACGTACTGTATATATATAGCGTTGAAAAAAATCTCTTCCCGTGTTTAGTATAAGAAATTTACGCGAGAGACTGGAAGCGGATTATTAGGAGGTATACGTTCACGCGTGTATTATGTATAAAGTATACAGTGGATGCGAGTACGGTATATACATTGTCGGCGAGCGAGTTTAGCGGGATTTTACGGTTGAGCGCTGCGCGGAATTGGGTCTCTCCTCGATGCGCGAAATTTTTCTTTTTCCCGCGATTCGGATGGAGAATATAAATAAGCCGATACGCTTAGCTTATTTCGAGTACGTGAATTAAAAAAAAAAATACCGTATACACGGTAAATGGAGCTTTTATTGTACTTTTTTTAAAATCTGACGAAACGCACCGATCTTTCTTGCGAACATCGATCGAGGCTGTATGCCAAAGTTCTTTATAGATAATGTACGAGCGTGTATTTTTGTAATTTAACATAATCCTGCTTGAAAAATAAACGCTGTAAATTTTTAACGGCGAGTGTTAATTCAAAACTACCCTTTCGAAGAAAAGAGTTTCGCTTCACGCGCAGCACGCATTCGCAAACAGTCTCCGGCCTAGTAGGAATAAAAAGAGGGGACGACGCATTCGGGACTCCGAGAGAGACCGGATTATATACGGAGAAAAAGATGCCGCGGGGGAGTCTTTTAACGATGGTCAAGTATTATATTACTTACGCTCGTTTTTCTCCTCTGCGGCGGCGTATTTTCGACCAGTCCCTCGGGTCGAATATGCGAAAATTTACTTACCGTTCGGTGGGACGAGCTGCGCCGTAGACACTGAAATTTTATTTTATGGGATCGGTAATTACTACACGGCGCGAAATGAAGGCATTTTTTCAAATTGGTCGTACACGTGGCTCTTGATTAGTTACACACACACTTCTCTATAAACTTAATGATTAATCCGTCGATTGTCGTAACTTTACACTCTCTACATAGTCGTCCATAATTCATCACTGCAGTTCCATTTCATACGATTAAAGCTGCAGTAACCCTTTAATTAGAAAAAAAAAGTAATCGTCTATGCGGCAGACTTAATATAATTCATCGAATCTTCCAAAATTTTCATAAATCCTCGGCCAAGCTGGCGTGTAGTGCATATTAATGCGTATAATTTGCAGCTCCGCCGATTTCCAAATTATCCGCTCTTCATTGAATATCCCGCTCGTAAATTCTCATTCTTCCGACGCATTCCAATCGACCGTCGAAAGATACAACTCAGTATAAGGTGAGACCAAAAAAAAAAAAAAAAAAAAAATGGAAAAAAAGCCGAAACAGAGATAGGGTCGGACTTATACGTATGTATATAGGGGAGAGAGAAACGAGGTGACCCAGGTGTGTAAGCGATTCCGTCGCGGGATCGCTGGTAGCCCAGTTTCTATCGCGCACGCCTGGGACTCGAGTGTAGCCGAGAAGAAGTATAGAAGAAGAGCCAGACGGAGAAGGAGAATCGAGAGGATAACGAGCAAAAATTACGAGCCCCGACCTCGACTTTGGGCTGGATATAATTTTTCTGGATAGAGCTGTAAAGCTCTTCGTTATTGCTGACAAAGAAATTTGAATCCTCGACAAAGCCCCTCCCGACCAAAATCCATTCGTCAAGCTCCATTACAGCTCTACTGCTATATATATATATCGGCAACAAAAACATTCTCTCCCTCTCGTTCCTTCAATTCGTAATTAAATTGTGTCAGACCGCGTTATAAAGCGGCGGGAAATCCGAGGTGTATTTATAATTTTAGTTCGAGACCTACATCTCGGGTTCGCGCGAGAAGAAAAAAAAAAAAACGCCGCATTGTGTGCATGGCCGAAAAGCGAGAAAATGGGCCGCGAGCGAGCGAGAGACAATGCGCGTATATATGCGTCTTAATGGACCGTGGACTAGTGCACGATTTCAGCCCGTTTATATCGCTCCGAGAGCTTTCAGAAGGAAGCGCAAGCTCGTCTAAACTATAAAGCTCTACTACGAGAGCACATCAGGCACTATCGATAAAGTCCCAGAGAGCAGCGAGTCAAGTTCGCCCACTGGGAGCTGGCCAGCTGCTCTTCTAGGCTAGAGAGCTGGAGCCCAAGAAACACGTATACAGAGAGTAAGTATATGTGTGTGTGTGTGTGTGTGTGTGTGTATCGGGGTCTCTCCTATCGAGCGGCGCTTGCGCCGAGGCTCGCGACTCTCTCTCTCTCTCTCGGTAGCGAATTTCCGCGCGCAGTCTCTCGACGCTTATAGTGCATATCACGCGCGCTGCAGTCGGGCGAACACACCCCCGTCGAGCGCATCCTCGTGCGTAGGTGTGAGTATCCGCGGGGTATCCTCGTCGCTCGCGGTATAGTACATCGCGAGTGTATACCCAGGAGTTCGACGGATGAGCCAGTAGATAACGAAGAGAGAGAGAGAGAGAGAGAGAGGTACTGCTGCCGTAGGGAGGATTTCTGTGCTGGTGAACCGACGAGAGATCTTACGGGGGGAGCAGCGCTCTCCCGTGCGGATATACCGACTCTGGCAAGTGATGTTGCAGGATATATAGTTCAAGCGATTATTATATATACCGATAAGCTTTTCCCGAAAGAACAGCCCAGCGTATGACGAGGGCGTCTCTGCGGACGCTCTCTATATATACAATATAGGTATACGTATATATATATATACCTGTGCACTGCGCTGGGACATACTTAGCACACCTGCACCTCGATGCATGTGTATCATCCGCTGCACATAACCCCCCGTGATCGGCGCGAAAGGGGTAATCAAGTCGCCCACCGATGCAGCACTTTTCCCCTCGCGTAGCTATATCGTATATAGGTGTGTGTGCGTTATACATATAGTATACATAGCATAGCTGCGTGTCCATACCCCGGATTTGTTCCTCCCACCAAATTCGCAGCCTCGTAATTCTGTAATATATTACCGAGAACTCGCTGTGCGAACAACCGCAGCTCGTTATATACCCATATATACTGCACGAGATTAAAAAGCAGTTTAAATAACGCTCGCGAAAAATTTACAGCTTATGCGCAAAACCGCGTCGTCCTTCGCGCAAATGATGGGTATTATACTTTAGTCGTATATACCATTCGCTAACACATAGTGTGTAAATAACGGTTGGAAAAAAAAAATCGAGCTTTTTCCGCAACCCGATAAATCCATATATATATACTATATTATATAGAACTGCGGGCGTAAATTCACTTTCGCTATCCGATCATGTACGCGCGCGTTGTAAATAGTGGGAAATCGAATGATCCTCGGTTAGCGACCTTGAATTCGGTCAGAGGGATGACGATCCTTGGTATTATATACTCGTGGAAGAGAAAAAAAAAATTAGGATCGATAATATCGTATTAAGTACGTTATAGCACGCGCGAAAAATACAAATCCACGCGCGCGGTGCTTATCGGTCACGGCATTAGCAGAGACTTTGCGGGGACGGGCAGTTAACCGAGCGCTGGTATATGCGTATATAGAGCGGCTTACTTATATACTTATGTACTGCTTTGCTCTCTAACGTGTGTACAGCAGCAGCTCAGGGGCTTCGATTTTTTTAGTAGTAGGAGGAATCGAGTTATAATATTCTGGCTTCACCCTCTCTCTCTCTCTCTCTTTCTCATATATACGTTATGTATTCTAATTTATCGCTGTAACGAGATTAACGCCGAATCGAAGCTGAAATCGAAAAATCTATTCAGCCATACATCGACACACACACACACACGCGTATAGCTTTATACGGCATCAGACAGACTCGCGGCGCCAGAGAGCCAGTTATATATATATACGTTACAACCTCCCCCCTCGTGTGTGTGTGTGTGTGTGTGTGTCGCGACCAGGAAGTGGAATGCTCGGAGAGTTAAATCAAGTCCAAGTATAAACATCAAGCAGTATAGCGCTCGCACGCGAGTAATACAAAAACTTTACCCGCAGCGCCGATTCCTAATATAAGCTACGGCGAATTAATAAGAGCATAAGGAAATGGTACGCGTGCGTGTGTGCATTGCACAGGGTATATACGCGTATAATACTACAGCCCTTTCCGCTCCGATAAATAAAGCAATTCGAGACTGCGGCTAAATTCCGCGTGTCAACGATCGCCGCCGCTGCTGTCGCCTATATACCTACATTCCCAATCGAAAATCAATGGGCTACTTTTCTCTCTCTCTCTCTCTCTCTCTCTCTCTTTCTTTCTTTGCGCCCATTGTCGCGACCGATATATATATATATGCGTGATGGATAATCGCGATCAATTTCGTAACGTATATCCACGCGCGGATATGAGCGCGAAAACAATTAGAGCTTCGTAATACTGTCGTTAACGTTGTATAAAGCGTATAAGGTTATATCGATCAAATAATTAGAGCACCGCGGGGTGAAACGCTATATACACTTTTACAACAACAAACGGAAAAGTCTCGCGCGCGCGCGCGCGGATCGCCATATTATTATCATTATTATCGAGTATAGTGCAACGTATATATATATATATATTTTCGCGTTCGACGCACCTATACAGAGCCGATCGAAGCTGCCTCCAGCGTGTATATATACAATAAAAACTCGGTCAAAACATATGTTTTCATATCGCGTATTGTATTCCGACTATTTCGAGCTCGTATATATATATATATACGCTTATTTTATTTTTTTCTCCGCACCTGTTCGCAGATGGATGCAGCGCTCGAGTGATTCTGCAGGCATCGCGGGTGCGAGCCCCTGCAGAAGAGTCAGACGACGAGGACGTCATCGCGGCTGCCAGTAATAAGGCCAAGAGATCGCGAGCGCAAGAAAGAGCCGACGGAACACGTAAGAAGGCTCGTCGCGAAGGTCAAGGGGATGACGAGGCGGCCGAGTACGGCTAAAGACGCTCGAGTGCCGCCGCCGCCGCCGCCGCGATGATCATCATCCTCCTCGGGTTCTTCTCCAACGCCAACGGCGCAGCGATAGGTCACGACGCGCCGATCGGTCCGAACGACCGGAGAGAGCTGGCGCGTGACTATTAGTCGGTTTTTACTCGACTATACTCGGATAGGATGATTACGAGGTGGAACAGCTCGTGAGCTCGGCCAGGGACTTATCTGCGGGAAGGACAGCTCTGATCCGACCAACTGGACAATATGGGCAATGGCATGAATAAGGTAAGTTTAGCTTCGGGCTAGTTATGAGTGTCGACTGCGTCGAAATTTAATATTAACGCGGACAGCGATAAAAAAAAAAAAGGATGCTCAATTTAGCAAGCAGATACGAGCGTCTTGGAATCCCGCCAAACCTATAGCTTGTATCGTACGAGTGCATACATCTATTCCGCTGGTACTTCTCGCGGGAAATTGAAATACCCGGGCTTGTTTGCGGTGCGCGCGCGCAAGTAGTAAGGGGCCGTGTTTGGCGAGACGCGCCGATGCGTCGGCTACTGAAAACTTTATTCGCGGTATAAAAAGTTCCAAACTGTTATACGAGTTTTTTTAAAAACAATGAAAAATCAATCGTATCCTCTCCGCGGCGCGATTACTCTGATGGCTCGACTATAAAAGAAAGCAAGTATATATAAAGCTGCTACACGTTTCAATTGTCATAAAAGCCGCGGCTATGTGACACTAATTCGAGCGGCGATCTAAATAAGAACGCGTAGCGGAATTTATGGCTGGCTCGTACATTAATTGAACGAATGTTACGCTCGGCTATAAATATATATCTGCCGGGCATAAAGTGTACGTCGATGTTTCAATTTGCGGGAATCGGATATAGAGGAGAAACGTTTTTTGCGGGAGATGAGAGGCCTCATCGGAATGGCTCGAATAGATTTTGCTTATAATGGGGGGCTTGGAAAAATGAAAGCGAGATTAGTCGCATAAATTTCCTTTTTATTGCTCAAAATCCAACCTGCGTCGATCGGTTACTCCTTCGCCTCCTTCAGCTTCTTGGCCGCGGTCTTCTTTTTCTTCCTGCACTTGGACTTTTCCTTCTTCGGGGGAGGCGCCACTGTCGTGGTGGTGGTGGTGGTGGTGGTGCCGGGGGTGAGGGTCGGATCCGGGGTGGTCGTCGGCGTCAGCATCCTCCTACTCGGGACGAACTCGGTGGTGGTGGTCAGCTGCACCTCCGTCTCCGGTGTCAGGGTCGTCGTCGCCGCCGCCGGTGTCGTGGTGCTCGTGCTGGTGGTGGTGGTGGCAGGTGGTACCTCGGCGGCCTTGGTGAACTTCCTCATCTCGGGCGGCGTCTTCTTGCTGCATCGGCGCCGCGGCCTGACGCAGTTGACCGGGTCGTATCCCAGAGTCTTGAGGAGTCGCAGCTTCCGATCGGCCGGCAGAGCGTCCAGCCAACCGAGGATCTCCTCGTCGTCGGCCTTGGTCTCGTTCAGGTAGCAGTGCGAAGCCGGTACCGGCAACTTACCCGAGCGCGGCTGCACCACTTGGATCGTACGGTTGGACGGCTCTTCTTCCGCTGTTGCGTTCCGGGTCTGCGAATCGTTCTCGAACGATCTGCGCTTGACTGGAGGGTCCAAGTGGTACATGCGCAGCGAGGTGATCGGTACCGTGGATGATGTTTCCGGGTCCTCCGGTTCGGTTGCTGCAATTCCCAACATTGAAACGAAAGTGCAGAGTGTTCGATAAAAGGATCCTACCTGGAATCGTCGAGTTCTTCTCGTCTTCATCGGCCCGGCACAGTAGTCCCCCGAGAAGGAGGAGAGCGAGCAGCATCGGCAGCCAGTCCATCGTCTCCGTAAGAGCGAGTGCGGAGAAGCCAACTGAGACTGCGGCGGGCTCTCGGTTACCGCGCGATAAGGCGTATCGCGAAGGCGCGCGAATTGATACGTTAAAAAATATACGCGCCGAGGCATAAGAGCCGTAAAACCGGCGATAAATCGACTTTTGATATTTTCAACGACAAGCTCGACCGATCGTGTGCCGCCTGATGCCTGCGCGTTATTATTTTTTCGATTTTTCGATTCCAGGTTCTGCCTGGCCTCTACGTGGGCAACTACCGGGACAGCAAGGACGCGACGCAGCTCGAGCGATTCGAGATCACCCACATCCTCGCCATCCACGATGCCGCCAGACGACTGCACTCCGTGAGTATATATCGTATCATAGCACCCGATATATTACCCGAACGATTCGCGCGCAGGACAAGCACTACCTCTGCATCATGGCAGCCGACACCCCGGATCAGAACCTGTCCCAGTACTTTTCGATCTGCAACGACTTCATACACTCGGCCCGTCTGCGAGGCGGTAACGTTTTGATACATTGGTGAGTGAGTGAGTTCTCCCGTCGTATAATATACACAGCGTATACGCGTAAAACGTGTCCGTCGTTGAATGCAGTTTAGCAGGGATGTCGCGGAGCGTGACGGTAGCGGTGGCCTACATAATGAGCACGACGAACCTCTCGTGGAAGGACGCCCTGAAGGTGGTGCGGGTAGGCCGGGCGGTGGCCAACCCCAACGTCGGCTTCCAGCAGCAGCTCGAGGACTTTGAGTCGACGCGGCTTCAGGAGGTATACAAAGAGAGAGGCGCGCTTTTTCATGCTATAACCGAGAATCTCGATTTCAGGAGAGGCGACGACTGCGCGAGAGATACCCGAGCCTGGCGCTGTCCGCCCAGGACGCCGAGATCTGCCGGCAAACCCTCATCAGCTACGAGGGCATGGCTCTGGCTCGCGAGGTCTGCGAGGGCAAATGCGCCATGGGTCGGACCTGTCCCACCGGCCTCTGTCGGCAGTCCTCCAAGAGGTCGACCTCCTTTCCCGCGTTTCCTGGTATATATGTAAAAGCGTCAACTGACCGGTAGCTCTGTTCCGCAGAAACCTGCGGCGAAAATCGTCGACGAGCAGCCAGGGCAGTATGGGCAGCGGTAGGACACCGCCGGCGACGCCGAGACTCCTACCATCGGCGCCGCCCTCGCCGGCTCTCCCGAGATCGGCCAGCGTCGTCTCCGCGTCCTGCAGGCCCAGGAGCGGACCGGCCGGGCTTCATTATTACACCGGTTCCGCGCCGCCCTCGAGGTTCGTTCTACTTTCCTTTGGAAAATGAATATCAAACTATCACCTGACGCTGGCCATTATTCGCGTATCCGATAACGATTTTACCAAGTATAATTTGGCTTTATTTTTTCGGTAACGTCGATGCATAGACGATCGCAAACTGCGCAAGGATACGTAGAGGACGCGGAAAGTCAGAGTAAGACAGACGTAAGGCAAGTCATGTAGACGAGAGCCTCTGTGTATATATATTACAATGTATATACAATAATGCTTTCACCGCGCGATATAGTATAATAGTATACCTATGTAGCATATAGTCTATTACATTTTGGCACAAAGGCACTTGTAAGATATGCGACTCGACACTTTATATCTGTGCGTTCTAAGCCTCGAAGTAGGATACCGAGACATTACGTATACATAAATCTCCGTCTCATCGTTGACAGTAGTTAGCAGTAGGACTCTTATAGAAATCGATAAAATTTTACGATAAAAATCTCGACAGGGCGGTCTCGCGGGTGGACCTTTCGGCAGCGGTGGCCTGCAGCAGTAGCAGCGGAGGCGGCAGCACCTCTAGTCTCTCGGCGATAGGTCGTTCGGCCCCGGTGAACAGCCAGGCGACTTCGCCCCGACGTTACGCCCTCGGAGCCTCGGCACCGGCGACACCACGAGGTACCCCGCCGGTATCTCCTCAGCACTGGCCTCGCAGACTCTCGGGACAGCAGCAGAGCACCGGACTGATCGGCAGGCCCGGTACGCCTCAGAGCCAGTTGGCTACGGTCAAGAGCGAGGCTTCCACGCCCATGACGTAGCACAGGCTCGGATTCCTCGGTAGCCAGCTCTCGGTAGGTTTGATTTAAAAAATTATTATTTTTACAATTTTTACGTGGATTAATACCCAGATGTACGGACACGGATACGGCTACGGCCGATCGAGATCTTATCAGCATATATGTCGGGACAACGGATGCTTCTGCTACACTGGCAGCTTTGGCAGTTACAATGGTAGCCGATACTGAGGAAATTATAAATAGCAGCCTATGCGTTCGGTGAGTACTAACAACCGTATTTTATATTACGCTATGGATATATAATACCCGTTAACTTATATATATATATATATATTTCAGTCGAGCTATCGATTCAACCGTTGATACATCGTTACTTGCAGTTTTGAGTCTTAACCGAAACTACTCGCACACGAAGGGATCTGGCAAGATTTTATCGTCATAAAATAGTGTATATCCGCCGATCAATGAAAGTAATGAAAAAAAAAAAATCACACTCTGCACGCGTACAACACGTACCGCTTTGCAGATATCGATTATATTCGCGATCGAAAAACAGAAAACGAAACAGTTGAATTTTCGCAATCACGACTGCGTTTACAGAGGAAAAAGAAAGGTGTGGCCAACTACGTTTTCAAGTTATCTCCCGTTGCAGCCAATTCGACTGCGACGATTGCTGCAGATCTCGAACGAACGTAAATTCAGTTGCTTTTCGGTGACGATAACGAGACAGCTCCGTAAAATCTTCTCCTTATACTGTAGACGAATATTTCAGTTGAAGCGATATTACAGTGTTACGCGAGTGTAATGCAACTTAACGCACAAAAAAGATTCGCAGGACTTGTCGCAGATCGACTCGCGGGAGCCTTCGCCGCGAGAAATGGTTTTGCATAACCGTCCAAATGATTTGTTGACTCGGTTTAATCGAGACAGTTGTTAATCCGTTAGGAGGAGTTTTAAAATAAATCAGATAAAACCAAGAAAAATATGCGGAGAAATTTATATCGCTGTAATTAGCAGAGAGCGCGAGAAAGAGAGAGAGAGAGAGAGAGAGAGAGAGAGAGAGAGAGAAAAAGGGGGTGGGGAAGAAACTTTTGTAAATATCATGTATATGCACGTGTGTAAAATAAATGCAGTACCTAACACACGCGAATATATACATTATGTATAAACTTATAATATAGGCTGGGGTAACTTACGCTTCGCGCAAAGATATATCGTATATACGTATATGTACATATCCATATCTATATATCATATATCTTTGTTGAATCGAGAGACACCCTGCTGGCTGAATATCATTGTTGTTGAATAGATGAGTAAATAAAATTGAATATGAAACCAAGACAGAGACATAAAGTCACCTCGTAATCACGATCTCGCAATCGCGACAATATTAATTTGTATATCACGTATTGGTAAAAAGGAGGTTATTGATTTGCTATATAAAACGTTATAACATGTGAGATATATATATATATAAATATGTATATGCAAATCTTGTATTTTTTAAATATTAGATCGAGGAAAATAATGTAATTGTTGATGCAAACCACCTGAATCGAAGTTCATACATTAGATAAATATATTTTAGAAGATATATAACATCTCAGCGGATATGTCCAGTTGGCGCTTTTACAAACAACCAGATAGTTATATAACAAAGCAGTTATTCACTTTTCGATACTACGTTTAAGTGACGTAATAGTTGTTGTTATTCCGTCGAATTCAAATAGTTGTACTTTTTCTCACTTCACCTTATTTTACTGATCATATATTTATAAGTTGTTTTCTAGATTTGTATGGTATAACGTGTAAGGATTAAAAAATTCACTTTGTTATATTTTTGACAATGGACAATACAAAAATAAAGCTTTATACTTACGCGTAGCTCCACTAAATAGAGATAATTTTAGTTAATCAGAGCAAAAGTAAATCGATTCTATGTAGTTTGTATCATAACGGCAAAGAGTTACAATCATACACCCACCTAGTACAACGTAACAAAGATTTATTTTCGATCAAAAAAGAAAAGATATTCGAAATATTAATACATGTGCTACCAAAGATTGTACATTCTTTTGAGCACAGTACAAAATTTTTTAGCTTTGAAAAGAGGAATATGAACATTGGTGTGTGTACAGATTAGCTGAAAATCCGTTTGATTTATCTCGTGTGAAATTTGTAAAAATTATAAGGAACAAATTCATTATATTCTGAGATCGAGACATACATCACGAAATCTTACAATTATTTTTATAATAGCTTTGAGAGAGATGCTTGGAATTTGGACGATTGTACGAGCGAAATTAAATTCCAGATACTTATCCCTCAACTATGTTATTTAGTGCTTTATCGTCGAAAGCAAAATTATCTCTATATCTATAGCTTTTCTCATTATATAACAAATATACAGCTATAATTAATACTGCATCGATTGCGAGGCGGTGTTAAGCACTTGCACAAAAATACTATATATAATACCGTAAATGATAAAAAAAAAGAACTAATAACGCAAAATATCTCAATTCTTATGAAGAGCGCGAAAGTACGAAATGCACGCACTGTAGCAAAAATATGAAAAATATATAGCTATGTTTGCGGGATCATACACAAGAAAATGCTACTAAAATAATTACGCCTCGAGTCGTGCACGCAATGGAAAAAAAGTATGACAAAAAGAAAAAAATATCACTTTTAGACTCTTAGGAGAGAACGAAAATACATATGCAGTTTATAACAAGTATAAAGTCTTCAACTTCTCTATAGCGCTGCTGCATCTCGGCGATGTCATATAGGAAAAAAATAAGCAACAAAAGATATGTATAAGCAAAGGTAAAGTACGCAGTTTTATCCGAAGCTACGTCGATTTTGCGTGAAAATTCAAGATCGCTGTCGACAATTTACGAAAGTTTCGTTCGTATAGCACACTCGGTGTTTTTTTATTAAAAATAATTGATGTATAGCTTATAGATCAACACACGTTGTACACCAAAGGATTTCAAGCCGTGTGTCGCGACTTTTTTTATACGAAAGAGGAAGCTATAAGTATCCCATAAGTAAAACTATGAAGCAGCTCTCCGCGCGTATGTCATCGGAAAACGAACGATCGAAGGATTCTTTCTTAGAAAGTCCTGAAAGGCGTCTTATAGTACGTATTGTTTATTGTACATTATTTTTGACACGTTGAGGTGTCTTCGATCAATTCGTACAATGCGTTTTAGCGTATTTTCTGTAAGTAGTCAGCGATGCAGAATATTCTTCAGAGCTGATACCTTGTTTGGTGCATAAAGATCTACCATAGATTCTAATATTTTCTTTCAACGGCTTCTGACGAAGTTTCCGCACTTGACAATGGTATGACCGACGAATCATGGAGAAGAAAATGCTTTGGACCAAATCAGCTCTCGCAGTGTAAACATAATGTAAACAAACATCACGTACGAACCGTATTAATTTTACCTTTTTAGTGTATGATATACGAAGAAGATTTGAAAGAGCGAAGTTCGAAAAACGAAGGGAATCGACACGATTAACGAAGAGACACACATACACACAAGTCGTACGCGAGATATATTTTATCCAATAAGTTACGCGCGAGTATTTTTGATACGTCTGAATTGATCTGTGATGCAAACACGTCGTCGCTTCCGCTTGAATCTAATTCGTTCTAGATGACGAATATTATTACGAAAAATATAGAAAATAATTGAATTGCCAAGTCGTCGATGTTGGTGAGAGAAATTGGATATTTCATAAAATCTGAACGTTTCGTTATGAAAAAAAAAAAAAAAACGAATTGGCGAGATTTTATTATTATAAATACGAAGAGACTTTATGTAATTCAAGTAATCGGAGCGAAAAATAATTTCACAAAATTTGACTGATGCGAGATACGGTTGGAGGATGCAAGAAAGCTTTAAAACGTAGTAGTTCATTCGTGATAGACAAAAAAGCAATACCGTATTTTTTTTTTTTTTTATTTGTTACTAGGTATAGCTGATGCGTAATTTTGGAGCGGACGAATTTTTTTACACGATCTCGAGATGATCAAAAGACGTTGTGGAATATCCAATCGTAAGATATCGAGTCAATGATAAGACACACACACTAAATTAGTTAGAAGAAGAAGTAAAGCGCAAAATCTTTGATGCGGCTTCAATCGCCTTAGGCAGCATATCTTGACTTTTGTATGTAAACAAATCTACACGTCGCTTATACTATATAATATTATACATATAACTTAGAGAAACGCGAGGAGAAAGTTAAAAAATTCGAAAGAACGTTCGAAAAGAGACACTCAAGCGTATTGCACTGAGAAGACATAGATGTCGACAGACCGAAGCATAACTGCAAGAAAAGTTCCTTGCGTTTGTTATAAACAAGCAATAACCAGACAGCTCGAGCTTCGCATAAAGTTAAATCTCAAATCTCGGGCTGTCCAAGTGTAACGAGTCCTATCGATAGAAAAAAGCTGGCTACGAAGCAGTATTAAAGCAGGGTGCATTGTCTGGGATACATATATACTTGGCAAGTCGAAAGATATTTTTAGCTAAATTTAGGTCTTAGAAATCCGAGATATTTTTTCACACCGGAGGCTCGCCGCCATACACACGGAGACGGACACAGACACACACACACACACACACACCCACACACGCACACAACCACACGTATCCTACAGGTCTGAGTCTCCTTGGATCTAGTATCAAGATACACTTATAGACGACTATGTACATTCGAGCGCGCGGCGAGCTTTCGCATCGGAGCTGTCCGTCAATTTCTTGGGCCTTTCGACGAATCCTCGCTACGACGAGTATCTATACACACGTTACGTAAATGCGCAGTTTCCGTGAACCTGAAATTAGAGATGAGACGCTGACGTTACGACGATATAACAACCACCACCACCATACCACCGCCGCCGAGACAAATTATTAATTATGATTGTATCAACGTAGGCTCTATGCATTTCGCTCGAAAGTCTCGTTTTTTAGTTTGCCGTTATGATGAATGATAAAAATGAAACCATAGCGGTTATTCTTTGAGAGCATTCGTCTGACGTAACGATACATTTATGCACCAAATGAAAAAAAATATTGACAGAATAAATAAACATTCGTTCCTCCGTACGGTGTTATTTTTGTGTTTCCTCGTTTCACGCTCCTCTGGTATTTCCCTTATTTTCTGTTGGATTCAATGATTTAATTTTAAAACGAAAACTTTCAGATGTATATCCGTGTAATTTGTGTAATAATATTATACATGAAACCTCGAAAGTATTTCTTACAAATATAAAAGAAAAGAATGTTGTGATTTTGTACTATTTACAGATTAAGTCTATCGATGGTTCTTGAGAGCGTCGTCGATCGCCTCGTTCAGTTTCAGATTTCGCCAATCCAGGGATATGTTATCGAGATGGTTATCAAAGTCGACTAGATTTCTGTACTCCTCGTTTCTCATCAGATTATACATGGCTTCCAAGAGACCCGCTCCTCCTTCGTAGTTTATGCTGGAATGCAACAGATTACCTTTCTTATGATGTACAGTTTTCAAATAAATTTCTCATTAAAGCAAGTGATAAAAATATACCTTGACTTTTCCTTGAATTTCCATTTGCCCTCTGAAAACTGAGAAATCCTTAACGGATTTGTGTTCATGCCAATAGTCATTTCCTTGTTGTCAACAACAGCTATGACTGCATGACTGAAGTTTTCAACTATTTTCTCTGATATGCTTCTGTGTGCTGGTTTGTCAGTACTGTAAGGATACAAGATAAGTCGAAGTATCGAACATAATACAAATTCTATAATATTAATCCAAAGAAATGAGTGATTTACCTGATGTCATTGATGTTCTCATTAGCTAAATAGTACCCTGCGATGACTAAACCTTGACTTGAGGCCAACTGCTCTACCTGTAAAAGAAAAGGTTTGAATTCAAAACTCACACTCGTATTGCTGCACTACTTATAAGCCACTATAGTTATAATTGAGAATGACAGTCCAAAATCTAAGAAGTAAGCTCCAATAACAAACACAGACTCAGGTTAAGTACACGACAAACCGAACAAACTCTGCGAAAATCAAGCAGAAGCAGAATAATCCCGTACTCACCATAGTAAGCGCGACCTCGGACATGGGCGAGACATGAAGGCAGACGTGGAACAGCGGCACCGCGTCGACGATCTGCAACTCCGTCCCGGAACTCGATTTCGGCTGCTTACCCAGCAGCAAACCGTTTATCGCGCAATGCGGATACTTGGCAGCGTGCAAGATGATCTTGGCGTAGGCCCGTCCCGAGAACGAGATATCCGCCATGGCTTCCTCGCGGCGTCAGCTGGATATGACGATTATCTGCCGTCCTGACAGTGACGATTATGCGAAGGGCGACGGCGACGCCCTGGATATAGTGTACTGAACTGAACCGATTGGGAGGTTAATTTATTTACAACTTCTGCCACGTCATTCGCGGAGAGCTGCGCGCACTACCCACGTGACCTACTCGTTGCCTTGACGACCGTCAGCTGAGTGGCCTCGTGGATACTTCAAAACAAAGCACCGGGCTTTAATGAGCTTTTTAAATCGACGCCAATGGAGTAAGCGTACTTATGCCTAGTTAAAAAACGCGTTGAATGGAGATCGTCGACTGGAAATCAAAGATGAAAAAAAGAAAGAAAGAGTCTCGTTCGTGAGAGCATTGTTGTAAGATTCTTTTTCTGATTTTAATTTATACATTGCCGTCGCGTTCTTACACGATCTCGCGTGTTTTGTTTTCAGGGAGAAACAAATGCAATGGAAGACTGGGATGAACTTGAGAATAGTCTGTTTCGTAAAGGTAGTGAAACAAAGGACTCGGGTATTGGAGAGATCAAGAAGAAAGTTGCGTTCAGAGGTAATTTTACTCAGTTGTGGCCTTTTTTTACTGATGATTTACTACTACAGTGCCAAATTTTAGATATCGATGAGAATGATCCCCTAAAGGACTTGAACTTCTCTGATGAAGAAGATTCTGAGGAATATTTTAAAGATAGACCTGTAGTAGCCGCACAGAGTAGTAAGATATCTGATTTGTTTGGGTTGAAATCTGAGGATCCACCAGAGGCACAAGATTTTACTCCTGCCAATGCACTTATAGTGAGTGTTTTAGCTGGTTTTAGTATTGTAATATCCACAATTCAGAGTTTGGGTTATTGGGTTGAAAATGTGTTTATATTTATTAGGCTGAAGACACTGAACCAAATAATTCACCATTACTTTCTACTAAAAACTCACTGGATAAACTAGAAGTAATAAAATCAGATTTTAAGGCATCTGATCCAATTAGGCCATCAAATAGTACGGTGACTGCTCCGAAAGTAGAAAATCCTGTACAGAAATCTGCTCTAAAAATGAAGTCTATTTTCGATGACAATGATGATGACCATTTAATTGATAAATCCAAAACTTCTGTTAATACTCAAGCAAAAAAGACATCCCTCATGGAAGATCTATTTGGAAGCAGACCAAAGTCTAGTCCATTGATAGAAACAGGCAGGAGGTCCAATCCCTTAAACTATGATATTCCTGCAACTCGTTCGAATTCTGGAGAAGCCCTTACTGGTACATCATTGTTATTCAAATACTTTTGTAAACAGATGGAAAAATTTAATCAATCGTTAAAAAAATTGTTTTCTAGGATTGCTTAATGAGAGTACAAGTAAAACTGTAAACAATGCTGGCTTTTCCCTGAGTGTACCAAAAGAGCCTAGGAGAGGTCGAAGAGCCTTAACAGTTCAAAATGACCCACTGGGACTCCTGTCCATGTCAAGTTTGCAGGTATTTGCAAATATTAAATTATATAATCTATTCCTTGCCAATGTAAAATACAAATCTCCTTTTTTTAATAGAATGATGATACTCCAAAACCTAAAGAGCAAAAAATAGTTCAGCCAACAGCTAGGGAAGTCATAATCAAATCTCCAGTTATTGAAGACTTACCAGAATGGCTAGGAGGTCCAAAAGTTTCCAAGGAACAGAAGCAAGAAACTGAAAAACCCGTTCAAAGTGAAAGATCATTGATTGCAAAATCAGCAGAAGTTATAGAAAAAACTGTTTCTGGCTTAACAGATCAAACAGTAATCACAATTGGTTGGATAAAAATGATTCAATAATGATTTCGTGCAAATTCTTGGATTTTTCAAATTAGAATAACTATTCTTTTCCAACAGGATCCGAAAGTGAAGAACAGCAGGGTCTGACATCAAAGCTATTAGGTATTGAGTTTGATCAACAGGCAGCAATGATAAATATGCAACAGCAGGAACACGAACTGAGAACAGCAGCCGTTCTTTCTCAACAGAGTGAAAAACTAAATAATTTATTGGAAACTCAAAAAATTAAGCTCACTGAGCAGGAGAAACAATTTAACATGCTGATAGCCAGACAATTGGAAAGACAAGCTCTTCTTGAGGCACAAATGAAGGCACAACAAGACAGAATAAACAGTTATATACAAGTAAGCTAAAAAACGATTAATTATTTGAATGGTATATTTTCATTAAATGTTAATGTTTGTAAAATTAAGACTCTTTCAGCTCAACCATCGACTGTACCGTCCATGCAATTAACAGTGAATAAAGAAGTCAAGCTTGGGTCTAAAGAATCTGAGGACGAAAAAGAAGAGTCTGAAAGTCTCATACAAAAACTTCAACTTGAAAAACTGTACTTAGAAAATACCTTAGAGAGCTTGAGAGAAAAGCATGAAAAAGAAATATCCATTCTTGAAGAATCTTACAAGTATGAACGAACAACGTTTGATCTACTGTGTAATACATAATTTTGTAAAATTAATTCGTTTTTTACAGAAAACAAGTGCAGTTTCTGGAAGAAGCAATGATACAGATGGAAAAGAGAATGCAGGATGATCTGGAGTGTGTTGAAGCAGATTATAAATTGAAAATTCAAAAACTGAGGGATGAAGTGCTTGACACCGAAAAACTTCATAAGACTGAGAAACAGACACTCAAAGTAAATCCTGAAACGAATTGATATTATCATGATTCATACAGAAATAAAAGTTCAAATTCTCTAATTTTTAGGAAGAACATGCGCGTCTTATTCATGAAATCCGCGATAATCATCGTAGAAGCATGGAAGTCATGCAAAAAGAGCACATTGAAACCATTGAAAGAATAACAAAATCTAAGGAGTCTGAACGACAAGCCATTGAAATAATGAAATTAGACGGTACAAACGTCGAAAATGTTTTAAATAAGTCTCAAGTTATAATTGAAGGTCTTGAAAATTTGCAAAAAAAGTTTGAAAGCAGAGATAACAACTTTGTTGAATCTCAGGACAATCACCTAGTTTTTCAAGAAAAAAATATAGAATGTTAGTTACTGCTCAATACTAATTTCTTATTTTGTAATTAAGTTATATGGTTATAAAAAATTAGTTAATTTGTAGATTTAAAGGAATCACTTGAAAAACAAAAGGATGCATTTGCTGAAGAAAAGCACAAGCTTATGGTAACAATTCAAAAGCTTGAATCAGAAACGTCCGAACTAATACAAGAATTTAAAAAACAAAATAACAGTTTTAAAGAAAGTGAAGAGATTCTTAAATCTAGAGAACAAGCACTTCTCAGAGATAGAGAAATTTTCATTGAACAAACTAATTGGGAGCGGGAGCGATTACAAGTAAGAAAAGGCGAAATATTAATTATTTCTCTGGTGCGAAATTTTAAGATCGTTGTGTTAAAATAATATTACAGGCTATGAGAGATGCTTGGGCAAAGGAGGAAGATAGGCAGTTAGAATGGCTTGCTCAAGAAAGACAAACTCTTGCTACTGAAAGAGGAAAGTTACAAATTTTCAATAGACTGAAAATCGGAGTTGACGAATCATCAAAAATTGAAGTAAATATTTAGTTTGTAAGACATATATCTAATCATATCTGTAGAAAATTTTAACGATTATTCGTAAAGTTAGAAGCAACCATAAAAGCTGCACAAGAAGCTGCATCGAGTGCCAATCAGGAAAGACTTAAGTGGCAGGAAAAAATCAATGAGTTGGAAATACAAAAAAATGCTCTGCAAGAGAAAGAAAATAATCTCATTCAAAAGGCAAAAAAACTGGATGATTTTACTCAGGTATTTAAAATTTACATTTTTTGAATAACCTTTAATTTATGTACATTTAAAGAACATCTGATTGAATTATAATGTTGTAAATGAATTAGTCTGCTGTTGCCATAAGAGAGGAAGGATTGAGAGCTTTGAAAGAAGCTCGTTTCATTGAAGAACGATACAAAGAGAAATTTAATGAATTACAAATTCAGCAGAGACTCTTGAATGAAAGAGAGGCTAAACTTGCAACTGAAAAACTCGAACTAGCAAAGTAAGATTAAGATAACAGAATAAATAGACTCCACAAACATATTGACTGGTTCATAAATTTTATTACAGAGAAAGACTATCTTTTCGAGTGAGTGAAGTAGAACAGCCTGAGAAAGATATAAGTAATAAATTGGATAATAAAATTATTCATGAAGAGGAGCAATCCAACTTTTCAGAGGTGCAATCTACCAGTATGCAATATACAACATACTTCAAGGTATTATTTTTTTTTTTTCAAATAAATTATTAAGTTTGGACTTACAAACTAAAACAAATATTTTTCTAGGATATTGTAGACCCACATCTACTTTTGTTAAAATGGGACTTGGACAATAAGTTGCAAATGTCATCGGATTTACCTGTTACTGCTAGGCACTAATTGATGTGTAAAAATTTAATTGTAATGCTTAATATTGAATACAAAATGTAAAAAAAATAAATTAATCTTCTTAAAATAGTTTTAAAATTGTCTGCAAATAGATCTATTATCAATATTACACTGCATCACTATTCTTTTGGCCATCTGAAAGATCATTATTCAATTAAAAAAATGTCATTTTTCTTTGTTATTATGAATATATGTTCAATATCAGTACCTGCGTAATCTTTTTTAGGGTTACTTTTGATATTTTCTTTTCTTTTTTCTTGTGGTACAGATTTTTCATCTTTCTTTTCTTCTTTGTCTGTGCTATTTTTCTTTGAATCTTGTGCAGTACCTTCGGTTAATACCTATAAAAGTAAAAATTGTGTAAAAAAGTCAACTAGAAAATTTTGATTGTGATTGTTAAAACTAAAAGTATACTTTTTCTTGAAGTTCATTGGATAAAGTCTTATTTGACGTGTTTACATCCATATTATTTAAAAATCCTGTGACTTTAGAAAGAAGCTCCGCAACAGTTCTAAAAAATTTTTATGAATATCTACACTTTTTAATTATTACAAAAATTAAAATTTGTATAATTTAAAAATATACTTCATACAAGTTATTTGCCTCAGCAGGAGGAACTATAGGTGCAGAATCATAACCATCACCCGCTTGTTCAAGTACTTTCTCAACAACGCTCTTGTTCAATATCAATTGATCCAGGCTATTTATAATGATATCCATTTGTTTTTTGTTTTCCTCTGCAGTAGTAAAAATAAACATGTGGAATGAGCAAGCATCACAAAAAAAAAGAAAAATCAAGGAATACCAAAAAAAAAAAAAGCTAACCTTTCAAGCGAGTTAATTTCATCTGTAGCTCCTTAAATTTCTTATCCTGCTCTGCAAAATAGTTTTGGTCTTCCTGCTGATGCAGCTCCTCATCCGTATCCATTGTTTTCAACAAATCACTCATATTTTCCGACATTTTCTCGATTACTGAATAATGCTTTACCACACAGCAACCTCTTACTACTTATAAGTATATACTTTCACGATACGGCTTCAAAAACGTTAAAACTTTGAAATCGCGTATAGGTAGTAAGTATATATAGATTTCAAACAAAACGTTATAACCTAACCTGACGTAATAAGCGAAAACACTGCATATCTAACTTGACTGACATGAAATGAAATGTTCAATACAAATTAATTCATAAAAAATATGTTTATTATTTTATAAAAAATACAAATAACTGTATTATGTTGATCATAACATTTCCTTAAACTACAACTGTACATAAATTAAATATCACATTTTTTCCTTTTCTTCAAGCGAGAATTGTATCAGACATTTTTTCAGGTTCTTCTAAAATAAGAAAAGATTCACTCTGTCAACGAATGCTCAAACTAATTGTACACGGTATTACTTAATGTTAAAACATACCGTTAGCATCATTTAATAATCTATTAAGAGATTTGGTATTGTACAGCAGATCCTGTATTTCAGTAACTTCTGTTCTGCAGACTTTTAAATCATTTTCTGTTCTTTCCATAATATTGACCTATAAGAAGGATAGATTATTTACATGTATCTATGAGAATAAAATCGTGCAATCTATGATAATATGCTTACCACATCCTCGTGAATGTCATCTGGACAAGTATTATTGGGTGCATCTATAACATTGTTTATGTTGCCTACAAAGTTGGCCATTTTGGCAACTAAATCTACGACAGTGCTGAAATATTTCAAACATCAATCAATATTTGCAACAACTAAGAAACTTGTAATATCAATGAACATAAGTTGTCCTACCTATGCTGTTCCTGAGGTACTGACAAACCGGTGAGGTTCTCCGTTCGCTTAAGAGCCTTCTCAATTGTATGTTTATTTGACACTAACTTGTCCAAACTTTTCATGAAGCTGTCTGTGTGCTTGTGAGTTTCATCTAATAAAGAAAATTATTGTTGTGAATAAATTCATGCGAATTTAGTCTATAGAGTAGTTGTGGAGTCTTGTCAACCTTTGTAGAAATCCAGTGTTTTTTTCAACTCTTCGTATTTTCTGTCTTGTTCAGCAAAACGATTTTGCATGTCGGCTAATTGAAGTTCCTCCTCTTTATTCAATCGTTCCATTAACTCCAAAAGCTTCGACATTTTTCAGTCAAAAAATATACAACTTGTACGTACGGACTTTCAAAACATTGGGGACTATAGGCGTAACGTATTATTATAACCATCATCAGAAAAAGGAGGTCGGCAAGGCAGAACGCAAAGGATCAACAGTCGGCGGCCTATATATATATATGTGTGTGTGTGTGTGTGTGTCAGGGCAGTGCCCTATACACCACATCACAGCTATCATTTGCTTATATCTATAATTCACAGGTAAAGAAAGAACCGAAAAAATATTATAAATTTCAACTTATATATATTTTTAATTTTCATTAAATTAAATGCTTCATTTTATTGATACCACAAAGCATTTTACAATAGTTTGTTACACAATGATGTAATTTATTTACATTTATTTGTTACATAAGGATTTTTTTATAAAAAATATTTCGGCGTACATCAGTGGATATCGTCAAGGTTAATTATAGAAAGATAACGGTAAAGTGTAAACTTGTCGAATCGTTATGTTTTTTAGACGCTCATACTCGTAAGGAGAAAGAAACGATACTTCCGATTATCAAAGTCGAAAAATACATTTCGCGCTTCTCGTCAATCGTGATTATTTTTGCAGCTGCAACTTTCAGCTGTAAGCTCGTCGACGTTTAGCTACTTGTATAAAAATAGAAAATCTTGTGTGTAATAAAGATCAACAATGTTCCCTGGCATCTTAATTTTAATAATTCATTTTTTCTAATCTCATTGACTATCGCAAGCTCTTTCAACGCTCAGGGCTATCCGCTGGTCTAGAGTATGCATAGAATGCGTTCTTTGGCGATGTCAGAGCTGAACAAATTCTTATTTTTTACCGCGTTTCAACTTCAATAACCTTGAATGTTGCAATTGCCAATGCTAACACTTAAACTTAATTTACAAAAGATGGAGAAGCTGCGAAATTCTGATTCCGTAAACACTAAAAGTTTGTTTTGTCGCGATATCAATAAATTTTACTTTGCATACGAATAAATCTATCACTCATTCAAGCGCAGCTTCTCTCTTAAATGCATCAACAAATTATCCTTACATTTGTATAAGTATACATATACGTTAAGTTTCGGCTTACATAAATTCGCAAAAGTCTTTTCGAGTTTTATTCTTCGAGTCACTAAAATTTCTAGTTTTAACTGAACTTAATTTTAATTTTTTATTTTTAGAACATATCATTACGGAAAGATCAGTGACTCGCATAAGGACATGTGAAAGCGCCATTTGTACCGACAGTCTTTTCATATTCAAAGGCAGAATTTTCATTTTTTCATCTACACAGAGTATTCGTTAATCCAAAATTTAAATTCATTATACGTAGCAACACACAATTACATTAATACTAAAAAAT
Source organism: Trichomalopsis sarcophagae (assembly GCA_024372645.1). Lineage (NCBI taxonomy): Eukaryota > Metazoa > Arthropoda > Insecta > Hymenoptera > Pteromalidae > Trichomalopsis > Trichomalopsis sarcophagae. The sequence goes on along the minus strand of QLSS01000024.1, from coordinate 640,001 downwards.
CAAATTCGAGTACAAAAAAAGCTTGAGAAGACTTGGAAGAGTCGGCAAAATCGTTTCTATCAGCGCGCTTCGCCACAAAACTTTCACAGCCCTTGGATCAGTAATTAAAAATTACGTAAATGCAGCTCATGTAAATTCGATGCCGTTGCGACTCTCACGTCCGGCCACTTCTAGATGAGCAGCAGCAGTCTAGCGACAGGGATAGTCGATTGCTTTTTTTCGATCGCTTCTCGTTCGTCGGTATTCCGGGCGTGAGACTAACGCCGTCCACACGATCGCTCGTTTCGCCGAGCCTGACATAATTCTACAATGTGAATTTCAACGAGCTTCAACATGAGAGTTCTCCACCTTATTTCCAAAACTGTTATGATGGGTTTGTTTTGCTGACCGGAAAAAGTTTCCCTGACAAGTCTTACAAGCGAATTTCTATTTACATACAAGTTAATAAAATCGTACAAAATGGCGAGTCCATCTTCTAAAAAATGTATTTAATTATAAGTTTTGAGATTCTCATACATTTTTATATAATTATATATCACTCTCACTGAACATTGAAATGAAAATTGAATTGCTTCGTGTAAAAATGGTATACACGTTGAAATTATAATTCGATTTATCGAAGAAACTTTTTCACTGGATAAGCCAATGTTTTACGATTCACATACATGAAAACACTTACGATTACGCACGAGACGCAAGGATTATGTTAATATTACAGAACACGCGCAAGGCACAATGTTTCCTTACTTTATCACACGTGTTAGTCGGGATTAATATTCGAGACATAAATGTTTGATCAAATTATACATCGATCGTTAAATACAGGATTTGTTGCGGCAAGATTATTTAAGAAGTAACAATCTTTTATAAAATAGAAATTATAAAAGATACAATCTTTAAATCTTTTATAATAATGAACTGAAAAATCAGTTAGTTCTAATAGCAATCAATCTTTTCTTGAAACATGGATATTCAAACCAAACAAATATTGTTAAAATTTATTAGTTTTCTGATTTCTCAAGCGCCATGCGTTTTAACCGTCAGGTAAGTTTCCGTTAGTGAGCAACAAGACTATAGCCGAATTAATTGCTATTGGAATCCAAACTATTGAATAATTTTTGCAGTCCACCCTACCGGTATAGTGATGAATTTTTGTATGATGAATCATAACGGCGATCACTTGCATTACATGTGAACACTATTTTACATGATTAATATTATTGTCCACCCTGATGAGAGAAGAAAATAAAAAAGGAAAAACCTTAGAGTACTGATGTCATTCAGTAATCGTAACGATTTCATATAATCAACATTAAAATGAAAAAAAAAAAAAAATTAATAAAACAACTGTAAATTATATACACTCTTGCAATATGGAGCGATACAAACGTCATCATAAAAAAAATCGATGCGCAACAGCTTGTATCTCCTTATTGTCGAAAGAAAAAATTACACATAAAAAGAAAAAAAACAATGAGGATGAGGCGAGACAACGATGAAAGGCTGAGAGTTATTGGTGTTAGCTTTGTTGTCGGTTTTGCAGTTTTAATTGCTGATTTTAAATGTTCATGTCGTAGAGATGTGAGGGAGCACCTACCACTGACGGCATCTGGCAGCCTCGTTGCACCAGCAGTCGAACCGTCGGTCCCCCATTTCGAATGATTTCGATAGCTTCTGTATGAGTCATGTTTTGCGTATTTTTACCGTTGATTTCTATGATTTGATCACCCACCTGAATAAAAACACAGAATTAGTTAGCCATCTTCTACTTATTCCAAATGAAAGGTCAATGTTCGTGACTTACTCTTAGTCTGTTGTCAATGAAAGCCGGACCATTTTCCGCGATCTGTAGTACAAAGAGCGGCATATTCTGGAACTCTCGACCACCACGGATACTGAATCCAAAACCTCGCGTGCCTCTGGTCAGCTCAACGGCGTGATACTGTTCGCCATCTCCGTCACCCGTCATAATCTCATCCTGTGAGTCATATACAGAGAAATATAGCCTGCTATATTTTGTTTATAAAGAATTAAAATTACTGTATCGAAGTATTGTACCTTCTGAGACAACGAAGCATTACTGTAGCAGTCATCCAAGGGGTAGCCTATGGTGAGTGTGACAGAGTAGCCCGAGTCCTTGATGAGATTGACGATGTCCTTGTGACAAGCGTTTGTGATGTCCACGTGGTTTACTGCTTGTATGTGGTCGCCAACATTCAGTCTACCGCATCTCTCGGCTGGCGAGCCTTCGATTATCCTGCCGATTGTGGAACCAGCTTTGTTCACCGACGAGATAATAACGAAACCGAAACCTTCGTTCTCCATTCGCGTAACGGTTACCTGTTATCATAAATTGATAGCATTGTAGAATTATAATACATTTATAAATTATAAGTACTGTTTGCTTTACGAACCTCGTAAGGATATTGTACGTGTCCAATAGGTCGGCATCCATAGGACGACGAAGAGGACGACTGCAAGTTCTCACGCATGCTGTGATGATGATTTTGATGATGATGATGATTATGGGCATTAATACGACGGCGAATGCCGAGGGTAACTCTGCCGTTTTCGGCAGCAGCGATCATTAGTTGAACCACACGATGGTGCGACGAATTCAACACACTCTCACCGTCCACGGACATGATAAGATCACCCGTATTCAGACGGTTGTCCACATCCGCCGCACCGCCTGGCACTATGTGCCCTACAGACACCTGCTGACCAAGCAAATGCACACGACAAATTAGAGATCACGAATAACTTGTAAACTTATTTTCCTTTTTTATTTAAAAATAATCGATCAACATAGAGATACAAATTTCCGAAAGCGATTCGGTGATAATCGAAATAAGAGAATACTCGAATGTGAGATACCAACCTGAGATCCTTCCTCCGTACCACCGACTATTCGAAAGCCGAAGCCGTTGTCTTGCCTAACAAGACTTACAAGAGTTTCGATCCACTCGATGTCGGGGATCGATGGGCAGATCAGTTCGTTTCCAGCGTCACCTCCGTACATCCCATATCTATACGAAAAAGCAATAAATAATCATGAAGTTGCCCTCTTAGTTCTTAACAAAAGTTAAAAAAAAAGAAGGTACCTCGGCATGATGGAACTGGAGTGAGGCTGTTCGTGCTCAAAGCTTGTCGTCTCCTTCTGCTTGTCCCATATTTCTCCAGTATCGACATTCTGCTCCTGGCCGATCATTGCCGCATACGAACTGTAGTCACCCTGGTCACCCTCGAACTGTGAATGCACCGGTGACTGCACCGCATAGATGTCCTTATAGTACTCGGCCATGCCATGATGATGCATCACGACCCCGTTTTGCTTTGGGTGACGCTGCTGAGATATGTCGATCGAGTAGACCTCGCTACTGTAGTTGAGCTTGTCGTTGTTGGCTGCGAGCCACTCCTCGCGCTTCATCGCATCTCGCAGAGATTCCTCTACCTCCAGGCCGTCTATAATTATAATGAGCAGGATGTTACGTTTGATTCGAGCACGTGTGTACTTTCACGTAAGAATGCAAACATTTATATTTAGATGTTGAATTTTGAATCGGTATATACAAAAATAACTGGGCTATGAATAAACTTGATGGATTTGCTAATTTACATATGTACATTTGGGTACACATATAATGCAATATACAAGAGTATACCTGAATAATTAATAAACTGACATGTCCTGACGTTAATAAAATTACGCAGAGAAGAAATTGGTACATAATAACGTTTTCGAGCTATAGAATAACGATTCGTCATTGTAAAAGTCTATTTTAAAAATAATTCATAGTAAACGATGAACAAGAAGGTCCGCTTACCAGAGAGATTCATCGTGGCAAAGTTGTCGTTGATGTGTGAAATGTTGGGCTTGTAGGGCATCTCCGTGTAGCCATATATTCCATGCGAGTAGTCTTGATTGGGATACTTGTACCTATTGTCTAATGCGTTTTGCAGCTCATTTTGATGATCCACAACAGACATCTGCTGTTGTTGCTTCTGAGGTGGCAACGGCGAGGCCCTGGACTTGTTGCGGGTGTCGATGAGGGGCGTCTTCGGTCGTTGCGGTACAATGGTCTTGGTCTGTGTGCTGTATATATCGGCGGTGGGCGTCTTGCTGCGGAAGAAGTCGAGCGGGCCCTTCTCCTTTGGCTCCTTCACCAGACAGTCCTTGTCCTGAAGCGCCGATTGCGATTTGCCGGCCGAGCGCTGCACGTAGATCAAGGCTTCCTGGTCGCGTTGGCAGTCTTTTAATACCTGGACTACTTCCGCATGACACATGTTGCGGACGTTGACTTCGTTGATGTTCACAAGTATGTCGGATTCCATGAGGTTCTTACAGCGCTCTCTATCAAGGATTTTTTTGACCTTCTGGCCGTGCGCCGAGTCCGCTATCGTGAAGCCAAAGCCTGTGATACCTTTTACTATCGGAATGGTCAGGAACTCCGGAGGCTTCGACGGCACCGGTGAGTGTGTGTCGTCGTGAGAACTGTAGACAATATTTGTTTGTTAAAAATTAGATCGTCTTAATTGAATGACGACAATGTACGAACTGCAGTGTAACTTACTGTGTGGGATGGTCGAGGCTGTCGGAGAGCAATATGTCGGTGCTGCTCGGCCTCTTGATAGCGTTAATAGATTCTCCAAGCTTTTCCGAGATGCAGAGATCTGGCATTGAATTCACGGAGGCGGTGGTCGTAAGGTTCTCGCCGTTCTGTTGGGATGCGTGCACCGGCAGAAACGAAGCCGAGTCGAGGAAGTCAAAGCGTTCGCCGCCGCGCAAGCCCGAGCGCTCAAGGTCCATATACAGACTCGGTTCTTCCGTTAGAATGTCTGTAAATTTTCCGTTAAATTTGATTTTTAATGGATGAACGTTTACGTTTACAATAAATAATCAATACAATAGTCCATCATACCTGGTGCATTGATGGCATTAGTAGTAACGACTTCCGTATTGGGATCGTTCGGATCGAAGGGCAACGGATAGCCTCGGCAGACATCTAGCGAGACGGTCTCGCCGCTGGCAATCGATTTAAAAACGTTGACCATTTCGTTGTGCGTAAAACCCAGTACGCACGTGTCGTTTACGTAGACCAGCACGTCACCTATTGCAAACAAGCAAAATCAATGCGATAACTCAACTGATCAGGAAACAAGAATAATATAGCGGGAAGATTAACGAATAAAATGTCGTACCCGTGCGGAGCTTTCCGTCGAACCAAGCAGGTCCGTTGGGCACGACGCTCTTGATCTGCAGAAACTCCTGGACGTTGTCGTCGCCGCCAACTATCGTGAATCCCAAGCCTCGCGAGCTCTTCACCAGGGTCGTGTATATCCGCTGGCCCGTGAGTTCGTCCGGATTCCTCGTGAAGTGCGGATTTTTGTTCCGCTCACTCATCGCGTTCTGCAGAGAAATATCAGATTGGTATTTGTGATACGAGGGATCAAAACTACGTTGCATCGTCGCGAGAGAAAATTTTCTCAGCGTGTCAGAGTACAACGATAAGGCTGCGTCGGCAGTTTCGCTATCAAGCCTTCTGCAGTTACATCAGAAGTGCACGGAGTAAAAAATATACTGACGATGCTTTGCTGGGCTCGTTTCGCCTGGAGCACCGGGTTCTCGTACTGGGTGCGCCTGTTGACGTGATCGATGAAGTAGGTGCCGTAGATGTTGTCGTCGATCTTCTCCCAGCCGTAGGGCAGCTCGTCGTCGAGGCACTCCTCGAGCGAGCGCTTCTGGAACTTGGAGAGCCGAGGGTCCAGCCAGTGGGACGTGCCCGTGTTGTGGCTGCGAAAGTAATAGCATTAAACCAAGTTCTCGGTGACATCTTCTATCCGAGTTCTATCAAGGAGACTCACTCGATGAAGTAAACCTCTCCGGAATCGGTGTAGGCTTTCTCCCAGTTGACGGGCAGCGGACCGAGCTGGTCCTCTGTCGCCTGCTGTCGATGGTGGTGACCACTGGGACGGTGGCCGAGGTGGTGGTGATCCATCTGACCACCGCCCGAGTCTTCGTCGTCCTCGTGGTGGTAGTAGTGGCCATTGCTGCGGCCGCTCTGCTCCGTGCTGTAGACGTACGTTGGCGGCACCCGGTGCTGTTGCTGGTGATGGTGAAGGTTCGGGCTCGGCTGGTCGGAGCCGTCCAGCGTGCCCAGGATCTCTTTGCTCATGCTGTCTGCTGCGAAGAGAGAGAGAGAGAGATAAATTTTAATCCAGAGACCTACTCATAAATATCGTCGAGAGAACGTCTCAGTTATCCGCCGGCCAAATTACGTTTAACGATACTTTAATGATCAGCCTTCGACGCGTTCTAAGTGGAAAAAAATGAACCGAAATCCTCAGCGCACAATAGCATCGTTTTCCACGTCTGTATGCGTGTTCCAGGACTGGCTCTCTCGTAATCGCCTAATTAAATGTTTACCGTTAAAGCGCCGCGCGCGCGCACACACAGGCGTAATTGAGGCTCAACCGCATGCGTATTATAGACCAACTCGTTCCAAAGAAACGGCTCTGTATACAGCATTGTATGCTTATGTAAATCGGTATAATGGAGGTGACGCAAACGCCGCTGAATTAAGAGCTGGTCTCTCCACGAATCGCCGAAGAGTTAAATTGCACGGATAGACACAGCTATATTCGTGGCTCGTTAGAGCCAATTGATTTCGAGATCGAACAAATTGTCGAGGCTCGGAATGCTATATATATACAAGCGCTCACACTCACCATCGTTAGGGTCGTCCATCGATGCTGAATTGTCCGTGTTGGAGGCCATACTATCGAACCCTCGACTCATTTTTCATCTTCCGTCTGATGCCTGCAATCAAAAGGATGATAAAAAACTGTATTAGGATTCATCGAACAAAATGCTCTCATACAGAGAGACAAGCTTCGCTCACATCCTCAGACGACCGTTATCGAGACGAGAGTATAATAATGATAAATATCCCGAAGCATAAGAGGTATACGTATATATAAGACACTGCGCATAACGCATCACGAGTACACGAGTAACACTATATACCCAACGACGACGACGACGACGACAGCGCGCCTCGGATTCCCCCGCGAAGACCCGCGACACGACTCCGCACATAAGCAAGTATAGGTGGTACACGTTAGCGAGCGACGGAAAAAATTGCGCGGATCTTAACGGCAATTCTCCACCATCGCCGCTGTGTATAAAGCGAGTCCGTGAATACACTCTTCCGTTCGAAGGTTCTTCTTTTTTTTTTTTTTTTTTTTTTTTTTTCAAAAGAGCAGAGAACGACGGCCTTCGGTTTTACTCATCGATCGGATTGTTTATTTCCAGCTTTCCTTGAAAACAATGAGGGAGAAGTAAACAAACGGCTGGTGTGCTGTATTTCCAGAAATAGAACGTTCAATCGCACGCAATTCAAAAGCGCGCCAATCTAGTTCGAAACTGACTATGCACGAAACTCTCCCTGTGTATGTGTGCCACACACTGGCAGCGAAGTTATTCAATTTCCTCTCACACCGGCGCGTAACCCAGTAATAAAGTTTCCTCGCCTATAGAGGCCGAGCGCAGTCGTGATGAAAAATCAAGTTAGCGCTTGTCATCCGCACCGGCGACGAGAAGCCGATGACCCATTTCTCCGCGTTACGATATGCGCATCGATGGCCATAATTTTATTTATCGTATATTATCCGCTGCTCTTATCTCGCGATGGGCTGATGTAAAGGTATGGAGAAAGAGAGAGAAGTCTTCGGGCGATTGTTGTTGCGGCGAGTGGAGGAGAGAGAGAGAGAGAGAGTAAGAGATATCAGCTGACCCGGTCATTCCGCGCGCGCGACTGACCTCGAAGGGTCGTTTAACTGCACTCGCGTATACGCGTGTGACTTATTACCGTTCCATTCGCGTGTTTGGGATTTTACGCCGAGATTTCAGCAATTTTCCGATAAAATTGGTAAAACTGATTCTTTAAAGTTATTGATTTCAAATTCTCCGAGTATAACAGTACACCCCACTGATTCATAACCGTTGATAATTTAAAAACGGAACCGTTTCCACGTCGTGTAAGAAGACCGAATAAAAATTCATTTCCCGCGCGCGTAAAAAATCTCATCAGCGAAGCGACACTATACACACAGCTCGCTTAAAAAGAACACGTCGAGCCGCAGGAGCGGTGACCTACACGTATAATACACACCACATCCATCGCGCGCCACTCGACTTTCTATCCGGCATCTGCGGAAAATTCTAGCTCTCGACGACGACGAGCGGAAGAAAATACAGGCGCGTGAGAAAAAAGAGCGTCGCCGTCGACGCTCATATAAGTATTTTCTGCGCGAGCAGCGGTTCTCGCTATATGTGGGCACATTATGCTCAGCGCGCGCTGAGGAGAGAAAATTATTGCGGAGCGCGTGCGGTAAATGAGGGACCCTCGCGATTTTTTCCTTTCGCGTGGGAGTCGGCGCCGTGTGGTTCTTTTTTGTAGGAAGAGAGACGGATTTTTTTTTTTTTTTTTTTGTTCCTCGCTTTGAGAGGATTTCGGTTGGGTTACGGCGCTTTTAACGCTATCGAGATCAACGGTTTTCTCTACGATGTGATTAGCGACTGTACAATGGGGTATTGTAATAATACACGCGGCTCGATTTGCAATGAATGCGGTATACTCGGTGCAACGCGCGAATAAACACACCGGGAACATCGCTCAATCTAGTTGTTAGTCAGAGAGCAAAATGTCACAACAACCACCGAATCGACTATTCATCGTCGATTTCGCAACGCATCCTCTGTAGATTTTTTTTTTTTTTTTTTTTTAATGCGAGAGAAACGAGAGTGTGCACATAGGAATAAAAAAAGCAGACGCCATATTATAGGACGTCCGGGTTTTCCCTCGTCGGAAAATCCAGAGAGACGGCTGCGCGGACGCAGCTGCCGCAGGTTTTTCTCGCGTGCACCCGGTGCAGCGTGTTTGCCTTGGCGTCTACTGTTGCGTGAAGAGAGAGATTATGCGCTGCGCTGCATGTGCGCCGAGAGTACGTAGAGAAGAAAATGATACAGCGTGAGGATTCGGCTTTTTTTTTTTTTGCTTTGCAGCATGCGAGGAAACTCTTGTGTAATGGGAAACTAATGGGTCGGTTGTTGCTTGAAGTGTTTAGTTTTTGAAACTGACGGAATAACGATATTTTATTCGAGCGAGGCTATCATCCACAGCAAGCATTTAATAAAAATCGAACAAAGCGTCGTAAAAATAAATTAAAACCTTTCGCGCTCTCTCTCGGTTTCTCGCATGAATGAGCACTGAAAATCAGACACACACCGGTCGAGTGAATGACTCCGCTACTCGGTCGCAGATATACAAGACGTATATATATATGTATAGAGTAAACAAGTGCGTAAACTTGGCTCTCGGGAATGGCCAATGGGCTTTTTTTAATCGCCGAAGAGCGAAAGTGCGCGGGGCACTAAAATTAAGATAAGCCGCGCGCGAGACGAGGCGAATATGCATATTTCCTATATGTATACAGAAGTGGAGTCTCTCTCTTACAACGGATTTCATTCATAATGGCGCAAGAGATACACGCGACTTTTTCACGTCGCCAGAAATAGCTCGAAGATCGATGAGGAGAGCGAGAGAGATCGGGAAACTGGAAATGACGAAATGAAAACTCGACGCGCGCGACGCTGTTTTTTTATGGAGTTAAAGCGGCAGTCGTGTGTGGTGGTGGTGGTGGTAGCAGTAGTAGGAGAGAAAGAGAGACTAGACGCTGGAATAGTGAAGGGGGCGATAGCGAGAGATTCGGTTCTATAGGTGGGCATATATACAGTCTCGTGCGCTGCCTGCTGCTGCTGCTGCTGCACTTGAATGCGCCGCCGTATTCGGTTTCGGAATCCTTACGGGCTGCTTTACGTGCATATGGTTTTCTTGAAAAATCGAGCTAACGGGAAGCGTGATTTATCGCTCGATGAATCGGTGGAATATTTTTCTCGAAGGAGAAAGAATTTTTTTCTTTTGTAATTCACGATATGAATGTTAATTACTCATTTTTGAGAAATCCACCTACTCCGCGGAAACGCGATCATCCGCGCCTCGCCAAAAATCGAAGCAGCTCGCCGGAAGTTCGTAGAGAAAAAGAAGTACACGCTGCACACAAAGAGCCGAAAAAAAGTCGGCGGCGGCGCATCTGCGCCTAATTAACATGAATCGGATAGTAGGAGGAAGCGCGTATACACAGCAGCAGGAAAAAGGGGAAAACATCTGGCCTCTCCTTTTTCGCGCTTGAGAAAGCAGCGCCTGCGGGACAGTGAAAAGCGAAGCGCGCATGCGGGAAGAAAAAACTGTCTTGTCTTCAGCTGTCTCCCGCAGAGTGTCGACGATGTCGCCTTTCTTTTTTTGTTTTTTTCGTTTGTTTGGCTGCGCGCTTTCGAGTGCCTTATTATACCCGAATAATGCGCGTACTGAGTATAACTGAGCCAAAATAAAACGCGAGCGATGAATTAATTTTTTTCTCTCTTCCTCTTCGTCCCCCACCACACACTCGCCCATGAGAAAGTCGCGCGTGTCTCGATGGCAGCTGCGGGAGTACTATAATTTTAAAGGGTCTCTCGTTATCGGTCCCCCCCGAAAAAAGATACGAGACAAGTAGCCCCGGCTCTAAACAAGCGAGCCTTTGTGCGGACACGGCTCTTTTACGTTCCATAGCAGAGCAAACGCTCCGGCAGGTATATATTCAAAAACCGATGATTCCGAACTTGCGTACCTACTCTCGTAATTTCTATTCGCCGAAGTATATGTGTATGCATAGACGTGTAATGCCCTGTCTGCAACGCGCCCATTGAGAGTACACTCGAAAATTTCTCTACGAAGAAGAAAGGAAGAGAAGAGAGAGAGAGAGAAAGAGAGCCTGCACGCAACTCCCGCCGTTGTCAACGAGAGCTGCTTTGTGTGCGCGGGTATTCGTGGACGCGAGATTCTAAATTTTTCTTTTTTTGGAGCTTTTTTCGCTTGACAGGGTTGTTGCTGAAAAATTAACGCCATAAAGCGGGAGCTGAGAGTTCACTCGATTTGGACAGCTGTGTATGAGTCACTTTTTATACACACATAGCGAATGAGAGAGAGAATGGGAGGAAAGTCAGAGATGATTGTGAGAAATAGTTTCTGCGCAGAGGCTTGAATCTTTTTCTGGCCAGCGAGTACTTTGCCCTTTGAAACCAGTTTGCCAGTCATCGCAGGAGATGAGCACACTGTGCACATTGGATTATGAATTACAGTTTTATCTCTCATGAGGCAAATGCCTTGAATTATGTGGGCTTTATGCCATACTTTTTGCAATGACTCGCTGACTGTGCGAAGAAAAAAGATCCTGCGCTCTGTACTCCAATAAGTAAGTATGAGGTATCACTGTAATAATCATAAACTATGCTGCTCATTACACAGTACTTTATCTAATTTATGTAATGCTACTAGTTTGTCTACTTTCTGCATACAGGAAACTGAGTGTGGAGCACTCGATGAATGTACCTGCTTGGAGCAAGACATCTTTGCACCACTACGTATACACACAGCTATACACATTCCAGCAGCACTTGTTGCTGCACTGTTTGAATAACCTCCCAAAAGTCTTGCCAGCTCTCTGATTATCACTGCCCCGAGAGTTCCGGCGTCTCATCAGACCCAGATTATAATAAGAGGCCAGTCGTGAGTCCTAATGAACTCCGGAGCGAGTGCATTAGTCCCAATAAACTCGTGCAACAACGCGGTGCAGCACTACTTTACAACTCACTCTCTCCGCGGCGAGAAAAGCGCAGCAGTCACAGAAAGACTGGAAAGAGAGAGAGAGAGAGAGAGAAAGGGGGTTGAAAAATATATACAATTTCCTATGATATTCACCTCGTTTCGGGTATCCATCGGTGGTCCGGCCGACTGGGGCCGCATCTTCCCGTCTGGCCTCTCCCCCGGAGCCGAGGTCGGCGCACTATGCACACAAACACACACGTATACACAAGAGCACTGACTGAGGGACCGAACGAGATGCAGCGCAGTGGAGAGTCCGTTGAGGTTAAACGCACTGAGAAGCGAGAGAAGCCAGGATGCCGAGGCAGTGAATCACGCTAAGGTGGCACCAGTCATCGTCTCGGCCCGCCAGCGATAAAGGGACTGCTGCTGGCGTATAACGCACGTATGTGTGCTCTCCTCGTAGGATATGCTACGCTACGGACTGAGTAAGTAGTAGGGAGAGAACGAACGCCGCTGTGGCGGAGAGCGACGTGTGTATACGGCTTTTTTTCCCTCCGCCGCGAACCGCCGCCGTTTCCTTTCCACTCGCGCGCGCGCGCGCGCAGCTGAAGAAAACTGACACGGCTATACGCGGGCGGCTGCGAGTGCGAGAGAGAAAGAGAGAGAGGAGAGGTGAGTGGTTTCAACGTCGGCGAGTTCGCTACGCGGCGTTCCAACTTACCGATCGAGTCTCGTTTGTTTTGTTTATTGGCTACGTTCCGCTGTTCCGCACCGCCGACGCTTTTTAAAATTCGGAGTTTTGACCTTTGTTCCGGAGCAAAAAGTTGCGACAATATATTATTACACTGACTATTACGTATGCAAATAACGTATACATAATTCGATTCGCATATATTTGCCGCAAAACGTTTTTAGCTGTTGGTTTGGTGAAATTTTGTAAACGCTGCACTAAACTAAAAGAGGATAATTTGTCTTATCTGCCAAAAATAAAAAAAAAACCTTACGATCAATAAGAAAATCCAATTATATTATATTTATAGTATCCTGAGCAGTTCCTTCGGCTACTACTAGGCGGTGAAGACCCCGAGCAGAAACTCGAAGTAGTTTTTATTTCGTTTTTTAACGCATTTGCAAACGCGGACGCGAGTTGGCATTAAAATCATCGATAGACAAAATTCTACCAAGACCACCCGCAATTGTTTAGAAACGCTGACAATACTTTTACCCCGTTATACCATCGCTTTCCGATGCTACCAAGGCAAACTCGCAAGTGGACAGAATAAGCCACGATTCGTATATAAGACGGACGAAATCCACCCTAAGCCGGTGGTCCGAAGCTTCTCAGCGTCAACTCCGTAAGCGATGTTCTAGAGCCCGCCGTTCCTGTCAATTCTTGGAAGCCCTGGTGTCGAAGACCGAGACGACGACGACCAAAGAGCTGGGTATTTTATATAGCCAAGAGCACCGTTGCAACCCCATGCTAAGTAAGTCGACGAAAGCCCTCGCGATGAGCCAGTTATTGAAGTCCACAGTGGCATACAGAGAAACGGTCGGTCCTTCGAGGCACAGAAATGATTGCGTGTCCAGTGACGACCAATCCAGAGAAGACCAGTCCAATTCAGGGGCGGCGCGGCGACCGGGCAGAGAGGGGGTTTGTGTTCTGGCCCCATAAGGAGCTCCGGCGCGCGCGCTCAAAAGAGGATGGTAAAACAGAGATGCCAGTACAGTGTGTTGTATCAACAGAGCATGCAGGCGGTTCCAGAGGCAGCGGTTGCAAAAAGGGGCGTTGAAGTTGGAGGAGGTCAGAGTTGCCAGGTGTTCATACAAGGAGTGAACACGGATGGAAGGCAAAGGGACGATGCGAGCGGGGTTCGGGGTGTAACAACCGCGGCGGCTGTAGTAGCGACCTATGACCACCTTTTTGCACTTTGAAATAAAAATCTTTTCTTTTCTTATGCGATCTACGTTCTTTTAATGGTTTAACTTGTTCAATAGCAAATTTATTTTGTTTTGTGAATAATTATGATGATAATTTATCTTCATAGGCGGATAATTCAAGATTCCATCAGCGCACCCTGCATCTCTTTACGACAGTTGGTAATGAAGAAAACTACCACTTATACCGCGGCGACGCCTCAGCTGTTGTACGCAGCTCCCAGCCATATCCCAGCTGTATTCTATCAGTGGAGGGGGAGGCTAAGCACGCGAAAAGCAGAGTAAGAGAGAGAACAAGCGATAGAAGCTTGCCCGTGCGCACACTACGCAGATAATAACGCGCAGCCAATATAAATGCCGCCGCCGCCAGGCCAGCAGTAGTGTCCCGACGAGGCAGCAACGCGGACATCGGTATTGTCTCTAGTGTGCGTGTCTCTCTCTCTCTCTCTCTCTCCTTCGACAACACAACGGGTGTTTTTCTCTCGGAACAAAAGTGAGGTTACCGCGTAGACACATACGTAAATCGACCCCCCCTAAAATCCAGTGCTGCATCTCGCGATCGCGATGGGTGTAATTCTAGGCGTCCCTCGATCCTAGGTGCGCGTTCTATGTATTATCAGTAACGCAATAATCATCACATACACAAGTGCGCGTGTGCGCGTAAAAAAGCAAAGAGGCCGAGATGGTCCTGGATGCAGTATCGTGAGAGATTGTTCTACGTGTCTATAATCTCGACTGTGTATCGACTTCGAGAGGAGTTAGATAATATACAGAGAGCTACGTGGATCGCCTGGCAGGAGGCTGCGGGCCGCTAAACTGACACACAAGCGTAATATGTCGCGTGGCCCCGTCGTCGCGGATCCCGCTGATGCTACAGCCGAACATGGAAGATGAGGCGGACATCAGAGAGCAGCTATTTCACAACACCGTGCGCGAGTACATCGTGAGTTTTCATTAACTTTTAACATTATTAACTGCGTTGATGGGCTACGGGTCTCCGGCATGTAACGGATTTTTTTCTGGCTTTTGAGGTTAACGCTGCTTTATTTACACGCAAAGGATGTTGCCGTCGAGAGATTCGTTTCGCAAGGTTCCTTTGTGAGTGGAAAAACACGGGATCTTTTACTTTTTTTTTTTTTTTCACTTCGAGGTTATTTACCTCTACGACTCGACTGCCAATTCGCGATGCTGCGTGTACAGGCACGTGTACGGCCTGCGTCTTCTGCAACGTCGTACAGCGGAGATATAGGTACCTATACATTACTGCCCCGATAAACAGAGTGGAAAGAAAAATATCTGGAATGAAGAAAGATTTGGCGCGACGAAATCAGCGAGTTTCTCCTTCTTCGAAAGTAGACTGCAAGTTATCGCTCACCAAAGGAATTAGCCTGGATACGATAATTGATTTGGGTAACGAATTGGCGCTTGCAGTTTATCACTCGTAAAGCGTATATATCCCGTTTGGACTTTTACATCGACGTTCATAAATCACTGGTTTTAATGAGACCCGGACCGTTGATGCTTTAGAAGAAACAGTGACGTGATTTCGTGCTAAAGCCTCGTCTATGCGACAAAAAAATCTGCTCACGTGTTCGCGTTGCGCTATCGATTTTCTTCCCTCGTGTACTGTGTGTCTCTTTATACACTTATACGTCGCGTGCGCTACCGGATATCTATACCTTTGCCTCTCCCCAGCTGTGCGACAGCCGTCCGCCCTTCGTTCTGTGACCCCCCCTTGGTCGACTCGACTCTTAGGATTCAATCGTTTTTAGAGCATAATCGTGAACCATGATACGATACTCCTGCTTTTCTCTTCGCTCCAGTCATGCGAATAATCTGATTTTTCTTTAATTCATGTAAACCGCGACAACTCACTGCATACGACCTCGATCAAATTTTCACGGCGTCGATCGATAGTATGGATTTTTATTAATAATCAGTTCTCCAATCACAAGTTTTTCATACACGACGCTAAAGTGCGTTAAAAAGACGCAAACAGCTCGAATTCCGACTGAATCGGATACAGGTATGCGGTAACGCGTCAGGGTTAATGACACCAATGCCATAATCTCACAGCGGAGGGGGGGGGGGGGGACGTGCCGGGATTTTTGCCGTTGCCAAAACGCGGCGGCACATTGTTCGCTGCCAGGTCTACTTCCCTCTCTCTCTCTCTCTCTGCTACAATCCCAGGAAATCCAGGTCGAAACAGTGGCCTATATGAGCATGCCTAGATCGCGAGTGTATGCGCGATATGTATACGTGTAACCGGTGCCGTTACACAATGTGTTATGCGCGACCGACTTGGAAGTCGAAGATTTAGACGGAAGCGCAGGTAATTTGAAAGAGACGGACTAAAGGCTGATGAATTTTTTTGAAAGATTTGACAATGAAATCTCGAACCGATAACGCGGCAGTGCGCAAACTTCGATAAGTTGCTACTTCGATGAACATAGATAAAAACAAAATCGGACTTTAAAACATGGTACTTCGCATGCCTAATCCAGTGGCGTACAGTTATACGCACCGATTTTATTAGTGTTCAAGGTCAGGGACGTTCCTACCGCGTCGGAAGCCGCAATGATCCCGCGAGAAAGAGATTACGGGAAATTGCGTCGCCGAATTCGTTAGCCGCTTATAATACGTATGTTAATCGACGTTTCAAGTATATGCGGCGTCGCGTTCTCAATGTCGACGATAGTGAAAGGTCAGCGATCAGTGTAAGTCTGGTAGATAACGGAGATTTGGGGGACATTTTTTATTATAGCTGACGACGGTTAGGATTCATTGTTTTATAATTTTGCTTTTTACAAAATTTTCAAAATACTTCCATCAATTTTTGGGCTTCGCACAACGATGCGATCGTTGCATAGGGATTGACAAGGGAGCTTTAGCACGCGAGTTAATTGACGTGCGCTGAATTTTCGATAACAGATTACAGCTATCCAGTATTGATAAAGTTCCAGAGTTGCTATGCTCTCAAGTGTTTTTTAAAGACTTCGCTCGCGAAACGTCTCGCTGCGAATTCATTGTTTTATTTTTCATACTATATCGAGCTGAAAGCCAACTATATAACTATATATCGCAAGGTTTTTTCCCGTTATAATAACATTTGCAATAAGACTACAATTTTTTTTTTAGAATTCTCACGAGCTCACGGAATTTAAATAAAGCCTCGAAATCCCACTTCCAGCACACTTGCGAAATTTCTAAATCAACCGCGGAACAAAATCGTCGAGCGCGAAATCGCTACAGCTAAAGAATCCATTCGCGCTCGAGGAGAGAAAGAGAGAGAGAGAGAGAGAGAGAGAGAGAGAGAGAGAGAGAGAGAGAGAAGAGAGACCGGTCAAGCAGCCGAGCGAGAGCCTCGAAAGAAGCAACGCTGCAGCTTGTGGAATTCGCGCTCTCGCGCCTCTTATTTTTAGTATAGTCCAATTCGATTCTATATTTATTTTTATTCGCTTTGTATTTACACTCGTTTCTCTATTCCACGTTGATACACGGGAGAACCGCGAAAAATAGCTTGCGGCTTTGTTGCATCGCCGAGGGGATGTCATTGACCAGTCTCTGCCTCGACGACGACGATCGTGTGCGTGTCTATTTTTAGTCGCACCTTTTTCTGCGATTTTTCTCCTTCTGCGCTACGTTGATGCTTTGTAGGTGCGATTACGCGCGCGACTGACACGCTTTCGCAAATGGATCATTGTTTTACTTCTCTCTGCAGATGTTTGTGTAATTGCCGGAGGATGCATTTCGAGTTCTCCAAAGTGTTTGTTTTTGTGAAAATCGGCGGAGAGAGAATGTTGAAAGAGAAACTTGCTATTACGGCCTCCTCTTTTTTTTTTTTTTTTTTTTTTTTGCACTCGTGCATAAATAAAAGGCATTAATGTAATCGGGATTAATTAGCGTTGATCTATTGATACTACGCTATCGAATAAACTCGTTCAATCGATGTTTTCTAATCGGGCGCATAATTCAGACACGAGCATTACGCGTTTCACTGGCAATTTTCGTCGTGTCCCATTTCCACAATACTCATATAGACAGACGTCGATCGACGTCGTGCAGCGCTTTCTCGCCCGACTATCACATCAACCCGGGAATGCTCGTATAAACCGCCGTCTCTTTCACGAATGAGATTTCTTGTAATTCTTTGTCTAATGCGTGGCCCGAGGCTCATGGTTTTATGCCATTCTGGAACGAAATGAAATTGCACTTTGCCAAGAAAAATTAAAGATTCCAACGGATAAATTCGACTAAACAAAGACCAAACCATTCCGGAAGCACGTGACTTTGATCAACGCATAAACGCGCGACGACAGATTATACATCGAAAGGAAGGCCGTTGCATGTATATGACGGAACAAAAAACGAGAGGAGCGCCTGCTGGGCTCGGTCTTTCTTTTGTTCCGTCAACAATAATCCCCCAGCAGCAGACGCACATACTACGGAACTCGTCGCGCACAAAGTGCATAGTTACTTTCGACTGCAGTCCATTGTTTATATCGACTATATCTCTCTTGCATATCGCATTTCGCTTGGAATGTCGAATCGGACTCGGCATTAGAGAGATAGATGACGATTGAATCGCGAGAGGAAAGGAGAGTCGCGCGTTTCGCTGTAGCAGTGTGTCTAATGCGCGCGCGGCCTTGTTTCGTTTTTGCAGCTTGCACGCGAGAGAGTACAGCAGTACATACTTGTGTTTACGCGATGAATCGGGGCCACGGGAACGAGATTATTCGTTTCTTCTGGAAACGTGTGGATTTTCCCTGAAAGCGATTGGTTTCTTTTAACTTTTTAGGGGCATAAGGTGCCTGTTACCGACCGTCGGTAATGTGCCTTAAGTTAGCTTTGTTCTCTGAACGGGAAAGTACTCTATCGCATTTTTCAATTTACCGAGCAAACGTGAAAAGACTCATTACGCTAAAAAGCTACGTCTACTCGTTATACATCAGACGCACGCGAGAGTCGCACACTCGACATCAAGAGTCCGAGGGAGGCTCGCGACTCGAGTGTGTTTATTCAAGCCAAACCATCAGTCCTGCGCTTCTTTTTCGCGTGTATTATAACCTCTTCAGGAGAATAAAGACTCGTAATAACGAGTGTCGTTCCGCACGCGGGAAATCAGCCATTGTCTCTCTTCTACTTCTCAAGCCAGCGTATAAAGTACGTGACGCTTATCGATCATTGTCCTCGCGATGACGACTAACACGTGACGCGAAACTGGATTATGTACTCGTGCGCAGTGCAAGGATTTTCAGTCGTTGATCGGCATTAATTAGTTTATAACTGAGAGAACTTTCTTACCTATAAGGATGTTTATTCGATCGATAAATAAACTGCGCGAGTGTGTACTTCACTATGTTATATTAACGGAAGGAAATAATCGATTGGCCTTGAAACAGCTGACTGGCCAGTATACCAAACTTTCTTCTAGTGAATAATCCATTAAACAATACACAGTTATG
The DNA here is from genome assembly GCA_024372645.1 of Trichomalopsis sarcophagae. Lineage (NCBI taxonomy): Eukaryota > Metazoa > Arthropoda > Insecta > Hymenoptera > Pteromalidae > Trichomalopsis > Trichomalopsis sarcophagae. Next base: position 620,893 of record QLSS01000024.1, on the reverse strand, counting down.
TCTATGTCATCCCTATCTCTTAATATCTCATAAGACAATGAACTAACAGTCCGGTGCGATGCAATAAATATCAATTGCACTCAATCGCCGATTATCTGCAGCAGCCGAGTCCGTATAAGCTCTCAGTAAACAAAGCTAAAACTGACAGACGCTACCGTAGCAGCTCACTCCCGTTTCGAAAAACTAAAATTAGACATAATCAATCTTCCATCTCGGTGTGATGCAACCTATCGTTATAGATGACATCCGAGGAAGCTCGCAAAAAGGAAACCCGACGGAATTTCCGTCTACTCGCTCGTGTTGATTTTTTCCATTAATACGTGGCGTGTGTGGCATCAGCCGTGTATAATATAGGCGCATCCAACGCTTGGCCGCTTGTTACGCGAAGCGAGACGCACTCGATCGTGTATACGTATAAGTACGTATACCTCACGTGCGCGACAGATCGTCGCGCCGTTATGGGCGGCGAGTACGGGAACGCGATACAGTCGGATAAGTCGCATCATTTTTTATTATCATGTGCAACGTCTGCGCTATAAAATTTAATCGGAAAAAATCTAGCTTGCCTTAGTCGAGTCAAATATCTGGGCAGCACTGAAAAATACCCACTGATAAAGTGCAACGCCGCAAGCAGTCGTCAGAGAAATAATTTTAGCCGCTGTTCCTTTGTGTCGTGCATCAATCGGCAATAGCATACGCTTGTATTCAGAAGCGCACACACTGGCAATTGATAACGAGCTTTCCGTTACTTATCTCTCCGCCCTGCTCTTTCGCGTCCCGGGATAAAAAGAGTATTTAACGAGCAATTTGAATAGCTCTACGTATTATTTGCTCTTGCGGAATATAGATGATAACAGCGTACACGTGTACAAATTTCAATGCGAATTCATTCAGCATTTTTTGACGTTATACTGAACACGCGAGCAAAAATAAATCAACGGTTCATTTTAAATCATCGCGAGCATATAAATAGCCATGACATTCGAAAGATAGCTGGTTGCATAAGAACATTTACTTCGATCACCATCTACGTCACATAATTGTATTCTTGCAGAGGCGAAACGATAAAACGCCGAAGAACCTCGAAAATGCAAATCCTTCGATTGTATACACCCGGAGAGCGCGAGGCTTGTGTGCAAAGCGATAATAAACCAAGGCAGGCTGGATAAATTGCTCTGATGAGTGCGTTTTCGAAGCGTTCGGGGGTTTATTTTACTTAGCATATCAGTCGTCGGATCTTGGGAATTAAAAATATTGATTGTATTGATCTGGTTCAGGAGTACAGTCCGGCATGCAGCGAACAGTATAGTATATCAAAAATGATAAGACTCGTACGTTTTACGCCAATGCAGAGGTTTCACGCTGTTGGGATATTCGTTAGATTCGGACTGCGTAAGAAATGTTAATTTCCAATTGGATCCGAAGATAGAATGAATGAGGCCATTTAAATGTAAATTCGTACATTAGAAGAAGCGCACCTATTGAAGAATTCAGCATTAATCAATTCACCTGCCTGCGACAAATCTATATTTTAATCGTAACCGTTCTCTTACATTTCCTATTGAATTGTGGAAGCTAATGATCGCAGGAAAAATGTTGAACTTGTAATTACACCGAGCGATGACTAAAATCAAAATTATGCAACCCAACGAGTGCTGCGCATGTGTCATCAAACAAACGCCAATCGAATTTATTGTTAATTAAAATTTATGACTTTCGGTGCTTACGTAAAGCGATACGTATCGTACGAACAGCTTGGAAAATGAAGCAAAAAGTTTTACTCGTATTCCAGGGAAATATAACCATTGCGGAGATAAGGATCATTAAAAAAAATTAATCTCGGCTCTTCTATAACGATCATTTATTTCCGCTCCCTTCGCGTAAAAACGTCTTGTTTACACCAATCTGGCAAATTCAGCTCGCATCGCAATTAAAAAAAAAAAAAAAACACAATGTATAGGTTATACAAAAATATAGCCGCGAGCCACGTCAGCGTTCATTCATTCCCCGATTACGCTCGCAAAAAAACGTCACTTTGCGGAAAAAACGCGAGCTAGCATTAATAACGCGCAACAGCTAAATTAGCCCGGTGAAAGATATGCCAAATAAAAGTAGGCGCCGATATAGTGAATTTCGGTTGCACGCGCTCGTAAGTACACATATCGTCGACGATCCGACTCTGACGTAACGTCTTCCACGTGTCCCTGGCAGTGTGGCTACACGCGCCTATCTACCGGCGAAAAGTGTCGGGCAGCCCAGCAAGTGGGGGGGGATTAACGCGGAAGCCCGCGAAAGTATAGCAGACGGCGCTGCCAATGTTTACTGTTTGCACTTTACCGCTCGTTTATGCGATTGTTTTCGCGGAGAGCCGTTGGAATGTATACTTTGAACCTTATACTTATGTTTGTTTTGGAGAAAAAAAGAAGCTTGTGTATCTGCAAGTTTGTACTGAATAAAAGGAATTTTATTTAATATTTTATGCTTATATCACCAAACTCGAAACGTTTTGCGGCGTCGATTCTTCTGCGTTGCCTTCTTTTAGAACAAAGTCGCGATTTACAAGGTCTCTCTTGATGCTTTACGAGAATCTCTATTTCGAGCTTCGAATCAATTGATTTGTAAACAGATCTAAGTTTATACTCCATATTTTTACTTTTTCCTTATATTTGTTCGCCAATGTCACAATAATATTCCAAGTATAAAGACATCCGCACCAATAAATGCAAACAAAGAGAACCTGGCCAAACAGCAAGCACGTCGTCCCATCATCAAGATCGAAACATTGTTTTATTTTTAAGTTGCGGCTCTATATACCGGCAAGCCCCTCTCGGGGGTCACGATGAGCCCCCAGGTCATGCGCTGCTGCTGCTGCTGCTTATAAAAGCGCGGAGTTGCTCTCTCGACCTCCCTCGACACTAAAATATTTATAGCCTGCGACGCGTACACGTTTCTCTCTTTCTCTCTTTCTCTCGGCGACGATTTGCATGCCGATTGCCATTGTCTTGTCTTTCTTTATCTCGAGCTCGGGCGGACGGGTTACGCTCGCATAGGTCGGCTGCACCGGATGAGAGCTATTCCAATGGACTGTCCATGTGTGCTATTAATTGATTGCTTTGTACTCTCGTCTATGCTTCGAACTCCGTACAGTCAGTATATTGCCTTTCCTCTGCCTACACGTGTATACGTAAACGCGACGAAGAAACTGCTAATTCGATTAATGGGAAAACTAATTCAATCAATCGAAATTTGATTATAGTTTTTAACAAAGTAGGCTTCCTCTCCGGCTTTACTTTTTCAACGAGCAAATGTTGCGCAAAAAAGCGAGATCCAACTTCGCTCATCCGAGAGAGAGAGAATATCTCACACGCGCTAGAAATGCGTTTCGAAACGACAGCTATAGGGGAGAGCAACGCACCAATGAGTGCAGCGCAACTTGCCGTTGCTGCATCGCCGCGAGAGACTCGACTTGGATTAGATGTCGTGCGCTTAGTGTGACGCGTTAAGATGGGTTATGCGCTTTGAAGCATATATTGCGCATTTAAATAGATGTTCATTTGAATTTCTCGCCTGAAATAATGTGTAACGAGTGCGGCTCGTGATATCGCGTCGAGTTGACTAATTTGATTTTGATATGATGATTCATTTCTCTCAAGAGATGGGGCTTTTGAGATTTTCTTGTTTGTTTTAATTCTTGCAGTGCAAAAAGGCTACAATTAATACACGTTATCGGTGTATGGAAATCAAGCTATAATGCATAATTTAGTTGTATAATCAGTAATTTATTCATCATAACGTGCAAATTGAAGGATATGTATGCTCGCTTGATAAAGTAGTTATTTTTTTTCTCGCTAGACAAGTATCGGCAGAAAGAGGTCGCATTTATTTCAATGAATGTAAATAGCTTATCCAAATGTCGGTGTATATATCAGTCGATTCAAGCTTTGCAAAGCTCTCAGCTGATAGCTAAGCGAATAGATCGTCTTCGGACTACTGTCGTTCACAATCTATCTATTGTACAGCATGTAGCGTTTGTTTACAATCACACAGCACGACATCGTAATTTCGATCAGATATTTTCAAATGCTCTCTGCATTCACGCACGCGATAAGCTAAGGATTTTCCATCACAGTATTCAAGTGTTTACCCCCACCCACGAGTGGTAAACTCCTAGAACTTTAAGCAGCCCTGATACTATCGTCCGTTACCATTGGTTGACGAGTCAACTGGTTGTCTCGAGGGTATCAGGGGTGTAGAATTCGTAAACGCAGCTCCCAGTCTCCACAGAGCTGGGCTCGTTGATACTATACTATACATTCCTTGGTTGCTAGACTGAAAACTGCGGAGAAATAGTAAGTGAACATTGTTTATTTTTATTCGTGATTTTTTTTTACTATAGGAACAGTATTTTCACTATGTTCGTAAAGTAATTTTATTAGAACGAGGAAAATGGTGTTTATAGCACAGTGTGGCTAAAATCCGCTCTTAAGTCAGGCCTATCTGTGAGTGTAAAAGTAGTCCTTTTTTTGCACCGTGCAAACAAGGACTACTTTAGTCGCGAATAGGCGAGACTTGCGGACTCTAGCAGTCTGTGCTATAAAATTTTATAAGATACTCTTGACTTAAATGGTTCAGTTTTACACGGCGCGGTTAGCACCCGAGCGTAGCGAGGTAAAAAAAAAAAGTGCTCCGTGTAAAAAAGAACCATTCAAGTCACACGTATCGTAATGTACTATTAGTATACTACGGCACATCCCAAATCGTCATTTTTTCAGTGATCTACATCTGGGGGCTGCCACATTTCTAGTCGTACGTCCTCCTATCTACAGAAGCAAACTATTGCACACCTGGCTTTACAGTTGCTTTAGAAAAGCAGACAAGGGAGTTTTTTAAAAACAGCAAAGAGATATAGACTGCTCTCAGCGAATCAGTCCAACTAAATCCGATGCTGGTAACTGAGCCTCTTAAAAACCACAGTAATATGCAAACCTTTAAACAACTTCAGGATCACGGACAGAGCCGCGATAATCAGCAGCATAGTCAACTACGCTATCTGCTGCAACTTTCGACGCCCGTACTTCAGTCCATGATCAACAGCAACTGTATACCAACTGAACACCGCGTGACGACCAAACGAGGACAACAAGAGCAACAAGAGCATCAGCTGCGACATCAGCTGCCACTGATGCCTATAGCTGAGCTCTGCAGAAGCAACGACAAAGGAAAGCGCCAAAAAACGCAAAAGCAGCACCAACAGAGTGGAGAACGAGAACGAGAACAGCCTTGTCCGTTCTCATCGATGGACATGGTAGAGGTCCCTAAATACCACAACGACTCTGAAAATTCTCCACGTGAGCCAGTCCAGCAACCAAATCTACAGGACCAAAGTAGGATGGTCAAGTTCAAGAAGGCAGGGAAAGCAACGAAAAAGAAAACTGCCATCAGAAAGAAGCTAGTGGAAGACCAGGAGCAATGGCTGCGACAAGCTACGCAGCGCCGTATACTGCAACCCTTGCTCATAACCGATATTCTGGCCAGTATGCCACCTCTGCCACCGGAGAAAGACGTGACACCCGGAATCATACCAATTTTACTGAAAAAGTCCAAGGAATGTCGGTAACGGACAAATGACAACTTTCAGCGGACGCGAGCAAAATGCCACCTCTTCGAGTGCCTTTTTGCAATACCATGTTAACCGTAAAAGTGAACAACCGGCTACAAAGGCTATTTGAGAACAAGGCTTATGCTATGTGTTTTAAGATTTTTAAGAGCGCGGATTTTACATAGATTTAAGGTCGAGAAGTGCTTTCCACTCTTGATAAGCTACTTCTCTGTGTTTTATTCTCGCGAATAGCCCATATTTTTATTTTATATTCATGACCGTCTATATTCATATGAAGAATAGCACATTGTGCTCGCTTTCGGGATTATTTTTTGTACAAAAATTTTAAACGACGCCTCAGTGTTCGTTAGTGACAAAACAAACAATTCGCGTTCCTCGTTTTACGCATTCGCCATTAGCCGTAGGACTTCGACGTACGTGAATTTTCCTGGAAAAATCATAAATATCATATGATAATATATATAATACCATATAATATTTATGGCTTATATAAGCCATTTCCAATCTGTAAACACGTATCACTCGAAGCTCGTACTTGCAGTCGACTAGTAGTTGTCAAAGTGTGCGTGTTTTCTCGATATGAAAATTCAATTGTCCGAACACAGCAAAATATTTTTTATTAAAGGTATCTCTATATATAGGATCGTTTCATATACTCAACGTTTTATGAAAAATACATTCATATAAATACACGAAAAATTCGCTCAGCAAAGATTGCATCAATTTTTTTCCAAACAAACCCACTACCACTTTCAGTAAGCTCGATCGATCGCCCGTATATAATACTTTGCAAAGTCCAAGCCAAGCCATGCTTCGAAGCGAGAAAAATACCCAAAAAAAAAAAAAAAAAAGCTGTATCTCGATTACTCCCCGATTGTATAATTAAAATTTTAATCTTCGCTCTCAATTTTCAGATCTTCCTGCTGCTCTTCCTCATCCTGTACATATCGAGCTACGCGCTGATATCGCGCTTCCGTTGGCGAGGCGGCGAGGATTACTTGGACACGGACGAGGATGAGGCTACGGTCTACCGGATCAGCCTCTGGCTCTGCGCCTCGGCTTTGGCCGTCTCTATCGGCGCGGCCCTGCTCCTTCCGGTCTCCATCGCCAGTAACGAGGTGCTCATACTCTACCCCAACAGCTACTACGTCAAGTGGCTCAACAGCTCTCTCATACAAGGTAATGCTCGTGTCTCGAAGCTCGCAACGATCGCGGTTGGATTATTTTTAATTTTTTTCAGGTCTATGGAACCTCGTATTCCTCTTCTCGAACATGTCGCTCTTCGTGTTCCTGCCGTTCGCCTACCTCTTCACCGAGTCCGAGGGCTTCGTCGGCTACAGGAAGGTGAGAGAACGTTTTGTCAATGTGTGCTCTGAATTGAGGCAAGTTTGATTGATCGTCAAATTTTCCGATCGTATAGGGCGTCATGGCGAGGGTCTACGAGACCGTGACAGTATTGTGCCTGCTGGGAGCGATGGTTCTAGGCATGACGTACATACTGTCAGCTGTTCTGGACCGTCAGAAATCCAGCCTTCACACGCTACTCAGTAAGTATTCCAGTGCGATCGTGTGCTTGATCATTTTATTTTGATGTCGGTAACGTTCTTTTGCAGATTTATGGAGTTACTACCTGCCGTTTCTATACTCCTGTGTGTCCTTCGTGGGTGTAGTCATGCTACTGCGTAAGTAATCGACCTATCGTTTAAAAAAAGATCGTTTGGAGGAATTTACCCACGTTAAAATGCACATTTTCAGTCTGCACGCCAGTGGGATTCGTGAGACTGTTCGGTGTGGTCGGATCCTTCCTCGTCAAGCCTCAGTTTCTGAAGAATTTGGACGAGGAGTTCTTCGCCTACAGACTGGAGGAAGACTGCATCAAACGAAGGTAAATTCTCGCTCAGCTTCGTACCGCGAGTGAGTAGCTGCTGTGCTAAAAATTAATCATCGTCCTTGTTAAATTTTCAGACTAGAGAACGCGAAAGCGACGGGCAAGTCGTACGTGTCCCCAGTTCCAATGTCACCGGCTGCGAGCAGCTACCAAGCGGCGTCGGAGGAGCCGCTCTGTCCAAGCCCGAGCTTAATGTGTCTGCGCAACGGAGCACTTCAGCGCGGTCTGGCCCAACGACTCGAGGATATACAGAGGCGCAGGCATACGCTCGACGAGCAGCGGCGAACCTGGTGGGTCAGGCGTACTCTTCTCTATCCCAGCTCCATGCTCGCGCTGCTGCTCTTCTCGGTAGTCACCGCGTTTTTGGCTGTGCAGAATACACTGCAGCTGCTCGTGGGTATCAAGGCATTGCCTCTCAGTACTAGGGTGAGTTTTGTTGAGTTTTTACTACGCTCAATTGTTTACGTACAGTACGATCCGCAAGCGTCACGGTTAAACAACGATATCGACATTGCAGCAATTCACGTTGGGCATCAGTTCACTGTCGAAACTGGGACCGATCGGCGCAACGATCGAGGTGGCGGTGATCCTCTATCTGGCAGTGACCAGCGCCGTTGGCTTGTATACGTTGCCAGGTGTCAGGCTAGTTCGGCCCAGGCTTCATTCCACGCCGCTTACCCATCTCATCGCCAACTGCGCCCTGCTGCTCATTCTTAGCTCGGCCTTGCCGCTTCTCTCCCGAATACTCGGTTAGTTGACATGAGTATTGGTTTTTTAATATATGTTCGATGTAAAATTAAAATCACTTACTTTTATAGGCATGACGAACTTTGACTTGCTGGGTGATTTCGGACAGATCGAATGGCTGGGCAGCTTCAGGCTGGTGCTGCTGTACAACGTGATCTTTGCCGCGGCGGCGATCGGCTGCCTCGCAACGAAATTCACAGCAACGGTGCGCAAAGAAATCTACGCAAGACTGCGCAGTAGCCTCCTCGGCATCTTCAGGAGAAAGCGGATCGTCGTCGCCGCAGCCACACTATCATCCAAGGACGACTAGACTGATTATTGCAACCTCCACTCGGCCTCTCCCTCTCTATACCCTCGTTCTGAAATTCTCACAGATTTTGTTGTTGGCTTTGTCGTGAATAGTTGCAAGACTTACCGATTCTCTCTGCGTACAAATCGTAAAAAAATACTGACACTAATATGATTTATGTTGAAAAGTCAATGCACTTACAAACTAGCATATTTTGTTCGGAGGTTCTACGATTTTCACATGAAATGATAAAAACTATTAGGGAGAAGCGAATCTCGGTAATAAAGGCACGACACGAAAAAAGGTAAAATCTTTTGCCAGTTTGCTATAGCCGGGGCAAAGACGAGGATTAGTTTGCGCGCGATTTCTTTTTATTTTTTTTTAGAAATCATGCGGGCGTCAAATTCATTAAAGTTAGATAGCATATTAAAATTATATTGCTAAGACTCAACCTTAATGTATTTTATTATACCGCAGTAGTTTTTAAATTATTTCTTATACATATGAAATAAATTTTCTTTTATAGAAACAAATTTTCATGATTTTGCTAGCAAAATATTTTTTAAAGCACGTTTGGACATCTTTCATATTTTAAAATGTTTGAGTGAGTTTATTTCGAAATGCGTCAGGTTTCTTTGTCACGCACGATCATAAAGCGAATGAAAAATGTATTTGATGTATGTGCATTTCTCAAAGCACCTAGAAAGATGTCCATTTTTGTTTGAAAACAGTTTAGTAATAAAGAAGGTAACGCTATTTTTAAAGATCATTTCTAAAATTATTTTCAAAACGTCTATTAAAAAAATATTGTAAACAATTATATAGGGACTGAATAAGTCAATGCGTTAAATTTGCGCTACTACCAAATTGTAAGCAATATATGTTTGAAGCGATGCTGAACCTGAACCTGCATGATATCTGATCACGCCTTTGTTTACAGTTTGATACACGAAACTTAATTTTTGATTATGAGACTGCACTAATACGTAAAATTAAATTTGTATTATATGTTTTGTAATTAGATTTTCATAAATATTTAATTTAATTGTATTCGAAATCTAAAGATAAAGCCAGTTATATATTTGTTAAAGGTTTATAAAATTCAGTAATGTATCTCTAATCGTCAAGCTATTTCACTATAAAAATGAATAAATTTTATGTAAATAGAGGTTTCTATTCAAATTTAAGATCAGATAAGTCACTGTTTTCCAAGTGTGGTTTTGCGCATATAGTTGTATGAATTTTCTTGTATTGTACTTTTGTACAATGTGTTTGTAATTCTTGACTCAATACTCAGTCGAAGAATTAAATGTTTTCTTATTATCGGAAGGTTGAACTACGTGTCAGCTAAGTATAGGCAGAAGTAAACTATTTTATGAGAAGAATTCTTCAGTCAAGCGGAGTAAGTTTCCGATATGAATGTATCATATGAATGACATATTTATTATGTAATCGATATTTTAATAGTTATCTATGCAAAATACAACAACAGCCATGATGAATAAAAAAGCTCAGTATTTGTGATAAAACAAAATTACACATCAAGTGATTGTCAAATTTAGAGAATTACTGTCAGTGTCTATTTTCGTTACTGCAATTGTAAAATAGCTTAGCCAACTTACTGAACGTTCATTTTTTATCTTTTGTCTCCTCTGCAGATAGTGCTAATATGTAAAAACTTTATAGAAATAAGCTTTCTTTGAACAAAAAGACCATAACTTCGAATGAAGTGATGCATTATTTTTGAGGAACCCATACATCTCAACGCCTCGTGTAGTCTTGTGAGCGAACGTTCGACAAAACATTCTCCTGTAAATAATGCCTAGATTATTTATGTAGCTTGCGAAAGGCTGTATAAAAATACAAGAGTCATGTAAACCATGATACGAGCGTTTTTGAAATAAGCTTTGAAAAAATTGTATGCATAATTTTTTTTTTCTTTTAGCATCTTTAACGATAGACTCGGTACATTGAAGCGACTGTCAATGAAGCGAAGCAAAATGCATTTTCAATGCATGACGACTGCATACGTTAAGTATAAGCATCGAAAGTTACAAGGTCGCCTTCCTCCCCTCGTTTTAGAATTATTGTACAGATTGAGCATACTAACTAATGATCCTGAAATAAATATACCTTTTTAGTAGGTAAGCGACCTTGTAATTTTCTGAGGATATTTGGGTCCTTAAGACCTGGTAGGTAATATTGAAGGATTAAACGTTCCGCGAATATAATATACGAAGTAAGTCTGTTTGAATATTTTGCAACAATGTTATGTGATATGTTATCTCGTCAAGAAGACAATACCTTAGCAAGTGCACTTTGCACTAACAGATTCACTAATAAAGAAAGCTGTCATCCACCCAAAGTACTGAAAATAAATTTTATTCTAAAAAATTTTCTTCTTCGTTCTTCATCACCTCAACCGAGCAATCGATCGTACAATCTTGACTTACAGGAAAAGGATCGCAAGAGAAGGAAAAAGCAAAACGCAATGAATTCAGATTGATAATAATCGTTGGTATATTTTTTCCATGTGACACGTCAGAAATAAATAATCGCAAATTTGTGATCACTTAAAAATGTACGCGTCAATGCTGAATAAATCGATGTCCTTACAGCAAGCATCTTCCCTTGTTCTGCTTCAAGTACGCACCCTGAAAAATCGCAAAAATGAAATAGAAGAAAATTGGCCGTCATTGCAGGAAGAAATACTAATACTCAACTAACCCCGCACTTGATGAGTTGCTTGGGCTGCCTGAGGTACTGCTTGCAATCGGTAGCAGCTTCCACGAGACAATGAGCTGCGGCCTTGACGAAGACTTTGCCGATCACACGTGCTCCTGCAGCGATCAGCTGCGCAGGCAGGAAATAAAATTGTAATATTTACAATTTTTATGAACTTTATTGACTCAAATAAGAATGTTGTGTCTTACCGGGTTCCTGTCCTCGACATCGGCGTCCTCCTCCTCCTCCTCAGCTCGTACAGCGACGAGGACCAAGAAGAAGATGGCAAACAAAAGGAACGAGAAGCGAGGAAACATTTTGGTGGTTGTTTTTTTTTTTTTTCGATTTGGTTGAGTCACCGAAGAAATTCTCTGTGGCACTGGATACCGGTTGTGGCGTTGGTTTGCTTTTTTATAGGGGAAAAAGCTCGAACGACTTTCCTTCATTAGGATTAAGCTTATCGTGAAAGAGTCTATTTAATGTATAATGACCGATTCCCGATATTGGTATCGTGTACGCGGCGAGTTATCGGTCTTTGCTCATGATGATTGATTTTGCGAGTATAGCAGGTGATGGAATATAATGACTGTTCTATTATTTATTATACTTGTCGAGTCTTTTTATGTAAATAGGAGCTTCGTATTATTTTAGAACTTGTAATGTTTCAGGTGAGTATTTTTCAATAACATAACGAAATAAAATATAACAAATACAAGAATTTGCGGCACTTTAAAAATCGATTTTTATTGTTAAAAAAAAAGATTTATTGGTCGAAGGTGGTATCAGCGATAGGAAAAGTATTCGCCAAAGTATTTACGCACCGTTTTCTCGGAAATAGTTGGATTTGCATAGAAAATTCGAAGACCGATCGATCAGCCAACTATCAGCGAAGTGTAAAATTTCTCGGTATAAATATCGCTATATGTCCCGGCGACACGGCCAAACGCTATTTTCCACGCTAACTTCGATCGTCGTCGAGAAATCAAAATGTTCACCGACCGATTTTTCTGGACCTTCTTCCTCTTGGCCCTGATCGCTGTCGCGGTCAGCGTCAAGGCTCAGGACAGCGAGTCTTCCGAGGAGGATCCGGAGGACCGCGGACTATTCTCGAAATTTGTAAATATATTAAACCTAGTATTTTTTTTTTTTTCGAAAATCGATCTTTTTTTTTTATTTCCAACATCCCACAGTCTCTCTCGACTGCCGTGAAGCTCATCGGAGGTAAATTCGCTGGTGCCGCTGCCGGTTGCGTGGAGGAAGCTGCTCATTCCTGCAAAAGTGAGATAAAACATCTCAAGAAGTTCTTCAAGTGCGCTGTCAGTATAAACTTTGCTTATGTACCTTTTCTGGTCAATTCGAGACGAAGGGTCGTCGTTATATGACTTGGGATTTTTGTTAATTTTTAGGGCAACTTCTTCAAGGAGAACAAAGGAAGGTGCTTGATCGACTAGACACTTTTTGATGTATATTCGATTAATTTATTAAGGTGGAAAATAAAAGGCAGATTATCGTAGAAAGAGTACAGTATACCTCATCTTCCCAATAACCAAGTTTAAAATGTTTCGTAGCGATCCTCTCGATGTTGCCGCCACATGAAAGATCGCTACCGCGATGCTCACGAACAATAACCATATTCTCCATATAACATAGATGAACCGTTTGGCGAACGCGAGTCACGCGATTCATCATCAACTCGAAATTCACGCTCATTACACCCGCGGCACTATATATGCGCTCGACATTATCGATGGCTATTAATGCTCGAGCTATATGCACTGCGCGCAGTTTTCGCTAGTGAGACGTATCGAGAGGTTGTCCGAGTCGCGGATTAAATAGAGATAAGCTTTTCGCTTGTTGTATTTTTCCCCGATTTGTTGTGCAAATGTCGAAAACTTAGTCTACGGTTAACAAGGATGCAAAGGAATCTTTTAGCTGTTGCAATTTGGATTAGTATTGTAGCAGGTATTACTTTTGATGTAGCCTGGATCGACGAGCGATCTTATTTCCTGATTTCTAAAGAAAGTGTTTTTGATTTTTCACATTTTAGATCAATCTGCAGGATTAAATTTTGATTACTCTCAGGCAGGTAATGTAATATTGTATCGCATATTGTAAAATGAGCTTTGGTACACTTAACCTTAAGTTTCGATATACGATTAAACCGCCAACTTCACGAATGAACACATTCAAATATTCATAAAGCAACGATTATTATTTCAACGGTCAACAATACTCGCGATCAAATTGAACTCGTGCCTTATCGAGCTGCTAATGGGAAATCGGTTAAAGAATTGCCGATGTTTACAAACACTCGTGTCACGCTAAATTAAAAATCCAATCGCTATAACGGCTCGTAGGTCAGCACTACTGGGTGAAGGAGTATCCCCAGTGCGCCGGTTTCTGGCAGTCTCCAGTCATCATAGCGGCAAGTCGATCGGTAACCTTACCTCTGCCCGCCTTGGAGATGATCGGTTACCACGATTTTCTCACCCTTCCGTTGGTCTTCAAAAATAACGGACATACCGGTAGGTCGTTCCTTTTATAGACTTTATATACTGGGTTTTACTATGATTTTCGCGTCTATAATTTCAGTCTCCGTGAGGGTCAAGCACGAATTCGCGCACAGCCGATTACCGTACATCTTCGGCGCCCTGTTGAAGGAGAACGAGGAGTACGAGCTCGAGAGCTTTCACTTCCATTGGGGATTGAAAAACAGCAGGGGTTCCGAGCACGTGTTGCATGGAACTCGGTATAAAACGATGATCGATATCTATGGCGATCGCAGCGGTTCAAATGAATTTCTCTTCGTCCTCAGATACCCCATGGAGATGCATCTGATCCACCGGAACACAAAGTACCCGAACCTGGAGAACGCTCTTCGACACGAGGACGGTCTAACGGTTCTGGGGGTCTTTTTCCACGTAAGCGGAAGCAAAAACACACATATATATATATATATATACTTTTGTACTTATCGGACCGAATGCACCGCAGCTGGAAGAGGACGACAACAGCATGCTGAGGCCGTTGATAAGCCATTTGCCGGAAATCAAGTGGGCCAACAGCGAGACCCAGCTGAATCAATCTCTCGTTTTGGCGACGCTTCTACCCGACGATCTTCAGACCTACTATACGTACAGAGGCTCGCTCACCACCCCGCCCTGTAACGAGGTCGTCACCTGGATCGTCTTCGCCTCCTCCGTACCCATATCCTACAAACAGGTGAATCGTGCGTGACTATATATAATATAGTCTGAGCGAAAATTTTTAATTCAAGGCCTAATTTCAGATGAGCAAGTTTAGATTGCTGTCGAACGGCAAAAGCGTGCTGGCCGACAATTACAGAGGCATACAGGAGCTTGGCAATCGGAAAATCTACGTCCGCAGAATTCACCCGTACTTCTTGAGTAAAAACCAAATAGACGACCTCGATCTGTCTACTCTCAAGTGGTACTGGACGTGAATCCAGTTAAAAAAAAAAAAAATTGTTTTTTTTAACTATATAATGCAAAACTCTATTTATTGTGTACGATAAGATCCTAATAAAAAAATTCACACAGCAACGAGTATTCAGTTTTATTATACGCAAGGACTTGGCAAGTTCATCGTCAGAGGACACCGTTATATATCGTGTCACGCATGTCATCACTTACACACTGCAACGCCGGAATCGCCGACTGCAGAGTTTAATCAGCGGCCTGATACCGTTCCACGATATTTGTTATAATTTCCCGGCAACGGGTGCAAGAAGCGCTGCTACGCGAATCTCGTAAAGTCACATATTGTCATTGCTATATACTCCGAGGTAAAGCGCGACATGTCAACGAGTTTACGCTAGCGAAAATTGCTTTTAATGATCGGTTATCGATAATTCACCGATTCTCCAACTGGTGGTTATCCTTTTTTTCTTCGCGTGTCGATGGCGAACGAAGCAACGAGCAGCTGCGAGGATATGAGTCTCTCGACGCATAACGGTAAGCTCAGAGCTTAATTTTCTTCATACCGGAATCGAATTTTTCTACGCGAGGCTTATATTTCTTCCGAAGATGACTTGGTGTCCGAAGGGGACGAACGTTCGACGAAGCAGTTCACGTTCGAAGAGAACCACGACCCATACTCGCATCGAAAGTTTTCCGGTTTCGAATTCAGCAAAACTTTCTTCGTCGTGCTCAGCCTGGTGGTAACGATCTTCGTAATCGGTATCGTCGTCATAGCGGTCAGCGTCAAAAGCTCAGGTAACAGCGATGAATCGATCCCGTACACAATCCATTGAGACTTTAACAACGTTATCGCATCCTTTGCAGTCGATCAGAGCAAAGCGAGCAGCCAACAGCTCAACCTAGTGCGTTCGCTCGTCCTGAGCAGTAGCGCCGACAACGAGCTCTGGATCTTCCAAGTCGACAATGGGAAGCACAGGATCTTGCAAAAGACAATCGACAAGGTCGTCGCCCTTGACACCTACGCCGACAAAACCGTTTTCTGGAGCGAGACCAACGTTTCGAGGATAGCGTCTCTGGCCGATCGAGGTTTCCCGAACGTCAACCACAGCCTGAGGTGGAAGCCTCAGGCTGTGGCCCTGGACTACGTGACCGAGAAGATCTACCTGATCGACAGAGAGTCTGGCACTTTGAACGTCATCGATGCGACGGATAGCGAGCGTTATGGCGTGGTGATGTCCAATCTCGTTCAACCAGTGGATCTGGCACTGGATCCAGCGGAAGGACTCCTGTTCGTAGTGCAACGATCTTTGTCGGTAAGCGACATATATCGCCAAATAAGGTGGGGGGGGGCGGTGGAATGACCTTCGCTCACTTTTCAGATAATCCGAGCAAACATGGATGGCACTTCGTCGCGACCTATAATAGAGAGTCCAAAGATCTCAGCCCTGAGCATCGACCGCAAGGCCACGAGACTCTACTGGGCCAACGACAAGGTCTCCATCGAATCATCGGACTACGACGGCAGAAACCGCCAGCAAGTGAGCCCCATTCCAATGAGCGTGCGTAGTTTGGCCATCTTCGAGAATCGACTGTTCTGGACGCGCAACAACCTCCCGGACGACGACTTCGTCTGCCCTTGCACTAACGTGCTCTGGTCCTGCACGATAATCCGCAAGAGCTGCGCTAATCTGACGTCCCACAGGCTAAGCTTCGAATCACCGGCTGTAGTCCGCACAGGCCTGGACCAGCAGCGCCGACATGCTCAGAACAACCCTTGCCAGGGCGTCTCCAACGGCGGCTGTCAGCAATTATGCCTGCTGACTTCGCGAGGAAGCCACGACTGCGCCTGTCGCGTCGGCTGGCAGCTGGAGAAAAACGGCCGCAATTGCAGCCGAGTGGCCAATCTCCTGCTGTACGTCCAGGGCAGCTTCGTCAGGGCCAAAGCACTCGGTAGCAAAGCAGCTGCACCGTTCAGTGACGCGCTGCTGCCCACGAGGTATCGGGTCGACAGTCTGGAGAAGAAGCCGCTGGTACACTTCGATTACGACATGGCCACCGGGGACTTTTACTTCAGCGATGACCATAGCATTTTCAGGATGAACCTGATAAAGGACGACCAGCAGACCAAGATATTCAGCGTGGCCGGGGTGGGGAACCACAAGATCCGCGATCTCGCTTTCGACTGGGCGCAGAACTGCATTTATTACGTTCAGGTGAGTTCCCGTAGAGCTGTATTCTATTTTTGATCCTCCTTCTGATCCATACACCACGATCTGCATCTACAGGAGTCCCAGGCCGCCGCCTACAACCACACGATCGGCATGTTCAGCGTCCGGAAAGACTCGAGCAACCCGAGAAAAAAGATCATCCTGACCACGAGCTTCAAGAAGGAGCACTACATCGACAGTCCGTTCTTCCTGCAAATACACCCCGTGCACGAGTACCTCTTCTACACGGAACACAACGGCAACACCGACAACCTCGAGCGTCTAGGCACCAACGGACGAGGCGCGAGGCTGCTCTCGGTGCTCTACGACACGATGTTCACCTTCCTGGCGCTGGACCTCCGGCGCTCCAGAATCTACTGGTCGAGCTATGTCGATACCAGTCTTGTCCGTAGCCTTGACCTCGATGGTTCCGAGGAACGAGCCGTGCAGGTCCGTGAAGCGGTGAAGACTCCGAGCTTCCTGGCAGTCGAGGGCGACTGGATGTACATCGGTAACTACACGGAGATCTGGATGTTCAGCGAGAAGACCGGCGAGAACGCCACCAAGATCGTTGCGCCCAGGTACGACGAGAAAGGCAATCCGGAGTACCTCCACGGACTGGCGGTTTACGTCGATGCCGTCAGGAGGATCGACTGAGCGATTAAACGAAACTTTCGATACGCGATAACAGTCGCTAGCTTATTGACGTTGAATTTTACGTGGGACGTGCCATAATATTATACAACCATTGATGGGATTAATATCTACAAGTAGAATATATTTACACAATTACTAAGCGTTACTGTTCGTGAATTTTGACAGAAAATTATTCATTACACACCCTGTAGGATGACAACAAACTTTGCATTTTAATATAATGATTGATTGTACAGCGTTTTAAATTCGTTCAATATAATGTAAAAATATATTTATGTTTAATGTCAAAGACTATGAAAAATCTAATTATTCAATGCTGTTGGTCACTTGCTTTTAAGAACCAACCATTCTCACACAAATAATATCTATTTTATATAATACAATAAATTGTAATTATTTTGTATCCATCAAACGAGTTGTCTCATACATAAAATAAATTAATTCATCTAGAGTTATCTCTTTAATATAGTCTAAAGATACCGGTATCTACTATCGATTTGACCAAGAGCATTTCAATTACAAACATGCCTTATTTTTCTTTATATTTATACAAAGGTGTTTTTCTTATTTAAAAATTACTTTTCATAAATTTAACGTTCTATCCATATTAAAAATGAAATTTTAATACGATGCAGTCTTCTTTTATGATCAAAATGGATACAAGATGACTCAAAATTAATGAGAAACGAATTATTTCTATAGTATATACAGGAGAGTTCAACATTAATATTTCTTGATAGACTTGCGAATCAAAGCTAATCTCTGCTTGTGCGCTTCTGTCACAGTAGCTCGCTTGTACGGACGAATTTCATCGGTACCAAAGCCAGGTATCCACATATTCCAATTTTTCTCTGGGAAATAAAATATTACAGATGTTTTTGTTTGATACACTCCTAAGCCGATAGAATCATTTGGAAAATAATGTAATACCTAAATGTAGCTGAACGTCTTTTACTTCAACTGTGTTTGCATGACGATGTTTAGCCAACAGGCATGCAGCATTGATCGTTGTCTCCACAAAATCATCTGCTAGCTGCAGTAGCATTTCTTCCACCTCTTCGTCAAGCTGTTCTGTCGGATCTACTTCTTTGACTAGATCTTGCAGCCTTGTTTTCGTTAGAAACTGCAAAATATATTTGTTATAACCTCTAAATTCTTTTGATGAAAGTTGAAAGTTAAAAAGCTTACCTGAGGGTAATCCAATGTGGAATTTTGAACACTAGATTGAGATGAAGGTTGGGACTGTGCCTTTGGAGTCTGAGATGTAAATTGCGACTGCTGTGTCTGTGGTTGTGATTGAGTTTGCATTGTTGTTGCACTGGTTTGTGAAGTACTATTTACAGAGTTTTGATTTGCAGGTCCTACTGACGGCAGATTTCCCAATGTAGAATTCATATCTGAACTTATTCCACTGTTCGGTACACCAGACATTTCTTGTGACATTACTGAAATTAACAATTTTCACAATCACAATTATCGGAGTAAGTAAATTATAACTACATCTATCATTCATGTTTAGAACTTTTCTGATAACTTACGTGCACACTTAATAAATAACGATTTATACAAGATTTGTCAAGAGCTAACCTCAAATCAAGCTATAAATCCAAGCCAAACACAGCAGCACAACATCATGCCAATGGCTTCCTTTCACAACAACTAACAGGCACGCTATAATTTCGGCGTGCGAAGCTTCGCTAACGGCTAAGTTGTAAGCACTGACCCCCCCCACCCCTCTTTCGATTTACGCGCATGCGCATCAAAATTTCATTTCGAGAAGGCAACATTTGATGCTATATATTATTTCACTTTTACAATAATTTTATTATAAATAATATTTCTCTACGACTACTACAATACGAAAATTATAAATTCGTTAACAAATATGAAAAAGAAGATATAATTTGAATAATTATTATAGATATTTGAAACGTTGAGTCTTAATGATTTTAAAGTTGGTACTGGTATTCTTATTCATATTCGCACCGCATACGCGCCGGCGCAGGAGGCAGGAGCTGATTATAGAGGGAGACGCCAGCGGCCAGACGCGGAGAGTGGAAGAGACTGGAGTGCATGCGGAGACTAGCCTGCGTTCACACATGATCGAAGTGATGATACACACGCGTTTTTTGACGTGAGATTTCAATTAATAATTATCGAGGTAGTCATGATAATTTTGTGATTTTCACGAGTTATATATCAACAACTAAGTTAGGAAAACTTATTTTTATCAAGTACGTAAGCTATCATATCGAATTATTGAGAGATTTCGTAGATGTTACAGTTTAACCTCGTTTTTTCAACACTTCATTTGATAAGAATTTCAATATTCCGATTTCCTTTCAGGCCCGGCAATTTTTCTCAATCGAGATTCTGTTTGTCAATGTTTGTAATCAACCGAGATGCTCCTCTTTTGTCCAACGTGTGGTAATGTTTTGCACGTAGAAGAAGGTACTGTGTCTATGCGCTTTGCATGCAACACATGTCCTTACATATCTAATATAAATCGTCGTGTGAGCAGTCGAACTTATCCAAAACTCAAAGAAGTTGACGACGTGCTTGGTGGCTCAGCAGCTTGGGAAAACGTAGATTCCACCGAGGAGCGCTGTCCCAAATGTTCTAATATGAGAGCATACTTTATGCAAATACAAACTCGCTCTGCTGATGAGCCTATGACAACTTTTTACAAGTGTTGCAATCCTCAATGTGGACACAACTGGCGAGAATAAACCTATAATTTTGAATTTCATTCAATAGAGTAAGACTGATCATTCAATTTATTATTATTTTATACAAATTACACTTCTTTCGTAATAATTAAGTAGTATGATAATATAAATATCTATTTATAGAAATAGAAGCTGTCCAGTCATGAGATTGCTGGCTTTTTTAAGAAGTAGAATAACCAGTCCAAATACAATGGGACCTATCAAGAGCCAACTCTTGAGTGCTAAACAGACAATAAAGTTGCTACCAGAAAATAAGCAATGGTTCTGTGGAGGTCACCGCAGTGCTGCAGTAGCAGCAGAACTGCTTAGAAAAGGGAAAATTGTAGCCATGCCTACGGATACCATCTATGGATTAGCTGGTCTAGCTCAAAACGATGCATCTGTGGCAAGGCTCTATGAAATTAAGAAAAGGGATGAGAGTAAACCTCTTGCTATCTGGTAAAGTACATCTTACATGCATGCACTGATAGTACTAATAAGATTGAGACAAATAACAATCACTAACACAAATTATGCTCTTCACAGTCTGTGGGACGTCGACGACATCGAGAACTGGGCTCACGTGGAAGACCTCCCCGACGGACTGTTGCAAGCCCTCTTACCCGGGCCTACGACTCTTGTACTGAAGCGCAAGAGCTCACTGAATCCGCACTTAAATCCAGGCGTGGAAAACGTGGGCATCAGAATTCCAAAATACGATTTCATTCGTAGCGTTGTGAGAATGCTGAACCAGCCCATTGCCTTGACCAGTGCTAACGAGAGCAATGCGCCGAGTTCTTTGCATCCCGAGGAATTCCAGAGTCTCTGGCCGGAGCTCGACGGTGTGTTCTACGAGAAGATGAACCTGGGCACGATAAAGGAATCGTGGAGACGTGGTTCGACCGTCGTCGACTTGACCGTCGCGGGACAATTCTCCATTCTCAGGAGAGGTATTGGTTACCAAACGACTTTTAGGGTTTTGATAGAACACCAACTGACGTATCACAAGAAGACGAAAAATGTCGCGGGCCAAGGAGAGGAGGACAGTGAGGATGAGTCCAAAGCCCCCGAGGAAATGAAAGCGCGCGCTTCTGGCTAAGCGTGACCGCTTTGTATAGATTGAATAGACTTACAACTTTAAAGATCCTTGCTTTTACGGTTTTCAATAAACGAAGAATCGATAAAAGTATGATTGACTTTTAGCTGAACACCTCTGTTTGCGTTACGCGATTCATCTAAGAAAATGTTAGTCAAAAAGTAAAATCACAAAATAGTGGTCAAAGTCGCTTCTACGGTACGAGGAAATTCGAAAACCCCTCCACATCGTTGCGCCTCGAGAGCCTCAACCAGAATGCAAGTATATAAACACGTACACTTGCATTGCAAGTCGCCGAGTCTTGCAGGCGTTAGCAAGTTACGTCAGGAAAGAGCACCTCTCTGCTCTTTCCTGTCGTGGCCCACATAACGACTTGCGTTTTCGCGCACGTGCAGAGGCGCCTCGTTTGCACGCCGGGGAAACGCGGGAAAACTCGTACACGCTCTGGTCGGCGTGAGGTTCAGGTGCTGATGTGTCAGATACCCGAGAAGCTTCGGACCACTGGCCGTGAGAACGGCTCGCTCGGTCTTATATATGAAACGTCTGGATGTTTAGCCGCTTGCGAGATGAGATGAATCAATTGCCCTATGACGAAGTGGGTACTAGCGTGGCGGGATATTTTGAATGTGGGGGGACAATAGATTGGGTTGTGCCGATTAGTGCGCGATGGTCGAGAGGCGTAGGCCGATGGGTTAGCAGTCGTGAAAGGAAACACG
The DNA here is from genome assembly GCA_024372645.1 of Trichomalopsis sarcophagae. Lineage (NCBI taxonomy): Eukaryota > Metazoa > Arthropoda > Insecta > Hymenoptera > Pteromalidae > Trichomalopsis > Trichomalopsis sarcophagae. The sequence goes on along the minus strand of QLSS01000024.1, from coordinate 598,801 downwards.
TACTTGCGGGTCGCTGGTCAGTGGATTCGTGAAGTAGCCACCTGTTGGCAAGAAAGTTAATCGTACTGTGTGATACTTGTCGCTTTTATCAAGAAAGCTTTCGAACTCGTTTGCAATGTGTAACGATATGCTTTGTACGTACGGAAATATCGAAAAGGGTGAGATTATTGTAATTTTTACGTTTGCGGGTAACAGTTAATTAAAGTACACGATGCTTTGATCGGATTATGTAAAATAATATCATCAAATCGCGCGCTAATCTACAATTCTCTTTTAGAAAATTTAGTTCTCAATTATTCGGTATTCATGAGGAGTCCTTATGCTTCCGCAATTAAATCATTACGTATTTGATTTTAATTTTTGCCAGCAGATCAGTCACTCTCTTTTTGCTCGCATCAACTTTTTATTCGGCTACAGATCTGCAATTTTTTATGAAACTCCACTGGAAAACTTAAGAATCCATTAGTATGTACATACATACATACATACAAGTTAGCAAAAAACAAAGAAGTTATACTTTTTGTACGCAAGAAAAGGTATCGTTTCAACTGTTCAATTGAAAATTCGATTTTCGCATAAAATGTTTATATTTTACATGTAATTACATAATATATAAATACATTACACGGGGTACCGAATACAGCACCCCATGGTTATAGCACATGGAACGATTTCTCATAGTCTACCATTTCACACAATAAATAATACACAGTCCACACACGCCACGCCGTTTATAAAAAAAAAAATCACAAGTTTCTTATCCCGGTATCAAAAGATAGCATCAGAATATCGTATGTACATATTTATCTCTATTAAAATCTACTTGCAGTAAGTTTCCTCACATCCTTCTTCCGCATGAGACGAAACTGCACTAGCGCAAATTGGCATCGGATTTCATTTCCTTATATCCCGTAAAGGAGCTTACTTTTTCTTCTTGAATAGCAAACTATCCATAACTTGCATCGGTATCTCGAAAAATATACTCAAGAAAAAGGCGGCCACGACGGACAGCACGACGTCCCCTACGTAATTGTTCAGCTGAAAAAGCGCAATGATTACGCATGCTCGTTAGCTAGCAAATTGAAATAAAAAATTGTCGATGTAATATGCAATTAATCCGTGATCTTACGATTACGTAATCGCTGAAGTACGATTTAGTCCTCACTGTGGAGAATCGCGCGAACGGAAAGAGCAGGTGCACGAGGTAGGTGCAGTAGGACAACTTGCTCAGGGGTACGAAAGCCTTCCAAGACAGGAACGTGAAGATCGGACCTGCGTACACGGGTACAATTTTTTTTTTTTTTTTTTTTTTTTTTTTTTTACGTTGCGAAGAATCATTTTCGTAATATACCATACCCGCGTAGCCGTGATGGCAGGCGTAGATGATCCAGCAAACGGCAAGTCCCCAGAGGGGTCTAGAAAACGCCGCGAAGATCACTTCCCACGTCAAGTTGTACTCGTAGTTCAGATCCAACAACGATTTTGTCCCAACTATGCAGAAGGCAAAAGCCAATATCGCCAGCAGCCATCCAGTGAAGATGCACGCCTGCGATGGAGGATAAAAATTATACGCTCTTGTAACTATGCAGATTCGCGCGGAAATCGCGTAAAATATATAAATTCGCACCTTGGAAGGTTTCTCCAGGCCACGTGTAATCCTGTAACCCAAGGCAATACCGATCAGCCAGGGACCCGCTCGAGTGTAGGGCATTTGGTAAATCTCGTCGAACATCTTCAGGACGCGCTGGATGCTTTGAAAAATAGAGGACATTCGTTTTTAACATAATCGCAGCGTCACGATGTCGCTCGGTTACATGCGATTTTATAATATATGTATATACTTGGCCGTGTGGTCGAGGTAGGTAGCGGCGTATCGGTTGAGTCCGACTATCGCCGCGTTAGAAGCGATCGACCCGAAGATCAGGCAGATCAGGAACGTTAGGCCGATTTTTGGCACCTTGTACAGCGAGTAGAGGATCAGCGGCGATATCAGGAACAGCTGCATGTCTACCGCCATGAACCACAGGTGCTGCAAACACTGCGCGAATACGCGACGATGGTTTATATCGTTATCGTACATTACTATATACCGAGCGTAAGCGTGCTCTTACGCGATTCGAGGGCTCGACGAAGTTTTGCGTGTACGTCAAGGCGGTCCACCACTTGTCCCGGCAACCTGCGAAGAAGACCGACTCCAACCACTCGTACAGCGCCCCGGAAAGGGGATAGACCAGGATTAAAAACATCGAAGCGACGAGGGCCGCTATCGGGAGGGTCAACCTATAGAGGATAATCATTTCGCTGTTACACGGAAAACTCATTCGTTTGGGATTATCTGTACTGCAGTTGGGACGGTTTATACCTGAGGTATCGATGAATGTAGTGGTAAAGAACGTTGAAGCTCTCCTCGTTCTTTTGCCTCTTCTTGAAGAAGTTGTACGTCATCAGGAATCCGCTCATCACGAAGAACGTGTCGACGGCGTAGGTGCCGATAAGCGGTATCAACGCCATCCACGTGCCTAGCCACTGCGTCAATTTGAAAAAAAAAAATGCATTCCCCTTTGCTACAAACTGCTTTCAAGCAGACTCGGGATACCGTTTCAATTATACGTTACAACTCACAAGGGACATGTCGATGATGTTGACGTTGGCAGTGAACACCTGCAGGAAGTACTCGTGCACCAAGACCACCCAGGCTGTGCTCAAGACTCTCATGCCGTGCAACGGTCGAATCTCGTCCTCCTGCGTCCTGGTACTCAGGATCTTGCTGAGGGCTTTCAACGCGGAGAAGCGAGACAGAGTCCCGGCGTTTTCCTGGTCGACTCCGAACCATCGGTTCACCAGGTCGCACAGGGTGCAGAGGGTCACGAAGCCGATGCAAACGACGTAGAAGGCGCTGTTTTGGTTCTTAATTTTGTAATAAATGATACTCGAAATTTCACGCGATTGTTATCGGGATAAAAAAAAAGTTGATCATTGATGGGAATTGAAATTAAATTACGTTTGAAATAGTTTTTCTTTTTACAAACTTCGACGTCTCTCGTAAAACGCGCAAGAATTCGTTGATCGCTAAAGAAGGTCGCATGTAGGTATAAAGATTTGAATAAAATTTTAACACGCAAAAAAAGCAATCTACATAATTTATCGCGTGTTCGAACGATTTGAAACTCACAGGGAAATCCAGAAAGCCGTATCCGTGAGCCTCGGCTCGATGCTCGTGCAGCTTGTTGACAAGACTTTGAGTTCCCTTCTCGTCGTCTCGTTTCTCTGGATCTTCCCGTGAACCAAAGCCATGACGTCATCCTCATCGCAGCTCGCAGGCAGACAGATCGACATGCTGGGATGTACCGGAAACTCGACTTTCTGAGGCTTGCTCAGACCGACCATGTACATGCAGTGACGACCTCGTATCCCGTCGTCCTTGACCTCGTGGATCTCGACGCACTCGTCGAACGAACCCAGCTCGATGAAGTTACCCTTGAGCACACCCGATGACACCGTCGACGAGGCGTCCAACACTGGAATCGAATAAATTAGACGTTTTTTTGGATTTCATTTTCCTCTACCCGCCGGCGGTACTATTATTGTTTTTTTCGACGGGAGAAAAAGATGAGAATATATTCATTCTGCTATGATAATGGGATAAGCGGCATTGTAGGGATTGAAACGATAAGATGCCTCGCGGAAGGACGGTACGAAAAAATCATCATTCGTGTAATATTCCATCATTCCTAATATTATACGCAAAGATCAACCTGATCGGAAAATTTATAAGAAAAATTTAAAAAAATATCTGCAATTATACCACACACCACCAACACCATTCGTTGCGCCATAACCGACTAAAGTTAATGTCTCTCGTAGCTTTAAAACGCCATAAAATCGCGCGCTAATCTACAATTCTCTTTTAGAAATTTTACTTCCCAATTATTCGCTATTCGATTTTAATTTTTGCTCGCATCGACTTTTTATTATCGGCTACAGATCTGCAATTTTTTGTGAAATTCCACTGGAAACTACTTATGAATCCATTAGTATGTATACAAACATACATGCAAGTTATACTTTTTTGTACACAAGGAAAGGTATCAGCCATAACCGACTAACATTAAGTATAACAGCAGAAACACTATCTATAATCTCACTTCTCAAAGCCCACGAGCGGCGCCGCTCCAAGTCCTGCTTGAAGACCCTCAAATCCCTGGCACATCCTTCGTTCAACTGCCAATCTCCCTTGTCCTCGAAAAACTCTCGGAAAATCTCTTCGGGCTTCAAAATCGACAGCCTCTCCCTCAGGAACTGCTTCTCCACCACTTCCCCGTAGTTTGGCGCTGACGATCTCGCGGAACCGACCGTCAGCAGCACTAGTGTAAAATAGACGATCGACATCCTCGCTCTAAGACGATAGCACGTCGACAGGGGAATCGGTACGAACGATGCGGCATTTAAATACCGCCATGATCGAACGTTTTTTCGATTGTTAGTTTTGCCTCTCTGACCGGTTTTTTAGAAAGTTAAAAGGCGTTTTTTTTTTTTCTTATTTGGGAAGCGCAAACGATTATGCACGTATCGAGTTACTGCGTTGCGGAAAATCGGCGAAGCACTTTTTGCCGTCGCAAACCTGCACTTATACATTGAAAATGTTGTGTCACTTATTTCCAGCTTAATGTTATCAAGAAATCGTTGACGATATCGGCAGGTTTATCCGCCGCGACACTGTCTTCGCGTATTGCTTATTTTGATCGCACTTGAAGTTCATCGAGAATCTCCAAAACTTGTTGACGCGCACCGAGCGGAGTCGTGGAGAGATGTGAAGGAGTTACCAGAGAGAGAGAAAGAGAAAGAGTTACGTTCGGCGAAAGCCTGTGAGGTAACTAATGCGCCGTTCGATACACCATGGGATATGATATAGGTAGGAAAGTGAGTAGCAGAAGAGAATGCGGTTATACTCTCGCATATATAGAAGCATTGAGAACAGTTATTTGGAGGCACTTATTAAATGTAAAATTTATATGACTGTTGTCAGTTTTGCAAAGTATCAATAGAAAAGTTCGCGATTCCAAGAATCAGCGGACATTCCTTATGTAATCGAAATTAAATTAGAACTTTGGAACGGGGAAACTATTCGGAAAACTATAACAGGAAAATCCGCTAATAAGCTTCTTCAACCACATAATTTACAACTGCCAGTTAACTTATGTCAAAAAAGAGACACTTAGTGCAGATCTAAAATATTTTCCCGTTTACATAAATGAGCTAATGTCGGATAATCCTATTTTATAAGGTCTATACACGAAGTAAACAGAGAGAGAGAGAGAGAGAGAGAGAGATAACGATTTCGTCCGAAATATGTCAAAATGCAAATCGATCTGTTTTGCGCTAAAAAAACGTGTTGTATGCATTATTTTTATCAGGCGATGCGCAACGCTAAATTCTTATGTCAACTGCTCTAGAGGCAAGGTCAAGTTGCATATCTTTATTCGTTCATAAATTTCTGCTATTCGTGGTTAAATCACTTTTATGAGTATAATTAGCAAATTGTTACTTTCGCTTGCGGGTATTGAACCGTTTAAGATAAATGAAACTGGTTTTGTTTAGATGATTTTTAATATTTTAAGAATATACAAGTAAAAATTTGCCATTTCAGATAATGATGAAGTTGGTTAATATTTCAGTAAAATTATCCATTCATTAACGACGGCTTACTTCCTGCCAATCGCCGTCGTTGGCCGCCTCCTGTTTCTTAATGTCTTTACTGTTAATATCTTGTGCTGCATTATCTCTCCTAAAATAAACAATGCGTATGTTAACAATGGCATCAATTTTAATAACTCGCTTACGTAAGCGGCAAAACTTACTTTTCTGGCTCTTTAGTCGGTTCCCTAATCGGCTGTCGTGTAGGTTCTTTTGGCGCGCTGCGCCAATTATCAACAACTGGCCGTGATTCCGTTCTACGTTCCGGCAATCTGTCGCGTTCATCGCGTGGACCACGATCCTCACGTGGACCGCGATCTTCACGTGGACCGCGGTCTTCACGTGGACCACGGTCGTCGCGTCCACGTCCGAAATCTGTGCGGCGTATGTCACGATTATCATCTCCACCGCGATGCCATGATCCAAGACCGCTCTAAAAAATTAAAGTTTTAAAACAAGATGTCTTAAAATAAGATCGCTGTGCAATAAAAAATATTTATCCTTACTCTGTCCGAGAATCCTCTCTCGAATTTACGGGGTTGATCTTTGTCACCAAAGTCTCGGCGTTCACCACTGGGTTTCCAATGCTCTTCTCTTTCCTTGAGTGGGCCATCTCTGGGAGCTTCGTCTCTCATGTTTCTCCAGGAACTGCCAGCGTCGTTTGCTAGAACAAAATTAGTCGAGTTGATTTTTTATTCGTTTATGTATGCTTTAATTTTTAGCGTCGATCAATTTTTCAATTTTAGCCACTTACTTTTGCTCAACGCTGGACCAGGTGGGCCACCCTTTCTCCAACTGGTTGGCGCAGGTCTTTCTCTTTCCAGGTTCTTTGCTCTTTCCTCCTCCAGTTTACGTTCAACCTCCAATTCTTTTTGCCTCATCATCTCAGCCTGTTTGTCCAGCTTGGCCCGACGCTCAGCTTCCTTGGCTTCTTCCTTGGCGCGTCTTATCTTCTCCTCTTCCAAACGCTTGGCTCTTTCCTCTTCCATACGTTTTCTCTCCTCCTCTTGTTTGGCGCGAAGTTCCTCCTGTTCCTTCTTCTTCGCTGCCTCAGCCACATCCTTCTCCCACTGCCGTTTGCGTTCGATCTTGCGCTCCGACTTGCGCTGGAGCAAACGTTTGGCACGCTCCTCTTTCATCATTGCAGCGAATTTATCGTACTTCTCCAAAAATATTCTTGTGCGCTCGGACTGGATCTTCTGCAGGAAGCTGTCGGCGTCCGGCTTCATTCTCTGCAGACGTTCGCGTGTCGCCACTGCTTGGTTACGCTCCTCTATCGCGGCCTGGATTCTCTCATCCTCCTGCTGCTCCCACTGTTGTTTCGCCTGCTTCATCTTTATCTCCATGGCCTTCTGGAGCAGAGGGATTTCCTCCAGACGCTTGGCTCGCTCCAGATAGTCGACCTTCTTCTCCTGTGTCTTGAGCTTCTGCTGCATCTCCCTTCGTTCCTTTTGCAGTTCCTCCGCCTCGCGAGCCGCAATCTGCTCTGCGTCGAGCTTCTTTATCTCGTCCTCGTCCAGTTTTTTCAGCACCTTCTGACCGTGACTGGTCTGCGAGATCTGCTGCATCTTTTCCTTCAGATTTCTGTCCTTGATTTGCTGGATCTCGGACTGCTGGCGCTTGCGCTCGCGCTCTTCTCTTTCCTGCTCCAAGCGCCTTTGCTCAGCTATCATCTGCTGTCTCAGCAGCTCCTCCTGGCGACGCTGCTCCTCTTCCTCGCGCATGGAGTTCATCTGCTCGATGTACTCTTTGCGCTCCTCGATCATCTTTTGTCTGCCCAGGATGCGCAGGTGCTCCTTGATCTTGGTATCGTGGTAGTGGGCTACCATAGCAGATCTAGCCTTCTCGCGTTCCTGCTTCTTCTTGTTGGGGTTGATGATGTTAATGGCGCGGTGCAGGACCGTTGCCATGTTCACCAGCTGGCAACGGATCTGCTCCGATGGCATGGCTTGAAGGACGGGTCCGTCTGGGCGGTCTTCTCTCTGGGCCTCGGACAGGTCGACTCCGAAGTGAATGCACTTCTTACCGTGATCGATTCTAATCTGCATGTCGTTGTATCTGACACAGTCGACCAAGAGACGCTCCAGGTGGAATTCCGTGGTGAACTTAGCGAGTTCGATCAGCCTCACGAATTGAATAGTTTGGTATACTTGTGATATCTGAAATTAACGATATGAGAATATTAGTAGGTATTACGTGAATCGCTATTTGAAAGCCAAGTTAAATTGATGTAGATTGGAATAGAAACGTTACCTGGTGGACTAAACGAACAAGAGTTACATCTTGCAGAGCAGGAATATATTGGGCCAGTGGACTTGTTTCATCCTGCTGCAGGTTCTTGACAACCGAATCTACTCTGTCACAAAGTTCAAGGGGATGGAAATCTACTTCTAACCAGTTGTACAAATCTTGAAGTTGCGGCGATGCTAGCGTAACGACGTTAAGACGTATAATGTCTTTGAGTAAGGATGCTCTAGATGGAGGTTGTGACAATCCTAACAGAATAGCAAGTTTTTGTGCTTTTTCTTGGGGACTCTTGTCAGTCTCAATAAAGCGATCGAATTCCGGATGTGCAGATGGAAGCGGAATCGACAATGTAGCCAGCAATACTCTGTTTGCCATGCGCTGCAGTTCCTCAGAGGACATGTTCTTCTTCATATCGCGAGAAAGTTGGAACAATTTGAACAGAGCAGCTGTATGGAACAAGTAGTTTCCAGCCTTCCAGAAAACCATAGCTAACTTTTGATAGTAGTTGGCCATGGTTTTTGGTACTGGCATTTTCTTTGATAGATTCATCAATCCATGGATATCCTCAATCGCTTTGTAAGCCTCTTGCCACAATTCCATCTGTATAGCCGAGTCCAACTGAATCAAACGGGTCTCCAAATTCAACTGCTGTGTTTCCAGCTTGTTAAGAGAAACATTTGACACCATCTGTGGAAGTTTGCTGATGTCTTCCAAATGTTTACGCAACTTCTCACATAACTTGCGGAATTCGGTTTTCCTGTTGTATTCCAAACAAAATTGGAAAGCCATACGTGCTATATCATGGTATAATGTTTCAACATGAGCATTGGTTCTAAGCAACTCCAAGCACTGACAGTAAGACTCCCATAAAAACTTGACCCACGGGGTCAAAATTGTTCTGTCGCTACGATCTTGAGCATCTTCTCCACTGACAGCTGATAGCAAGATGCTTTCAGGAGTAGCAAGATTGTCAAGGTCATCTATGTCAACCACTGCTTGTTGACTTTGCTTTCTGGCTGCATCTGTTTTCTCTTCTGCCATTCGCAAATATCCTCTTATGACATTTTCTAAACTGCCTACGTTGACAGATTGGAACATATTTCGATACTGGAAGAGACCTTCTTTCGCAATGTGAGATTTCTTCAATTCTACACATAATTCTAAGTATTTGAACATTATAGGTTCTAAAACTGACTCTGACCAGCTGTAAGTCCATTTTTTGTTTCTAAAAACTTCTTGCAGTGTATCCAATGCTCTGGCTGGCTTGCCAACCTCAATGAACTCTGAAAAATGAATAAATATGATTATAGAAGAGTATTTTTGAGTCTGAAAACTGATGTTTCCAAAAATTTATATTGCATTTGACTGCTCTATTATTAATTTCTGCTTGAACTGTCCCAAAACCAATATCTATTTTTAAATCTGTCAAGTTGTCTAGGTCAAAGCTTGCTACTTTTGGCATAGTGTGCCAAACATCGAGTTCGGAAATGAATCGGAAAATGTTCATTATTTAAGGTTAGTCCATATGGGGACTCTGCAAATATGAAATGTCAAAAGTAGAAATGACAAGTTGGATTGTTTAAGTTAACTTCTTGTTGTTTGATTTTAAATTGGCATATTATCAACCAGTACAACGTACTGTACAGTAATAAAGGCGTACAGAGTGAAAAAATTACATCACGTATTTTAATGCAAACAGTTTTTCCGTATGCAACTTTTGCAATACTACCAATGTATTTACACCTTAAATGTACAGCCGCTCAAAGAAAAATCCTTTTACCAGGAAAATACCCTCTTTGAAAAAGCTCCAAAAGCAAGAGTTTGACAAACTAATTCACACTCGCAGAACCTCATCGAGGTTATTTATTCTCAGCTCCAAACAACCAATCCTTAAACCAACTTCCCCAAAACTAGCATGTGTAAAAAAACTCACCATTAGCTCTTTTTAGAGCATTTTCCGGTCTCTGGCCGTATCTAGCCATTTCGCTCACTTAAATTGACTCGGACGTATACACAAGATGCCTGCCAAACCCCGGGTCGGTATGTCGTTCCCGCACGTAGTAAAAGAAGGGAGCCCGCCTGCGAACAAAAAAATGGAGCAAACTATAAGTCGGCCGCCGGGATTAATTTGAGCTTAATTTTCCGATCTGGAGGTGATGAATATCTACCCTTGAAGCGGATATTGTTGTTCCACGAGGTACAAGCTCTAGGCTACGTCCTCAAAAAGATTCGTTCCCACGAAGCACGCGGTCGTCTAGAGTCGATCCGGAGACGCCGTCTCGGGATGCGGCGCGATATCAGTCGCGCGTAACCTCAAACCTGAAATGCCAGACACGTGCTTTACGCTCGACCACTCGCGTCCGCCAGGTGGCGGCTGCAAAATTTTTGCTTGGTTTCTGCATGAAATTCGGCTATTTTAAGAGAATTAGCAGTAAAAACATAAATATTTTTTTATTCAGTTTTTTTCCAGCCTCTCATTGATCTATTGCACTTGTTCATTCGTAGGAAAGCCGAAGAATAGATTAAATAATAATCTTCTGGACAAGTCGATCATTTCGATTCCGCTTTTTCAAATACGAGAACCGTACCTCAACCGTCCGTCGTCCGAACTCTTCCAAACAGCATATCAACGATTAATTGCTGCGACAAGTCGCAGATTTTGACTTATTTCAAGAATTCTGCCTGTGTATGTAAACAACAGATAGAAGCGGTTTCAAAAAATCAAAAAACCTATAAAAAGCTATTGCTTGTTGACCAGGATAACAAGAAAAGGATAATAATCTATGGAAAACAGCGGGGAAAGCGGTGAGGACAGCGGTTCGTTGAATACGTCGGCGTTTCTCGCTGGTAGCAATATCGCCAACTCGTACATCAGTATGCAGTCTGACGATATGGAAGGTGATTTTTATCAATTTTCTGCCAGCCAACGGCGTTCCAAGAACATGGGAGATTTTTAATTCATGATCATAATATTGTTGTGTATAATTTGTAGACGATCCAGAGAATACGGATGATTCCAACCATGGAAATTGTGACCCTTTGCAAGGAGTGAATATGGGTTCATCCAGTGGACCTTTGCGGGAACAGGACAGGTTTCTTCCTATAGCCAATGTTGCAAAGATAATGAAGCGAGCAATCCCAGAAGCTGGAAAGATAGCAAAAGATGCTAGAGAATGTGTCCAAGAGTGTGTATCAGAATTCATTTCTTTTATCACATCAGAAGCCAGCGACCGTTGTCATATGGAGAAAAGAAAAACCATAAATGGTGAAGATATTCTCTTTGCAATGACCACGTTAGGATTTGATAATTACGTTGAACCTTTAAAGATGTACTTGCAAAAGTATAGAGAAGCCACTAAGGGTGATAACCCTGCTACCAATACTGGGGCCAGTAGCGGTAATGAAGACAGAAAAGGTGATCATGGACATACAATACAATACGAAGACCAGATTTTCACCATAGCTACTGCAGGTGATGCTACTTCATCGGAAACACCAATAATTTATAGCTATGCAACAGATCAAATGCAGTTTTTATCTTAAGTTTCAACTACAGATCTAAGTATGCTACTTTAAAAGGATGCATACATAAAAATGCATATGTAAATATTTTTTACTTCTAAATTAATGTGTCACATGTTATATAATATGATGATGTATAGAATATAAGATGTAAACATATATTCTAATCTAAGAATAATAGTAAATTATATTAATATTGATAGTTTATTGTATGGATTGAGCAAAAAAAATAGAGAAGAACAATTTAAATATCTAAAGTGGACGAATTATTGATCATTCAGACCTATGATTGGCTATCGAAATTTGACCTTTTCTGATTCACACAGCTGAGCATCACGTGATTTGATCCTTCTGCATCTATATACTGTAAACATAACCTAACTTTGCTTATAAATACTTTAGAGACGTGTCTTATCTCGTAATTGTATGAGAACAAAAGTAAATTTAAATAGTTTTGTGGCATTTTTAATTTTGTATTTTATCCTCAGATGTGTAGATGATATTTGTCAAATATACTTCTGCGTTCGAAATTATTTTGATACACATTTTATGCTAAATCATCAAAATGATTGAATTGGAAAAATGTTTAAAGTGGTTAAAAGCAGGATCGTACCAAAAGGTACTTATCTTATTATTAATGTAACGACTTCAAAAATTTAAAGGAAAATACAAAAAAGTCATCATCAACCATAAAAAGATTTATTTATACATATTTTTTCAATGATTTATTAACATTTTCAGGTTTGCATACAAATACCAGATCATCTACTGGCAGATTCCGCAGGAATTGTGCTCTATTTACAAGAAAACTCAGATGCATTTTTTTATGTAATCGGTGACACAACATATGAAAATTGTTGCAATGATAAACTCAGTGCAGATCATATTCAAGCTGATGCTTGCATACATTTTGGGCATGCTTGTTTGAGCTGTACGAATGACTTGCCAACATTTTATATGTTTCCCAAAAAAGAGCTTAATTTTCAAGTGTTTTGTGAAGAGTTTCAAAAGTATTTTCAAGATGATGCCAAACGACTTTTATTTTTCTATGATATTTCATACGCATATATTATTGGTATGAATTAATAATTAACACCAAACATATTATATTTACATCCAAAATTCAATTAAAAAATTCTTTACAGAACAAATTTTTGAGCAACTCAAGTTAAAGTACAAGAACTTAGTTCTATCTACATTGAATGCTACTTCAAATATACCTTATATTACAACACCGTCAACAAATGTCTTTCACAACTCTATACTGGGAAGGAGCTACCACGTGCCACCAGATCATGAAATTCAAAGTTATGAAGCAGTATATCTTGGATCAAACGACAAAACTCTAATGACACTATCTATGAGTATACCAGTCAATCTTTGGCATTGGTTTGATGGCTCCAAATTTAATGAATATAGTATCTTAAGCTCTACGTGGCTGAAGAGAAGAAACTTTTTAGTAGAAAAAATAAAAGATGCAGATGTTTTTGGAATAGTCATAGCATCATTGAATATCAAGGATTATTTGAAAATTACAGAAATGCTCAAACAGATCCTTAAAAAAATGAACAAAAAAATATACTTATTTAATGTTGGGAAAATAACTCCAACTAAATTGGCTAATTTTCAAGAGGTACATTTATTTGAGCTAAAAACAGTTATTCATTTTTGAAATTGTTGATATTTGTTGATGATGGAAAATTACTTTTTTTTCTGTAGGTTGATATTTTTGTTGCTGTTACTTGTCCTGAAAGCAGCTTGATAGATTCTCGAGATTATTTCAAGCCTATAGTAACTCCATTTGAAGTGGATCTAGCTTTCAATGCAGGAAGAGCTTACTCAGCATATCATGCAATTGATTTCAAACAAATTTTACCTGGAGGATCAAAATACGAAGAATTTCAAGTTTCTACAGATACAGATGTATCACTTACGAGTGGTAAACTCAGGACTTTAGAAGACAATTGTTTGACAAATGAAAATAGTGCGCTTACTCCAAAATCTTTAGGGGTAATGGCTAACACTCAAATTGATACTAATTTCCTACAATCAAGATCGTGGAGTGGTCTTGAGCAAAAATTGGGTGAAAGTAGTGTAAGTTTAGCTGTAGATGGCCGAACTGGTATTCCTACGAACTATACAAATGAACAGTTGTAAAAAGTGAGTATTGAAAGTGTACAGTTTTAGATTTTAATATATAACTTAAAAAAACGTTAACCACATGGGGTGTTTTTTATTCAAGTGCATGGAATAAAAGAGTTAAATTGAAAAAGGTTGAAATGGTTCAATGATTATTAATATATACATGTATATAATACAAAATTATTATTAAAATAGATGAATATTACAAAATTAGAATCTAACTCAGGTCTTAATAATAAGAAATGTGTAATTTAAGAAAAATTAACAGGACTATTATCTTTTTTAAGAAACGTTTTTCTCTTGCTTATTGATTGAAATCATCGTGATCCTCGTTTTCCAGCACGCAGTTGCTTTTCAATTTCAAATTGTCTCGAGTCAGCTCTTTGCAAAAAGTCTTGTTTTTCTAAATACCCATTTTTACCTCGGTTAAACGTATTTATTTCTTCTTTTAAATTATTCTCTTCTTTGAATTGATTCCAGTCAAGTTTGGATTTTTCCAAGGTACTCAATTTAGTCTTTTTATTTAAGCTGCCTAAAACAGATGTTATTCCTTTCCTCTTAATGTCTCTATTGAGAATAGGTAGTTTTGGCTTGTCTTTTGGCTTATCTTCTTTCTCATTAGCCGAAGTCACTGTGTTTTCTGAATTGTCTTTTACTGTTACACTTGTAATTGGAAATTTTGAATCCTCAGTTTTTGTGGCATTAGAAGTATCACTTTGATCTGCACTGTAACTTGTACTTGAATTTTTAGGAACATCTGTTTTGTTTGCGGAAGTGGAAGTGTCACAAAACGGTGTTTTGGATGAAGTGGATGTGTTGCTGGATTTTAATTTACTTGGAGTAGCTAAAATAAAAGGATTTTTATAGTTAAATTTTAGAGAAACAAACATTGAAAAGTTTTTAGTATTGAAAAGTGAGTTGTACCTGTATCGCTTAAAAAACTTGCCCATAAAGAATCTGCTCTTTCTTTTTCATCTATTGTAGTAGTACTGTCATCTTTTTCATTCCCGCTCAGTTCATCATCCTTATTTGCCCTAGTAGAACGAGTCTTCCTTCCTACAGATTTTGTAGCTTTGTGCTTTCGCGTTTTCGTATTTTTCTTCTTCTTATCATTACTACTTTCATGACCACTTCCTTCACTTCCTTCGCTATCATAATCTGACTGTATGGAATCATCAGATAATTCATCCTGTGGGGCTACAAAATCTGAATCGTCAGAATCTGAACTGTCGTAGTCTTTGTCTCCCATAATATAAAAGTAAATTTAAATTATTTGATAAGATATTTTAATTATTCGATTTGTACCTGTACAAAAAATAAACATAAAATTAAGAAAAACTTCATTTGAAAATTTATCTACAATTTATTAAGATCATTATTTGTATAGGTACTTACTGCTATCCACACTGTTATCTAACAGATAAAATATTTGGCGTGAGGTAGATCTATCACAAGTAATACTTTACTTTGAGAAGTTTTGTAATCATTAATAAACGAATTTAAAATACTGAGCAGTAGTTTAGTGTTACTTCACAGCGATGACATCCATGTACTTCGCAACGAAATGCAAATAGAAAAGTATAAAAACGGCTAACGTAGTCTTACGAAGAGGTAGATAATTACGTGGATTATTGTTCTGTCGCCTTTCCCTTTGTTAATTGTTGTTAATCCGTTTGTCTTTTCGAGGTTAGTTGAAGCTCAGGTTCTTACGCGTCAGTCACTTTTTGTCAATTGTCTCGTCTTGTTCTTGTCACAATGTCAATTTGTTGCTGTGCTTCTGCAGCATACTACATACGCCAACAGCTAAATCTCAAAAGCAGTCTAGTATTGGATTCTAGAGTAATTAAGTAGGATTGCACATTGCATATTATCTATATATATATATATATATATATATATATATATACCGAACGAAATTTCCGGAACAAGTAGCTGTAGACTGACCAACCACGATCATTTGGACATTTTTACTAGCCCACGTGACCCTTCGAAGCAATTGATTGGTTAAGAAATCGTTCGATGCGACCCTTATTTCTTATGTTTGAAATTGTGTCCGAGACCGCATGCTAGAAGGCAGAAAACCGCCAAAACGTGTTGTTATGCTGTACAGCGAAAATATCCAAATTGACGTGCAATAGACAAGTGTTATTTTTATTGTAAAAAAGCAATCATGCCAAAAAGAAGATGTCCATTCGATGAAGATTTATCACCCCAGATGAAGACTCACATTGGAGAGTTAGAAGTGCTGAAACAAGATGAAAACAGCATGAACAACGTCTATAGTAAGTATACCTATATAATAGACATATGTATATACATATGAATGAGTATGTTTTTGTTTATTCTAAGTTACGTCTAATTATATTATAAGCCATATAACACCATTGTTAACGATGATTCTTAATATTTTCAGAGAAAACTTTACAAGCACTCAAAGAAGGATCCAAGTTATATCCATTTGGCAAAGGAAATTCAAATGTTACAGTTAAAGTACATATTTTATTACTATTTTCAATATTACCTCTTGTCGCATTTTTTTACTAACTTAAATTATTTATTTATTATTTGCAGATGCCATTAGAAGTGTGCGGATGTTGTAGATACATAGATTCAAGGAAACCTTGTAGATGCTCATATTGTGATCAAATCATGTGTAATTTATGCTTGGTACCGTGTTCCAAATGTTGTGAATCATTCTGTCAGAATTGTTCATTGACAGTGTAAGTATATACATTACATAGAGGTTTGTTTCATTGTAGCATAGTGATAGATTTTTTTCTCAGAAATGCTATGACTGATTCTGGACATAGCATTTCTTGAATATTAGCTGATTTTGCGAAAATTTATCATTTGTTTTAATTTCCGCGATTTCTCAGAAAAACCGAGGACTCACCGTTATATTTCTGAAATAGATTCGACCGATTTTGCGCAAATAAACATTTTCATCATTTGATTATTTTATTGCAGGTATGATACTGATGAACAGAATATGTGCATGTCTTGCTATAAGTAAAGTGTTTTATATTTATAATGTAAATTGTTTTGTATAATAGCCGTTCGTTCTAAAGTATTATTACAAATAGATTATTTTTGATATTTATTAAATTATAATTTTATTCGTGTAAAAAAAATTATCGACTGTAAATAAACTTTTTTTTATAATATGGGATTTTTTAATTATTTGTGCAACCTCTTGAAAAATGTCCGATGATTTTGAATTGCCGATAATTCATAAATGAATGCCTTTGTAAAATGACATATATATGTACATGACGTTATACGACTGCGGAAATAGACCTTTTCACAAGTATATACAGTTTGCCGCATGCGCATCGAGATCAGTGTGTGTGCGTGTGGAACGGCATGTAAATATACGCAAACTGCCACAATATTTTATGCATTTCGGTCGCGTTTAAGTATACTCATACGATCATCGTAATTTAACAGGAACCCGTATATTGTCAGCCACACGTAAATAACAATTTGAATGCATCGAAAACAGTCGCCTTCTTGAAAAGCGAAAAATGTGCTTTCTCGTCGTGCCGTGAATTTTTACGAAATAGAGGTTTTTCTAATATCGTAAGTTACAAGATATTTACGAAGATATTCGACGATAACAAGCCGTCATTGTATTTGAAAATTTTTTAGTAACAGTTTTGCAGCAACAATCAGGTTTGTTCTATTTTATAATCGAACAGCTGAAGTTACAACATTCATCGCAAACATACATTTTCGTGCTTTTTGAGGTTTTTTTTTGCCATCGAAGTTGTATTAACGTTTTATAGAAAAGAATAATTGAGTTACGTCATGCAAGTTTATAATTTTCATCGTATAAAGTATATAAAATGACACGTATAGCTTTGCGTTTTTTTTTCTGGATTCTCAACAAAATCAATACCACAATTTTGTTATTAAGCGCAGGCACTATATTCGTTTATAAAAAGCCTTAGTTAAGTCGACAATGAAGCTTTTTGTATGAAAAAAGCTTGCTCGCGATTTGGAATTACTGTAGAATAAGCTTTTTCACGCAGCTTAACTTTTGAGGTTAGATGATGCATATACGTTGAGTATGTATGTATATATACGTATCGAGCAATTAATTTCATAAATTTTTGTTCCAAAGTAAATCAGAATTATTCACTTTTTACTAAGAGAATAAAATGAAAATGAATCCGAGCTTATTATAACAATTTTTAATAGATTATTCTAGTAATGTTGAAAATGATCTATTTTTAATATTTTTTTGCTTAACTCATATGCACTACACGCGAAGCGTTATCTATCACGCCATATTATAATAGGTCATCGCACCAAAGGTCCCGAGGAAAAAAATTCTATCGAATTTCTCAAAATGCACCAAAATTAAGCTCCCCATGTCTGCTTTATCACACTCATAACCGTTTTGCATGACTTTTATTTATTTATTTTATTTTTTTTTTTTTTTCAGTAGTACGTTTTAACGTGTTGTTAAATTTTACCATTTTCCACGCAGCTAAACCGAAGATAGTATAGAATTATACTAAACAATCAGTTTGCCTGGCGGTTAGATGAAGTGGCCTCTTAGATTAGTTAGAACATTAAGAAGACTCCGTATGTTATTGCAGTAAAAATACGAAAATTATGAATGTTATCGATTACTAAAATTAACGGTGTTTGTACTTCCATCCTCGCATACAGACGCGTATAGCGGTGCTGCTGTACGTACCGGTTTTTCTATTAAAATGACTAAATTTACTGTGCTTAATATATTTAACCGCTCTCAAAATAACATTCTGGTATAATGGTATAAAAATGCAAAATGCGCATGTAAGATAACGTATTATAAGCAACCGTCTCTATCAGTGTTATGAATTTCATTCTATTGCAATCGTAATGTCCGGAATCTCTCGAAAAATAACAAGAAATAGAAACGTTCAATTTCACTGAAAACTGTTGCCGTCGAAGTCAGTATATATATATATATATATATATATATATATATATATATATATCATTCCCGATCGAGCGCAAAAAGAATACGGCAATGCTCCGCTGGAGGCATCGGCGGCTGCGAGAGAGGGAACTGAACACGCACGCACGCGGAGATAAACGCGGACGCCCGCGGCAAACCGGACTATATACACACACACACACATATATATACATATACATATATAGGTATAGAGGGCTGCGCACACGAGTGCAATCCGAAAATAGACACTTGCTGCTCGTTCGTATAGGTGTCAAAAGACTTTTAACGCGACGACGCTGCCGCATTTTCCATAAACCCGCGCGTTTCCCCGGCGAGGTCGAGAGCGCTGCAGTACAAGTGCTGTGATTTTTAGAGTTATATCCGAAAATCGCGAGTGGTTATAAAACCGTTCGCGAGAGCGACGTTTTACGATATTTATTAATACGCTTTATCTCGTATTCCCACACGACGCGCGGCGTGATAACGACGACGCTTACTCCCGCAGCTTATCGTCGACTTGTTTTCGTGCAATAAGCCATACAGTTTTCTCCGAACATCCGAGAGAGAGAGACGGAGAGAGACGGAGAGATTGTATAGAGCCCGAGATCTTCTCATTGAGCTCGCGCGCCGCCTCGTATACTTACTACAGTAGAGAAAGATTGCGCGTTAAGTGCGGACTGGATGTGCGTCGTTAACGGTACAGCGGCAGAGTGTTTCGTAAATTTTCTTCCCGTCTCTTTCGATCGAGCCTGCAATCATGGGCGACAAACACAGGCTGACCGATGCGGATCTCGCTGCTTTCAACGCTGGTAATTCAATTTTATTCGAATACAGTTCTGGAATCGCGATTGGCGAACTTGGCACGCTTAGCGTTATAAAGAGCCGCGAACGCCGCGTTCCGCGATGTCAATGGCACTGGATCACTATTCTCGGCGGCGAGTGAACTAAATTTAATTTTAATCGTTATCGAGGTTATAACCGCAGCGCCGAGAAAAGTTTTTTTTTTAAAAAAACAGTCCTTATAACTTATCGTATAATTATATATAAGCTCAAGGCGATATGCGGATTTTGTTGTTTGCAAAAACAATGGATGAAAGACGATCCGTTAACGTAATCGTTCGAGCGAGCCTATGTAAATCACAACGCGACTGATTATAGAGGATACGGAAAACAAGTTTGTTCGATCGCTTTTGTTTGTCTAAAGCACTATATAGATTACATGTCGCAACGGTCACAGTGTGTGTGTGTGTGTGTGTGTGTGTGTATACGCACGATGACACTTTAAGCGACTTTGAATTACTTTAGGCCGTTCCACTTGTGACGTCGGCGCTATTGCTCATATGTTTTTCTAGTCGTTCGCAGCTGGAAACTTTTAACTTTGTTTGCGCGCTTTGTGTCTCGTGTGGCTATCTGATTATATCTATACTGTGTCAATTTCATCAGCACGAACAAATATTTTTAAATTCGTTTATTATCTTATCTGAAAATATTGAAATCCGCGGGTGGTCCGCCGATTTATGCGGGTCAAGATAGATCGATATCGAAAACAGAACACAAGAAGTTTTCATTTTCCCGATGACAGTCGTATCTTCGTGTTTGATAAAAGCTGATGTAAAATTTTTTTATCTTGACGAAAAAAAAAAATGTATAATTTCGAGTATCAACGCGTCTCTTGAATGTTTTGCATGCAAGCGAGATCGAAACTATCTATTGGGCAAGAATTTCTGGATGTTATCGTCCGGTTCTCCAGTTATGCAATCAAATCGGAGGCCGTAAATCAGTAGGCTATCTTTATACTTTTGAATTTCAAGTTTGGAGACCCTGAAAGATCGCTTTATGGAAAAGCGAGGGTCGCCGTATATAGAGCTAACGTTAAATTTAACAAGATAACGAAAAAAGTGTTTTGCTCGTAAAGTTAACGAGCGACTTGTATGTATTTTTTTTTGTAGCCAATTTCCGCGTTCACTTTGATGCGGAGCCTAATACGCTAGAGCAGAGAATGATCGACAACATGTCGAAGCAAATATCCCTTGGGCTGAAAAGGAACGACAGGAGCGAGCAGGACTTGGACAGTTTCAACGAGGGAAATCAGGGCCAGCGCTCGGACAAGCGTGAGCTCAGTCACAGGTAACGAAATATAATAATTTTTCTCTCTATCCATATACGCTTTTTTACATTGAAAAAATGTCGCAGGATATTCGTCAACCGAAGCTTGCACCTCGAGAACATCAAGTTCTATGGCTTCGACATGGACTACACGCTGGCCGAGTACAAGTCGCCCGAGTACGAGCAGCTTGGTTTCAATTTACTGAAGGACCGTCTGGTTTCGCTGGGGTATCCCAAGGAAATCAGTCGCTTCGAGTACGACCCCAGTTTTCCGGTCAGAGGACTGTGGTTCGACACGCTGTACGGAAACCTGCTCAAGGTCGACGCCTACGGCAACATACTGGTCTGCGTGCACGGATTCGAATTTCTCAAGCAGTGAGTTCTCCTTTACACGCGTCTGCTTGACCAAGACAAAGTAGACGCCGATGATAACACACGGCCATCGCTTCAGTTCTCAGGTGTACGAGCTCTACCCCAACAAGTTCTTGCAACTGGACGAGTCCCGTGTCTACGTTCTCAACACCTTGTTCAACTTGCCGGAGACGTACCTGTTGGCCTGTCTGATAGACTTCTTCTCCAACTCGCGCCAGTACACCCGCGAGAAGAGCGGCGTCGGCGTGAAGGAGGGCGAGCTCACCATGAGCTTCAAGAGTATCTTCCAGGACGTGAGGAACGCCGTCGACTGGATCCACATGCACGGGGATCTCAAGACCAAGACCATCGAGAACCTGGACCAGTACATCAAACGGGACGAGAGACTGCCCATATGCTTGACCAGGATAAAGGAGAGCGGCGCCAAGGTCTTCTTGCTGACTAACAGCGACTACGTCTTCACCGACAAGATCATGACCTACCTATTCGATTTTCCACACGGCGCTAAGGTATACGCATTGATTTCTGCCGCGTTATATTTGCTTACGCTTAGGTATAGAGAGTGACAGTTTGAAAATTCCCTTCCAGCCCAACGAGCCTCACAGGAACTGGAAGACCTACTTCGACACGATCGTCGTGGACGCCAAGAAGCCCCTGTTCTTTGGCGAGGGAACCATTCTGAGGCAGGTCGACACTAAGACCGGAGCCTTGAAGTTGGGAACTCACAAAGGTCCCCTGCACACAGGTAAGCATATCGGAGTTGTTAAACCGAAACGCGATTTCGACTGCTGTGCTATATTTTCCTCGCACGACGGTGTATTTTCAGACGAGGTCTACTCGGGAGGCTCTTGCGACGTGTTCACGGAAATGATCGGTGCCAAGGGCAAGGACGTCTTGTACATCGGTGACCACATTTTCGGAGACATACTCAAGAGCAAGAAGATCCGGGGATGGAGAACATTCCTGATCGTCCCGGAACTCGTCCAAGAATTACACGTCTGGACGGACAAGTGTCAGCTGTTTGCCGAACTTCAAAGCTTGGATGTGATGCTCGGAGAAATGTACAAGTAAGTTATCGCGCACCGTTTTCCATCTTAAATCCCGATCACTTGGATCAAGCTCAATTGCAACCAGTGGCTAAAATCGAACTCGGCGATCGCGATTACTGGAATAGATCCAATTCGGCTTGTACCGGAAGCACTATAATTAAGCAGCTCTATAATTTCATGTTATCGTCTTCTTGATTTTCAGAAACTTAGACAGCAGCACGAAGGAAAAACCCGACATTTCGAAACTTAGGGCGTCCATTAGGGACGTCACGCACAGAATGGACCTGGCCTATGGAATGATGGGATCTTTGTTCCGCAGCGGTAGCAGACAAACCTTCTTCAGTAGCCAAGTGGTCAGATACGCCGACCTGTACGCGGCAACGTTCTTGAACCTGATGTACTATCCCTTTTCTTACATGTTCAGAGCACCTGCCATGTTGGTGAGTATCGACAGAGTTTACTTTTCATAAACGTACGCCAGTATAGCTTATGATAACTTCAACACTTGTTTTTTCGGTAAACAGATGCCTCACGAGAGTACCGTCGCGCACGAGCAACGATTTGTGATGGAAACTCCGACGATTAGCCGCTCCAGAATGTTCAAAATAAAAGAGAATAACGGCGGTCATTTGCAAAGCTATTTCGACGCCGAACAGGACAGGGAGGACCACGACAATGTTCATAGCATAAATAAAAATGGAAGTAGTTCGAAGGTGAGTGTAGTGTATATAATACTTGTACGCGTGCGAGTTTTGGCTTTTTGTATACACGTTTACCGAGAACATTGATCGTTTCAGGATTCGCTGAGCCCGGAAACAGGCTTCGATCAAATTCCGCACGCGAGGCCGGAAACTCCGCGAAACGTGACCCACACTCACGACGACGATTGTAGTGATGAAGACAGCGATTACGTTAAGCGTTCAGAAGCTTAAAATATGCATATATCGGGAGATTGAGATTTGTTACCATTAAATATGCGGCTATATAAAAGCTGAATTGTTAATTTATATGTAAACGATTTTATGTTGTAACCAGATCTGCCTTTTTTTATTTAATAAGGACTATAAAAATTTTAATTTTAAACTTATATTTTTGACACTTTTATATCTTTCTCTCAATCCACCAACCACAAAAGTTTTAATCAATACCTACTTGCTTATATGTACAGTATAAAATTTTTATTTCTCTTTTCATAATCACGGAAGTACAACAACAGATAAAATATCTGTCACAATATAAATTATTCATAAATATATTTACCTAGACATACACATAATTAAACGCTTCAATATATTAATATGTATTTATAAATGCTTTGGTCAAATAATTACTCCTAAATTTTAAAAAGCCTAAACAAACGAATTTTTGTTCTTTGAAGATTTTTGCATTTGATTATTGGACAGTGGGTCGAGTTCTTCAAACAGATCGAGCCATGATTTGGCGCTATGATTTTTGTTCCCTTGTTCCGTCTACAGAAATACGATAAAATTCAAAATATGCATTTGATTTAACAAGCATAACGGAAATGTGCTACAAATATATTATCTTACCTTGTTATTATCCGCGCGAGTGTTCTTCTTTTCGGGTTTGGACGTATCATTAGCGCTTTTTAAGCTTTGCTTCAAAAGCGACCTGGGAAGAAATAAATCTTCGTCATCAGGATTCCACAGCATTTCAGGCGTATCCGTGTAACTAGTTTTATTTGTAAGAAGATCGGTTGAGGAACTATTTTCATATTGTGATAAAAATTCTTTCTCCAAATTTTCGTAATATTCTTGATCGTGGGACATATCTTTGTCAGTAGATGAAAGTCCAGCACTGTTTTGACTCTTTGAATTCTTCGAAATACTAGTATCAGACATTTTTTCTGAAAATATAAATAATACAATCATGAAATATGCTAATCTTAGAAAGAAAAAAAAAATGTTTCGGTATCAATTTGTCAAGGATATACCAAAAAAGTCTGTGACCAATTCATTTACACCAGTATTGTCCAGTGGAGATATATCATTATCAGGTATCAATAAACTTGTGCTGAAAAACAATTTATCATAAGCACTTCGAAAATGAGAATAGAACATTCAGGATATTAATCATATGCTATAGACTAACTTTTCATTGGAAGAGTCCTTATTTTCTTTCTTGCTTTTTTTTTTACTATCATTGTCTTTGGTGTCCGCTGATGTTGCTTTATGGAGTTCCTCTGGAGATACTCTATTTCCATACTTATTTTCAAAGACTTTAGAGACACTGGAATAAGTTTTTGCCGATTTTTCGGTGCAAGTCAGAAAATTATTTTGATAGAAACTCAATGAGTGATTCAACATATTGCATCGTGCTGCTGCAAGAAGATCTACTTTTTGCAAGCAATCCAGTGCCAACTTATCAAAAGTCATTTTACCTCTGTATTAAAAAAAATGTTATCAAACCTGATGTTAAAAAACGAAATTTAAAGTTATCAAAAATGTTGATACATACCTTCGTACTTGATCTTGCACTTTTTTAAACTTTTCTAGTTGCTTGTTTGCATCTGGATCCAGCTGAAGTGATACATTTTTCATCCAAGACAAAGCTGCTCTGTACTCAGTTCTAGCTTTTTCCATAGCTATCACATTTTGAAGGGTATCTCCTATAGCTCGTTGGCGAAATGTTTCAAGTTCTTGGTAAAACCTCATCAAAGGCTCATGCAACAGCAACTGCTGCTGGGCACAGAAGACAAGAGATTTTCCTACAGCTGACATAGCATCTCCAGCTCGTGTTTTATCTTCTTCGCTATGTTTCTTCAAAAACCTCCCCATAGAGTTAGTTTCTTCTGCCAAACCTGGGTAATACAAATCAAGCAGTTAGTTTGTAGTTAAAGTATGAAACATAGTTCACTATTCTCTTAAATATGACTACTTTAGTAAGTTTTAATAAAAATTAACTTACAACATATGGACTCCTGATATTTGTCTATGATTCTTTGTATGAGTGTACATGATGTTTGAATATTTCTAAATAGTTCTAACTTGGCATCTAATTGAGCATCAGAAGATACAATACATTCATCTTCCTTTCTTCCAAATTTTCTTGAAAGAGTTTGTTTAGTTATCCAATATTGATGCTGCATTGTAATCCTGAATTAAAAAAAAAATATTATTCTATAAAGTTGTTGATTATTGGATATTCCAGCGAGGAGGATAAACGCAAACAAACGTAAGAATATCACTAAATAGTAAATCTTAATGTATGTATAGAGCTTTGATAAATGGACGTGAAACGTATAAAAAAAAAAAAAAAATTGAAGTGTAGTAGAAATATTGATTATAGCAGTCACCTATTAACGTATGTCAAGTCGAGCTAAAATCCAAGCATAAACGAGCTCATCGCATCGCAGCGCTTTTTCGGAGCAAATTATACGCCACTAATTCACCGCAGTACAATGCGGCATTTTATCGTTGCAGAAACCATAAAAACGTACAATTTTTATCAGTTATCGATTTTAAATATTTGATGTTTGTGTTTATGCGTAAGGGCCATAGCACACGTTTGACAGCTACGTCGACATTACATTGGCTATACCTATATATAGTTGAAAAGAGCTTCGAGGCGGGGGCGCTTTTGTCGGACTCCTATGATAATTCTAGATTACACGATTATTCGAGAAACGCCCACTCGAATTAATTATAGCCTCGTTATGCGTTATCTCGCGACAGCCCGATAAAGCGCCAGTATTAATTAGAGTATATATATATATAGAGAGAGAAACGTCAAAAGGGCCGGAATTTATTATTATTATTATTATTATATTGACATTTTGACAGATTCTCGAATTTCGCAAACCGCGAGATGGCGCAAAGGCGCTTCGAAGGTAACGCGACAATATCTATGTCAGATAATGTGTCCAGGCCCTTAGTTTGCTAGTCTGCTTGCAAAGTAGAATCCCAATACAGTATAAAATAGACAAAAGTGCACTTGGCGACAGGAGTCTAGTATTTGTTTATCGCGACGATTTAGATTAGTAAAGTCGGTCGGATACACCCTTGCGTTCGTCGTTCGGCTGATCCGTCGATGTTTCGCCCAGTCTCGAAGTGATTCACTCGATTTGGGCTCAGCCAACGACGTAACTACGTATTTTTCAGGGGGTATTTCAGCAAACTCGCAAGATAATCATGTAAAAGGCTGCTGATTAAGGAAAGGTAAGTGTGTTTCTGTGATTATTCACTTTATTCTCGGATGTTCGGCTGACGGAGGTTCATCATTTTTCTAGGAAATTATATCTGACTCTTGATTGTCAATTACCAAGTGCTCTACTTCATTTGATAGACGTGGGAGGTGTTGAAAATACAGGAAACTCGTGAGTACTGCTTGTCTTGTGTTTCTTTCAAAAGCTTGCTTGATATCTTATATTTGGACGAGAAAGCATTGAGAATAGTGGAATTTACATGGTTACGTACAAATGATCATATATGAGCACTCGAAACCTCTGTATTAGTGAAAGCACTATTGATTTATATATGTCACTTTAATGTGTAATATATCCACAAGAGAAGCTCATTTCTTTGTTTAGATTTACACTGTTATCTGATACCACAAATACTGCAGTGATGAAGGATATGGCAACTAAAATTGCTGAACTCAAGTTTGAGGCACCTCTAGCGTGCTTTGAAGAAGAAGAATCAACTACGATCAGAAATATGAATATTTTTTCTGGTAAATAGCATTTTTATTTTTAAATGATATTGCTTTGCGGAATCTTGGCATATTTTTTCAAATTTTCCTAATTTTTTTCTAGACCATATCTTAGACGTTAATTTAGAAAGGAATTTTGTGGAGAATAGAAAAACAAATACCACTGCGAATACCCATGAAACTTCGGATATTATTCAAGAGGGATCATTTAGCCCATTTAGTGGCAGTCTTGAAGATTTAGTAAATACTTTTGATGAAAAAATTACTACATGTTTTAGAGACTACGGTACCAATGTTGAATCTCTAGCTCCTGTACAAGTTCGCTCTCAAGAAGAAATCATGAATGAATGCCAGTAAGCAATTGATACTATCATAATTATTTTTGTAATAAAAAATATACTTCATTTATAAATCAATTTTTCAGAATGTGGTGGACTATAACTGGTACATTTGGTAATATTTTGCCAATAGATTGGAGCAAATCTTATGCTAGAAAATTGCATGTGCCAACTTTAAATCTAAATGAATCAGCTAAATCATTTGATGGGTAACATATTATTATATTTATAACAATTGATAATACATTTATTATTGTCCTTACAACTAATCAATTTTCACTTCATTTATAGAAACGGATTAGAAGATTTAAGTAGTGAAGATGAAGCTGTAGCTACTGACTTAGACATGCATGCTTTGATACTCTCTAGTCGTAACGATAATTATAACGTTGAAGAGCCAGTAAAAACTGCTGATGAAGTATTAAAAGAAATTGATGATATAATGCAAGAAAGCCCATCATCAGATGTATCTATGAATTCTGATTCACTTGGAGCCAATGAAGCCTTGGAGAGAAGTAAAGAGGTTCTATCGTCTCCCCTTCATGAAAAAAGTATGTATTGATATTTTATTTCAAATCATTTTAAGTAATGTATAATTTATTAATAATTGAATACTTTTTAGATTTGCAACAATATAGTTTGAAGCAACTATCTGATTTGCTGGGTGAAATGGATTCTTTGATATCTGCTTTGAGTGAAACTTTAATAAGCGAACTTGCTTTAAGAGATGAGCTCGAATATGAAAAAGAATTGAAAAATCAGTTTATTTCACTATTGCTTGCAGTACAAAATCGTCGAAGACAACACCATGTAGCAAAAAAGCGAAACCAATTACAAAATGGAACTAGTCCATTGCTTCAACGCAAGTCTATTCAAGAGTCAAAGGTATGATTTTAAACCTTTTATAATCAATACACTTTGTTTCCACTATGCCGAGTTCTGAAATTTTTGTTTCAGTATTTAACAACTGTTATTCCTTATCATACGGATAATGGTCTTCTTGATACTCAAGCTTTACAAGTCTTGATAAAAAGTATGTCCATTTTGAAATTACTCACATTTGTATTTCATAAAAAAAGTATCCTCTGCTAACATTTTCAATTTTATAATAATTGTTTTAGTTTTGAAAGCTATTAATGAAGACAGTCCTGCTGTTCCTGCATTATTGACAGACTACATTCTTAAAGGTAATTTTACCATATATCAATTGCCATATTTAAATATCAAGAACGTTTTTTTATATTTGAGAAAGAAATATGGATGTCACAACTCATACTTACTTTTTTTCTTCTAGTCCTCTGCCCAACTTAAAGGATTTCGTTGCCATTCCTATATATCTGCAGATCTTTGAATGTGATCGCGATCAATATTATTTATCTGCTTTTAGATATAGTCCATTACTACACAAAAGTATGCGCGCGCACAATCACGCATTTAAAGCAAGATTCAAACAAATGATTGATGTATTGTTGATTAATTTGCGTATAATGATCAAATTTTAGCAACATAATGTTCGTTAATAATCAGTTGATTCTCTAGTCCGTTTTTACATATTTAACGCATTATTGATAAATATGTAGCGTAAACATGACTATTCGCCTCAATATACTGCATTTGGTTAAAATATCGCGTATTGCTATATATCTTCATCACTATATGTTGATAAATTACGCTGGAAAGTATCCTGCGCAAATTCAATTGAATAAAGTAAAGTATTGTAAGCCCAGAATAAGTTGAAATTGTAATATATTGCGTAAAACATGTTCTTTTTATTAGAACAAAACCAAAATCCATGCAACAAAAGTCATTTTTCATGTTACTAAGCATGTAGCATTTATGATATTCATCTATAACATTTAGTGACCTACTATCTGTTTCTTTTCTACAAGTAAAAATAATTACTGTTATACATATAGACTAGATTGAAAATAAATGGTACTAATAAGAGGCAAACGGTTTTTTAAATTCCGCTTTTCTTTGATGGTGTTCTTAACGTTCATAAATATGCCTTTCATCGTAAAATATGCGCCAGAATGTAATTATTGCTGATGCATAATCCAATATATTACAATTTCTAACTCTATTGAGGTTCTATTGCCATCATTTCGTCATTTAGAAAATGGCATATACCTTGAGAATATTATTCGTTCGTATACGTATGAAAATCGTGTTAATCTACAGTTTTACTGCTGCACTGCATGTCAGTTCATCGTATATTGGCGAATCCTAGACATAATAAATAATATTTTAACTCTGCCATGACTTGTGTGACGTTTTTCAATCAAGACAGATACTTGGTATCAGTGAAGTATTACACTCTATATGTATAATTTTATTATAAGCCATACAACTAGTAATAGCTCTCAATTAAAATGTGTATCCATATATTTATTTGTATAATTTATGTACTGCTTAATTTATGTTAAAGAATCAAAAAATTTGTCATCTATGCTTAGTTTTAATAAAACCATATACTTATGTTTAAATATTGATTTCGCACTTGTAATATGATGTACCTAATCTGTATGATGCTCTGGAATTCTAATTTGCAGTAGTTCAATTCGTAAGCAAATATTCATACTGACAATTTAATTACATTTAAAAGCTAACAGTCAAGTTTTACAATAACATTGTTTACTATATTTATTTATTCATTGTTTATATACAAGTAATATTCAAAATTTTAACATGATCAATCCAAGCTAGAATAAGTTTGAATCTTCTTTGCTCTTGGATCATCTGGTCTTATAACTAAAACAAAAATAAATTAGTATTAAAAAACCATTTTTACTTATTATTATATTAAATAATATTATTCCTATATTCTCAAGACTATTTAGCACAACAACATTATAGTTCTTTAACATCTTAGAGGAATCAAAAGAATAACTGCATATAATAAATTGCTGTTAAAAATTGATTAAAACAAATATAGTAAATTTGCACAAGATTCACTTACCCATATATCTTGTCTTATATTTCTGAGTCCACCCGTAATTTCTGTCTACATATAGATAAGAGCAAAAGGCAATACAAACTCCAAAAACTGCTAATCCAGTGCTTGCCATTATCTCAGGTATTTCAGTCCATCCTTGCCTCCATAGTGCTTTTACTCTGCCCACTACACATAAACAAATTTGATATATGTTAATACACAGGTTTGATTTGTGTATCTACAACTTTTAAATGAAACTTGTGCAAAGCCATGTTACAAAGTTTTACCAAGTTTAAAAGAAGTATGCAGTGACAATGGTCAATTTCAAAATACATTTGTGCACTTCTGAGACAATAGCAATCACTAATTTGTCTCAAGGTTAACTATGTAAAAGATACATTTTTTATACTTATGTCAACATGAAAGGATTCGTATCGATTCAGTATTATGATTGACCTGTTATGTAAACTTAATAACCCTACTTTTGCCATACTAAATATTTAGTTGACTAGAAGAACAGATTTTTATCTTGCTTTTTTTAAATTATATTCTAGTAAGAAAAAAAGATTATATACGACATGACTTGAAAAAGTAAGGTTCATGTGTAAAAAAAGCAGAATGTTAAGAGTGCTGATGTAGATAAAAAATCACAAATAAAGTATATTAACATTGGATAAAATAAACTAAACAGGATTACCTTTTGACACTAGAACCATTGTAAACAGTTAGAATTTCAAGAAAGTAATTTAGAATATCGTTTTTTTGGCCAAAATTATATGCACTAATGTTTTAGTATACTTCAGATTACAGCCCTCAGTCACAGCCTCGACGGCTCATACGGCGATACTAAAGAGTAAAGATACTAATAAGAAATAAGGAACGGAGCCAGCTGACCGCACTGATCATGATATATATATATATATATATATGGTCCAAATCCGTGTTCCATACTTTCTTCTATTCAAATAATTTATTGATAATTAATTGATAAGAAATTATTTAAGAGAATTTAATGTTTGTACCTAGATATATACATTTTATTATTCTTATAGATTATACATTTTCTATTAGCAATGGTATATATAATATACATGCAGTGTCATTACATAAAATACAAGTATTTATAACAAATTTGTAAAACTTTTCATGGAAAATATTATTTTTATAAATATTTACACCTTTGATAACGTCTTTGGTCTTATAGTTGTAATACTTTAAAAGTCGTGTTTTCAAGTATAAAAAGACTAGAGTAAAATAATGCGAATTTAGAATTTCCCATGATTTGTATTAATATCACATGGAATTCCATAATTTTGAATTATTTTTGTTTTCTTTTGCAATTCTTTCAGTAAAGCATGAGAGTGTTCTTCCAAAAAATCTATTCTTTCGGCCCGTTTGGCATTGATTTTTTGTAATTTGATAAGTTGTTTATATAGATTTTCTTTATCCAACACATCATACATTTTGGCGTTTCCAATTTCGTTCAAACTTGAATTCTGGCCATGAGATTCTACAATAAAGATTGACAGTTGTTAGAATTACAGCAATAACGTACATACATGCACTTTTGGTAAATCACTAAAACCTCAAATACGTTGAAATTTTACCTTTTAATGCAGACTCCTCGCAATTGGCACAATTTTCCGAAGATGAAGCATCAGACAAAGATTTATTATTTTCCGTTTTCGTACGGCGTAAGTACACTTCTCGATTCATTTCTCTGATCGCTAATTCGTATCTTTTGCGTAATATATCTTTTTCTCCTTCTAATTCTTCCAATTGGTATAAGAGCTTTTGATTGTATAAAGTTAGTTCGGCTATATACTTTGCTAATACATTACACTCTTCACTTCTTTTGATTTTTTCACTAGATAAATTTTGTTCCAGGCTTGCAATATCCTCCATACATTTTTTAATCCTTTGCTCTAGTGGATGCTGACTGTTTTCGAGAATGTGATACTTTGATTGTATATTTGTAAAGTCACATTGTAATTGCACATTTTTATCAGTTAGTTTTTGGGTAAAATCAAGCATTTGAATTTCGCGCTGCCGTAAAGCTTCGATATCTGCTTGGAAGTCCGCCTTTTCAAGTTGCAGACGCTTTAACTCGACTTCGAGTGCACAGAGACGTTGTTCCTTACTGTAAAACAAATTGTCATCAATATTACATCGAATTAATAGCTTTATGATTTCTAGGAAATAATCTTACGTTTCTAGATGTTTATTTAATGTCTCCATCTGAGATAATTGGCTTTCCAAAGTTTGAACCTTTTCTTTTTCCCTTTCAAGAGATGCTCTCAAAAAATTTGCCTCTGTTTTGCATTCGGTGAATTCCCTTTGTAAACTGTGAATTTGAGAAATAAGTAAGTGATTTTCTTTATCTGCAATACGCTGCCTGTCTAACAATATGTCGTATTCTTTTTGTAATTTTATGCGCGTGTTTTCCGCATCTTCGATCACATGACGTTCCATAATTAATCGAGCTTGTTGTTCCTTCAGTTGTTGATCTAAAATCGTTACTTTATTCTCATCAGTTTTATTTACCATTTTGATTTTATCATTGACTTGTGATTGGAGAAATTCACATTGATTTTTCAACTCCGTATTTTTAGCCTGAAATTGAAATAAAATATAACTTATTTTACGTAGAGATACATATCTACATATTTTTAATAAAGTGAGCTTCATGGTTACCAGGCATTCATTTAATTTAGCCTGAGATTCTTCTTGAGCATCAGTGATGATTTTTAATCTATTTTGTGCCCACTTTAGTTTCATTTCTTTAGCATTGTCACTATCTCTGTGTCGTTCAATTTGGTTACGTAGCTGCATTATTTCTGAACATTTACTGTTCATTTCAGTCGCCAGTTTAGAAATATCGTGCTCTGCTCTTTGTAATTTTTTTTGTAATCCTGCATTTTCTTTCAAAGCATCTTGGTGCTTTTTCTCCACTAACTTTATTGACCTGAAAAAAATAAAGAATGTATGATATTACTTTTACTAAGCATGACTTGTAAACATAAAAAATGATGATTCTCACTTTTGAGCTTCAAGCAAACGTTTTTCTCCAGTAGCATAATTCATAACTGATCTCTCTTTCTCCATCTGAGAAATAGTATAATTTTTTGAAATATTATTATACTTTTCCTTTAATGTTTGCAATTCATCCTTCAGCACCGAGCATATTTTACAAAACTTCATTTCATTGGAATAAATACTTTCCCTACGAATTTGTTCTGATTCTTCAAGTTTTTTTAGAAGTTCTTCTTTAATGTTTTTTAAAAAATCATAATTTTTGAGAAGATGAAAGTAGCACAAATATAAATTGAATACATTAGAGTTACATAAAATATCCTTTTCATGGCTCTTATTCCTAGAACCTACAGTTAATCTTAATTTTTTATCTTCAGAGGAACTTGGATACTGCAAGACTTGATTAGTATTAGAACATGATAAATGTTGATAGTTTCCTTCTTTGAACATTGAATACAATGTTTTTATCATGAAGAAGAATTGATTTTCACAATCAGACCTAATTTCCAAATCATTATTATGTAATATTCTGTGTTGATGTAATATAAACAGATCTTTCATAGGTATACATAGATTTTTAATTGGTTGCAGCAAAATCAATCTGTCATTCTCTTTTAAATTATTAAAGTTAAAACGTAAATTTGTTCCATACTTCTTTTGTAAATATTTTAAATGCATCCTTAACAGAGCATCCCTATGCGAAGCCTTCATATTTTCTGGGATTGTCTTAAGTACCTGCCAAAACAAAATTTAACGTTTTATTACTGACTTGTATAAAGAAATCGGTTTTATTAAGCATATGCAATAATTCACATACCAAAGTACAAAAACTGCAGCAAATGAATAAAAATTATGTATTTACAAAATAAATAATTTTTATTGATCTATATATTATCCTGTATACTCCTCTGTATTATTTTTTGTGCCACGTCGTTCTCGGCGACCATTATTGTTATCAAGAACAATCTCTGTAACTTAGAGAAATTTTAAGCGTATATACGCATACTATACACTTTCGTCGTTTTTAATAGTTGAATGTCATACAGCTAAAAACGAAAATACTTAAGTAGTAGATTCACATACTTCGCTTCATACTGTCAGAACCTCAGATACGTAAATCAATAAAGTGTTTTCAAACAAATTGATTCATTAAGGCTGGCACAACACAACCGAATAAGAAACGAAAAACGTTAACATATAGAGCATATATCTATATATATATATATATATATATATATATATATATATATGGGCAGTCTGGACCTGCGCAGAT
This sequence comes from Trichomalopsis sarcophagae, assembly GCA_024372645.1. Lineage (NCBI taxonomy): Eukaryota > Metazoa > Arthropoda > Insecta > Hymenoptera > Pteromalidae > Trichomalopsis > Trichomalopsis sarcophagae. The sequence goes on along the minus strand of QLSS01000024.1, from coordinate 564,468 downwards.
ATGACCTAACCTTAGCCGAGTAAGTATTCTGCGTATATTTTCGGCAAACAGGTATCGGCTGAGGCCCGTTTGTTTTTCTATGTCAAGAACAAGCGTCACTTAGAACTGGAATTTTTCATTTGTTTACGTTAAATTTAATTCCGCTCGAAGAGTGAAGGGACGTCGGTAACGACTTTATTAGAACCACATATAGTGTTTAGTATATTAGAGATTAATTACACTCAGTCATCATGATTAAAAATCTTGAAAAAACATTGAGCGATTTGGAAAAAATGGAATTAGAAGTAAGTAACTTTTGATTTGCCAAAACTTGAATATCAGTTCAAGATTTATGTTACATATATTAATTATCCAATAAGCAAAAACTGTTTATAATTATACTTACACCCTAGAGATGATATTTTGTTTTAGTTCGTTAGATTTTGCAAAAATTAGAACTAAAATTGATTATTTGAAGTTTAAATCAAGTATCAAAGATTTAACATTCCATACCTTTTGTTAAATCCATCTGAAGTAATGTAAACAAATTTTGAGGTTAAAGTAACTATTTTTGATTTTCTGTTTAATATATGCATTTGTCAGTCCAATCCAGTTGCAAATCAAAGTTTTATGATCAAACTTTACAGTTTTTCACGTTATGAGTTTATTTGTAAAATATTTCAACGTATTTTACAACTTAAAACCATGCAGAAGTATTAATAAAAATTACATCTTTTCCGCAGATGTCAGAGGGTGTCATACCGGCACAAATATATTCTCAAATGCTTGCCATATATTTATACCAAAATGAACTGTAAGTATTAGAAAAATATTTTCACAACACTACGTAGTACAATTTTCATGTCATTATACAATATTTTTTTTAGATGTAATGCCAAATATCTGTGGAAAAGAATCCCAATGGTTGTAAAGGAGAATAGCACAGACTTGAAAAACATATGGACTGTGGCACAAAAAATGTGGTTACGCGATTGGCCAGCAGTTTATGCTGCTTTAGATTGTAGCTGGAACAAAATTGTAGAAGAAATCATGCTTGCGCTGAAAGGTACATAATCATTCATACCATGTCTAGGACAATTGCATGAGTTAGCAATCAAAATGCAAAATATAACAATGACGAAATTTTGTTCCAGAACGTATAAGAGACAGAGCTCTCACTCTCATCGGCGATGCCTACTCTTTTCTCGACATCAACACACTCGCTAGTATGATCGGTGCAACTCCCGATGATTCTCGACAAATAGCTACCTCGAAGGGCTGGACCATCACCGGGAACATGGTAAAGCCAAGTAAGGTTTGCAAGCCACAGACATCTGCTCACGAAGCGATAACGGAAGACCAGCTGTATAAGTTAACGCAGTTTGTATCTTTCTTAGAAAATTAGGTATTGTAAGGTTTTATGATATGAAATTATTTAAATAAAAAAAAAAAAAAAAAAAAAAAACGTTTTCACTAAATATGCAGTCAGGTTTCTGAACTACTACTATACCTTGGAATTTTTCAATCATTCATGATTTATGCTGATTTTTTAAGTTGTTTTGTAGTAATTGAGACTATGGATATTCAAGATGAAAAACGAAGTAAATCATGGATAAGTCGTAAATGAATGCTAGCGACTTCGTTAGCATAAGTTTATTAACTTTGAATAATAAATATGCGTGTATAGTAGATTAAAATCGGTAATTTTCGATCTCGTATTAGCTTGATCGCACATTAAATGCGATTTTGTTTCAAAATACGCATGATATAACTCACTGAACTACGTGTACTGGCTACTTTGGCTCGTTAACATGTCCGTTTATTATAATAAACATTTAAATATTCAATAGGATCGATTGCAATCACGTAACAATTGTTCGACAATCATCACTAAACGAATACTCATAAAATTGTCGATTTATATCGTCTCAAAATAGACGCGTTGAAAAAAAAAAAAAAAAAAATCGAAAACAGCCAATATCAAATGCATACAGATATCTAATTATTCATGCACGAAAGCCGTCGACTCAGTATCATAGCATTGAACTCTCCAGCTCGACGGAGCGCCAACGACTTTCAGGAAAATCAACGTCGATTGCCATAGAGCTATTATAACAGAGAACAGCATAATTGCCGACTAAATAATTTCCATGTTATATTCACAATATACTCTCGATAAAAGCGTACAACTTCTCGATACCGCAACGCCTTACAACGCGTATAAAAACTCGCTCACGTTCGAATATACGCGTACTCCCGCAGAGCTTGTGTAAGAATTTGCGTAAGCACTTGCGTAAGAGCCGGGAAATTTCGCTGAAGAACGAAGAAAAAGGAAGAAAAAAAAATTCGTCGATGGGCCCCACGTCCGAGATCGAAGGCTTTGCTCCAAAAGTTCAACAAGTCGAACGAGTTCGAGAAAACATCCGTCATCGTGCCGCTGCTTTTATACATTTCCAACGAGTGTTTTATTCGATTAATTGATTATTTCCCGGCAGGATGTAACGGTGCGAACTCGAGAGAGGTAAATGGCCCTGCTTCGACGCTCGCAACTCCTCGCACATCGGAGCGAGAGTCACGGATTATTCACACCAATGTTACAATAGTCTCTCTCGTATTCGGTGCGTGCGCGCTGCTTCGAAAAAAAAAAAAAAAAAAAAAAAACTTTGCGTTTATCGGTTTTTAAGCGCGTGCGAGAGCATATGGATATATCTGCCGCGATTCTGGGAACAAATAAACTGCGCTATATCGGCGCGCGTTGATGGTTGATAATAGTTAGGTACTTGGAATTTTTTACTTTCTTATATATCGTAACGGAATGAAAATGTTAAAACTACAATTTGTACGCGTAGCTATATGCCGTTGCTGCAATTAATTCCAGCGTATTTAAGGCAGAAGATTATACGATATAAAGCAGGATAAATTATTTAATTATTTCAATTAGTATGCATACAAGCGAGTTATTTAATTCGACGAGTAAAATCGCAGATAGAAGTGTCGATTGCGTTAGGTGCAATTCAAAAGAAATTAACATATAGCGGGTAATAGGGTATGGTGCTTCAATCCTCGCGAATTTCGTCTCTCGGGTAATTCACGCGTCGCTCCTCGTATATATCGTTGAAAAAGAGTACGTACGACGAAGATTATGTATCCGCGTCGCGCCAACGTTACAGTTTACTCAATGGGTTACGCAAATAGCAATAAATGAGAATAGAATAAGGTCACTTCAATCTTGTAATGATAAATCGAGGTACAAGAGCGAGGAAGCTGAGTTTTTAAAAAAGGCTCGATTTAGAGGCTGAATAATGCGCGTGTATGGAAAAAAAAAAAAAAAAAAAGGAAGGTATATACACTCCATCGAACGAACGGCGACCCAGATACCTCCTGGCTCGTGCGCCGCGCACGAATTCTGCAACCCGCGTAATAAGTTGCAACAAAGAATCGGCTCGCGTCGACTGGAAAATAAAAGAAACCCTCCGTCGTCGTTCCAAACTTTGCGCTAAAGAAGCGAGAGAGAGAGAGAGAGAAAACAAAAATGCCGATTTCGATACACATACGCGCATATCATGGTCCAGGCGCGCGCGCGCATTTGCTGCAATATTGGAATATAACTCTATACTGCTTTCCAACTACTTTCATAACCCGTTTTTAATGCTCACGGTGCGCCGTGGGTATGATATTACGAAACAGGAAGGCCCATTCGGCCTGCCATCTGTTCGGATTCCATTGGAATATTTTCGAATATCTCGGCCGTGTGTGTGTGTGTGTGTGTGTGTTCTATATCCGTGCATCGATATACAAGGCAGTTGCAAATATTTCACGGTTAATTTTTTTTTTACCCAATGTGTAAAGTCGCATCGACTTTCAATTAGCGAAAAAAATGTTGTTTTAGGATCGGCTATAATATAAATAATTCAAGGCGTATCGGAGACGCACGCGTCGATTCGGAAGATTTCCGGTAGAAAAAGCTTATTTTCATAGAATTTTCAATGGCTACGACAGTGAACGCGCGTCTCGCTCGTTCGCGGCTATAGCCGAGATACCACACCGGTGGGCATTGAACAATAGAGGGAGAGCGCGCTTAAGAAACTTTAAACGGCAGAGTCATTCAGCGGAGCCGAGCCGACTGGCCAACTTGTCAGAAAGTTTCGATCAGCCGAGCGATATCCGCGCTTATAGCCAGTCGCACGTCAGCGAGTCTTTTGAAATTTGAAAATTTTGCGCGGGCTTTTTAATTTCCTCTTCGTCGCGAGCGCCGGCGGCTTTTGTCGAAAATTCTTTCAGCCCGAGAGACTTTCACTTTTTCGTCGTCCTCGTCGCGAGTCCGAGCACTCGGCTGCTGGCAGCACTCGCGATATATAGTATTTGAATTTCGACGCAAAACGCGCCTGCCGAGCAGCTCCGGACGAGGGACTACGAATTGGAAGTACCGCGCGCAAAGGTCAGTATATATATATATTTTTTTTTTTCCTCTCGTGTGTTCGCTTGAAATTAATTATTGCGCTGCATATTTTTTTTTTTTTTTACGATTTCGAATCCTCGCGTTTTCCCGATAAAAGTATAGTGATTTACGAAGAAGAGGCAGCCTTGAAAGGGTATTTTTCTTTTTTCTCCTCGGTATAATTGCGCGCGCGCGCGCGTTGTTTATACAAGGCGATAAATCTTGTACACGGTGCATTCAAATTTCCTCGAGTGCTCGTTAATCCCTTGTTTAATCGTAGATGGAAGCCTCGACGGGCCAGTCGGTGCTGACGGGCGAGTCGACGAAGAGCGACGGATCCTCGTTCTTCTCCCTGCTCAAGCGCTCGGTATCGGAGAATCCAGAGCGCATAGCGCTGCTCTTCGAAGGTGAGCCATTTTTTTTTTTTTTTTTCTAAAAACCAATTAGCCGCGGAAAAAAAAAGAGCTGCTAATCGAATTTGAATTAGCACGACTGTTTATTCATACGGCCACGACGCGATATAGGCGCATTGTAACTTCGCGGCCGATCTCGTTTCGATTCCGTAACGAGATCGGCGGTGGGAGTAATAATACTAATAATAAGCTCGATATATACCTGTATTGGCCAGTCGGGAGGATGTGCTTTTTAAACTATTTCGTCGGTAATTAGTCGTCGGCGGCAATAAAGCTCTTTGTTGCCGCATTAAATGCCGTCTATATATCACGCGCGCGAGCGGCAAATCGTTTCGATGGAAAATAAAAAAATAAAGAGGATCGTCCTTCGGCGCCGCTCAAGTGTAGATAGGGTATACATAAGGCTGATTATTTTTTGTCCCTGTTCGCGCGCTGTACGCAGACGACGAGGGGCACCAGAAGTCGATGTCCTACAAGGCCTTGGACGAGACGTCCGACCGGATAGCGAACCTCCTGAGACGCTACGGCAAGACACGCGACAGCATAATAGCCGTGTCGTTGAAACCTTCGGAGAAATTGCCGCTGATCCTGCTGTCGATCCTCAAAGCAGGGATATCCTATCTGCCGATCGACGTCGAGTTTCCGGTCGATCGGGTCCAGCTCATACTGAGGGACGCCCAGCCGGTTCTCTGCATTTTGGAGGAGACAGGTTTCTTTCTCACTCTTTAACAACGACTCGCTTTATCCTGCGTATGGAGATAAATAATTGCTCTTGTATTTTTAGCGGACAGCAGCGTGTACAATGACGTGCCGACATTGACTGTAAACGATGTATTACTCCGATCGGAACACGAGTCGGCTGAAATTGCAGTCGATGAGAATATCTTCAAGATTGCGATTATCCTGTACACCTCGGGAAGCACGGGAACGCCGAAAGGTATAAAAATCAGCTGCTGCTTATGCGCCGACAGAGAGATAAGAATTTTGCTCTCGATCGACACTGCTCGCATCAAGGAGACACGACTATCAATAGAACGATTATTCACTGTTTATGACTGATTTTCAGGTGTTCGTTTACCTTACTCGGCGCTACTCAACCGGCTGGCTTGGCAATGGAAAACTCTGCCCTACGCCAGCGACGAGGATTTATGCATCTTCAAGACGGCCTTGACCTTCGTCGACAGCGTTTGCGAAATTTGGGGACCGCTTCTGCAAGCTCGTACTCTGGTCGTTATCTCCAGACACGTAACGAAAGACCCGGAGAGGTTTACCGCAGCTTTGAATAAGTACAAGGTACGCGCTCTCTCGCACGCGATTTCTTCGCAAATTATACGACGCCAGCGATTCTCACTGCAGTGATGCGATTTTTCTTTCTCAGATCCAGCGCATTGTTTTGGTACCCTCGCTGCTCAAGTCCCTGCTGATATTCCTGCGTCTGCAGGTAACGCACTGGAATAATTAAGCGATTGTTGTTTTTCTTCTGATTTTATCCTTGATGAACGTTATCGTTCCTTCTTTCACGCAGCAGGACAAAAGAAGCCTCGGCTCGTTGAAGCTGTGGGTCTGCTCGGGAGAGACACTGGTCGCGTCGTTGGTCCAGGAGTTTTTCAACTGGTTCACGGACGAGAAGAAGACCATCGCCAATTTTTACGGAAGCACCGAGATCATGGGAGACGTCACGTACTACTTGATAAACAAAGACGATCCGTACCTGAAAGAAGGAACAATCCCAATAGGCAAGTGTACGATTAATCTCGCGACGGGACATTTTATGCGCAGAATTGAGAGAGAGAGAGAGAGAGAGAGATAGCATGAATCACCGATCGTCTCTATCGTTGTAGGATATTTTTTAAGTCCCTCCCAGCAGCTCGGTCCACTCGACGACGCGCCGCGCGTACATATTCATGCGGTATAGTAAAGTGAACTCTCGCCGCGTTAACTCGTCGTGAATGATGTCTGATGAGTTATCACGAGGTCCCCTTCACGCCGAGAGCCCAGGAGAGAGAGAGAGAGAGAGGCTTATACTATCCAATTTGTCGAGACATGGGCGCCGGAACCCGAATATTCTCGATTCTCAATTCTTGCTTGTGGGTGACTTTTCTTTGCGCTTTTTTTTTCAGGAAAACCCCTCGACAACTGCATCGTCTACATCGTGGATCAGCAATTGAATCTCGTGGCACCCGGCGAAGTTGGCGAACTGCTGATAGCTGGAAAAAATTTGGCCGACGGTTACATTCACGACAGCAATTCGCACAAGTTCATGCAGAATCCGTTTTCCTCGAAATCTGGTGAGAGATCTGTGCGAGGCTCGCTTACGAAAATATCGCGATCGTTGTAGAAGAGGTGTTACGACTTTTGCCTTTTTTTTTTTTTTTTTTTAGACTTCTTGAAAGTGTTCCGTACCGGAGACTTTGCCAGGATAAGCGACGGTCTGCTGTTCTACGAAGGACGTCAAGATACTCAGGTCAAAATCAGAGGATACCGAGTCGATCTTTCGGAAATAGAGAAGGCAGTGGTGAAGCTGCCGATTGTTAAAGACGCCGTAGTTTTGGCTTTCACGTCTGACACATCCGAGCAGGTATCCATCCGCCAAAAAAAGAACACTCATATTTCGCTTGGAGACTATTCATTAAATCCACTTTCAGGTTTTGCTGTGTTTTATCGTGCCGAAACAAACGGACAAGAGCGTCGATGCCAAGGACATCAAGCAGCTTTTGGAGCAGAGTCTGGTGTCTTACATGATACCAGAAATAATCCTGACGGATAACATCCCGCTACTCATCAACGGAAAGACGGACCGACAGAAGCTGCTGGGATTCTACAAAAATTCTAAAATAAATGGTGCGTATGTATTCTCATATACGTTTCGATTTAAAAGCTATTTTTTATTTTGAAATTCGTTACAACGTTATTTCCAGGCGAAGCTGAGAAAATCGATTTCAATTACAACAACGTACCGATCACGCACATCATGAAAGCTAAAATTCTGTTCTCAACCATAGCCTCCACTATTGGTATCAGCGACAAACGAAAGATAAGCGTCGACTCGAATTTTTACGAACTCGGTGGCAATTCCTTGAATTCCGTTTACACAGTCCTGAAGCTCCGCGAGAAAGGATTCCACATCGGTATAACCGATTTTATAACGTCGAAGTCTATCAAAGACATTCTGTTCAAACTAGAAGTAGACAGTTCCTCTGAGACCAATGAGGATGTCAATCCTCAACAATATGTTTTAGAAATGTTGAACGACAGTCACAAGAAAGAAGTAATCAAGTGAGTTATAGCATCTTATACGTTTCTTTAGTTTTATTCTAAAAAAAAAAAAACCACTAACGATTTTTCCTCGATCTCAGTATGATCACAGAGAGTTTCATTACGAAGGCCGATCTCGAACGATGGTTACTACCGGACATCAACAAAGAGGACTACACGGTTTTAATGGAGCAGTTATGGGTGCCTTTGTTGGAGAAAAACTTTAGCTTCGTGCTCAAATCTCCAAATAACGAACTGGTCTCCGTTGCTTTGAATTTCGACGCAAGGGACGAACCGGAAGTCGTTATACATTCGAAATTGAACATAATCTTCGACTTCTTGGAACACATCGAACAGCCAGTAAGAGAGCAGCAGTTGCCGAAAGGAAAGAATAAAATATTCCACACTTTCATGATGGCAACGGGTAACGAGCTCGATGCATCGGAGAACGTTATAGTGATGCGACTGATGGAGCAGCATTGCTTGGAAGTGGCCAAGAAAAATAATTTCGCGGGAATCTTGACTACGAACACGAGTCCCCTGACACAAGTGAGTGATTATTATGTTCGAGCCGATTTTTTTTTTGTTTTCTTGAAATCGTAATGGATCCGATTTTTTCAGCAATTGGGAACGGATGTCTTCAACTACAAGGTAATGTTAGACTATCAGGTAAATCAGTATGTTACTCCCGAGGGTTCGAAGCCCTTCGCAAAGGCCCCCGACGATCAGCGGGCCGTTGTTTCATGGAAAGAAATCAATTACTCAAAATAAATGGTATGACGAGAGTGTGCGTAAAAAATAGTTAATAAACGCGTGAATGATCGTATCAATGTAATATATGATTAAAAAATGATAATTAAATGTAAAGCTTCTTCTGTTGAGAGCGAAAGTAGCACTTAATATAAATAACAGTATTTTTGAAAATAATTATGCATGAATTTCTCCATCAGCCTGTACGATTGCATCCAGACGTAATAGAACAGAAAAAATATGGTAAGTTAATTATAAATGCTTCGAACGCATATAGATATATAGTTCACTGTTAAGCAAGATAATATTACGCAAAAAAAGTTTTAAAGAGCGACAAGCAAGCTAGTTGCGCCTGTTCTAAGAGGAAAAATCAGTTAATGAAGCCGGTTAAAAAAATATGAAAATATTGCTACCGCAACGACAAATGACAACCTAGTTTACACATAAATGTAATTTTTAGAATACCTCGTATTATGTATGCGGAAAGTAATAAATTTCTAATATGCAATAATTGGGTATGGCTGTTCGGTATATAAATACATGTTATTATTTAAATTACTCGCAGCGATTGATAACTACTTTCACATTCCTTTGAGCTAAAAAATTTGAAAATCGTTTGAGAAAAATCGGATACTCCAGTAAAACGAGTAGCAATTCAATGAAAAAGATTATATTTCATCTGGTCTACTCGTACATAATTATGCATTACAATACAATAAAAAATCAAAGTAATATTACCCACAGTGTGTGTGTGATCGATACTCCACATCACACTATCGACACCGTATCGATGATAGAAACTCTTTGAAAAAAACCCGGTAAGTGTTCTTTTAAAACGTATAATTAGGCGCCGTACCGCACCAGTCCTGCACGAAACTGAGCACGTCGTTGAGCGCCGAGTCTCCGGGTGTCTGTCTAGCGGCGGCAACGAACTTGTTCCAATCCTCTCGAGCCGCAAGCTTGCGACCAGCTTCGAATTGAACCGAAGCCCCGCGAATAGGATACCCCGTCAAAGCGCACTCGACGAGAGGCTTGACCAAATCGGTCGCGTGACTGGTTAGCGAGCCCACGTAGACGCCTCGTTGGTCTACCGGCAGACCCTGTTCCACTCGCTGGTCCATAGAAACGGTGAGCACCCATTCTCGAACCTCCTCGCGGTTCTCTCGGCTCAGGCTCAGGGAGGGTGGAAGAGGTACTTCTAGTGGAAAGTCCGTCACGCGCAAATCGTCCACGTCTGCACAGGAGATGGTGTTTCGTTGAATCTCGTAAGAAGCAATTTTTCAAAGACAGCGAGGTGACTTTTCTTACCGAGAACGCTACCGTCGCCCTCTTCTATGCACTCCTCGAGGTCGAGGAAATGATTGAGGAAGACGAACGCCTCGCTGCTGAGTCCGGCCTTGCGGGCCTCGCTACCGGCTTCGTAGTAGGCCCGGTCAGCCAGCAGAATGTCCGTGTAACGGAGCAGGCCTACCGAGCTCTTGAGCACGATGCCACTCAAATCCGAACCGCCGAGCTGACGGCTCGCGCACCGCACTGCCGAGTAGTGGGCACAGCGAAGCACCCTGTCGAATTTACTCGCCACCTGGAATTCGGAAAAGCTCGACGAATTTATTGTAGATAAGAGTTTTATACACATCTGGGTCAAGTATAGTTTATAAACTCACGCTCGATACCGATGTGTCCAAGCTTCTGACAAGGTTGAGCATGACGTTCCTCAGCTTGGCCAGATAAACGTATTCGTTGCAGGTCTCGTTCGAATTTAAGACAGACTCGCCCAGGTGGTAGTACAGATTGAAGTTCTGACTGATCGGAGGCGCGCCGTGTTGGGAGTAGAGTTGAACCGCGTCGATCACGCTGTCAGACTTGAGAAGCTGGGCGGCGCGTATGGCTACGTACTTGTGCAGCACCGTCGCACCTGGCGCAAAAAGTGCGTGAGCTTTCATCTTTCCCAATTTTCAAATTTCAAACGGAACAAACCTCAAACTACCTTGAGTCTTTGCAGTCTCGAAGACCTGGTTCCACTGTCCCTTCCGCATGAGCATATCCAGCGCAGCGTTCGCATCGACCCTCGCCAGGTTCTCCACCTGTCCCTCCTTGATCATCGCTTCCCTGTACAAGTCCTCCAGGTAGATCTCCAAGTCCGGAGCGAGCTCTCGAACGACTCTCCTGGCCTTGGCCCAGTCTCCTACAGCAGCGAGTGCGCTGACGGCGTCCTTGATTCTGTCGGCTTGGAGGAAGACCTGAGCGGCCAGCGCGTGCTCGCCGCAGGAGAAGAGTCTAGATCCGAGGTCGCCACCGAGTTCAGCTGCCAGTTCAGGCTCGGCTCGTTGCAGCAGTATCTCTGCCGCTTGGAGCAGCGCTGTTTGAGGTGCTCGTGGGTCACGAAGGAGGACCTCGAGAGCGGCTCGGACCTCTCCAACTTCGAGCCAGTGACGAGCCTCTTCGAGGATCACCTGACTGCTGCCACCGTTGTCCACCGAACTGGTGCGTTGACCCAGTTCGCGACGTAGGGCTGCCTCTTGGCTCGGAAGGTACTCGCGACAGACTCGCATCGCTTCGGACCACATGCCCGCGTTCTGCGGATGATAAAGTTTCGTTTAGACCATCTGCGACCATCTTCGAACTTACAAGAGCGCGTACCTTGTAATGATTGATGATGATTTCAGGCTTGTGAGCGCGCAGCAGCAAGGACTCTGCGGTCGCGTAGTCCTGCGCTTCCGCTGCCTCCGAGGCTCTGGCGACTAAAACCTGGGACAGGCCTTCCTGGCAGTGGTTCTGAGCCACGTACTCGGCCGCATCCCATTCGCGCGTGTGGATGTACATCTGCACCGCCTCCATTGCTTTGTCGGCTATGCATTTTAAAAGCGAGTATAAATAAGACGTGTATGAAACGGTAGCCAATTAAAATTGGTTTATGTCACCTTTGAGAAATTCGCGTTCGGCGTCGGAGAAACGTCCCTCGTCCTCGAGTGCCATGGCGTATCGATAGTGCACATCGCGCTGTTGCTCTACGCTACCATATTTCACGATCTCCAGAGCCCAGTCGAAATAGTTTGCTTCGCAAGCCAGCTGCAGGCAGCCGTCCAAGTAGTCCAATCTCGCGAGGACTCGAGCGCCGAGCTCTGGCGCCAGTGTCCGCGACCACATCAACGCGACCTGTCGCGAACAACAAACGTTTTATAATTCAAATTTGTTTTTCGATACTTTCATCGCGCATGAAAATTCAACCGACCTGCTGGGCAGCTTTATCGCCGGACGATTGTTTCGCGACCCTCAGCGCATCTTCCCACATGTTAGCCGATCGATAAGCGTCAACGGCTCCGCGCCAGTTGTTGCCACCAAGGAAGTGCTCCTCGGCCTCTTTCGGCTTGCCTGCTTTTACCAGTTCCTTCGCCAGGTGGGCGTGTGTCTCCTTCAGTAGCTCTGGCCTGCGAATAGAATTTTCGACATATAAGACTCTTGGTAAAAAGCTTCTCACGCAAGCTCAAGTCTATCCCACTCACCTGAACTTGGCTACTAGCCGGACCATATCCTGCCTCATTCCAGCCTGCTTGTACATAGCTATAGCCTCGTCGTATTGTTCGGTGGCCGCTAGCAAAGCCTCCGCGTGGCGATAGTCGTTCTTGGCTCGGAGATCGTTCGCGTAACCCGCGAGAAGCTCGTTCGCCTCGGCAGGGTCAAGCTCCGTTTGGGCCAGTTCTTGGACGCGCTGCCAGTTGTTAGCTGCGGCGTAGGCCTCAACCGCACGACGCGCCAGGCCTGCTCGCAGGTACAGGCGTTCGGCTAGACCCAGGTCGTTGGTCGAGGCGAAATGCTCGGCCATGCGCTCGCAGTGGCCCCGGATCTCCGGGTCGTCGTCCACATCGATTACCTGAATTATTTGTAGAGCCTTTTTCCACTGATGAGCTAGCACTGCAGCGTTGAGCGCCAAAGACGTTTCCCCGGCCTCGATGAAGTGGTTGATGGCCGCATCGTACTGTGCGCCGGACATCAGGTGATGACCCCAGTCCTTTTCGAGCTTCACCACTGAGTTCGGTTCCGTTTTCCTCGCTGCTCGAGAATAGACGATTTTTATTATAAAATTGTTAAAACAACAGCCGAAGGTTTATCTTACCAAGTTCTAGAGCCCGAACGAAGACGCCGGACTGTCCATAAGCCTCGATGGCGGCGTGGAAGTCACCGGTCCGTTCGTAGATCTCACCGGCGAGCTCCATGAGTTCCTGAGCCCTGAGGGCGCGCACGATGTCGCCCACGAGCTTCTCGTCGGTGATGAGCTCGTCTTGACTGAGCACTAGCCGTGCGGCCCGACCAGGACGCTTTGCCTCCAAGTAAAGCTTGATGGCCTTTCGTGGATTATTCGACTCGATCAAACTCGCCGCCTTGGCCTTCTGTCCGGTATCCATGAGCCAGGCCATGTGCTTGTCCCTGCGGCGAACGAGAAGAGACGTCGGCATCATGGAATGTTTTTCAATGAGTAAAAATTAATTGCAGGAGCTCACGTAAGCTGCGCCAGGCCGCTCCACTTTCGTTCCTGCGCAAGGTTGAGTGCGTCCTCCCAATGCCAGTAGCGCTGGTACATCTCCAGAGCCTTGGTCAGATCGTTCTGCACGAGGTAGATGGCCTCAGCTGTCCTGAGCTCACCCTTGAGTATGGCCATCTTGGCCCAGCAGTCGGGACAGTCCAGAGGATCGGAGCCTAGATTATCCTCGGCGTAGCGTTCGCCGATCTCCACGATCTCTTTCAGCAGACGCACGCATGCAGCGTCCCCTAGCGCGGCGTAGCAGCGAGCTGCCACTGTTAACGCTCTGAAATTATTCGATCGTTGCATCGTCTGCCAATAAAAGTTTAATAGTAAGATAACGGAGCGATGATCACCTTTCATTCATAGCATTGTTTGCAACGTTCTCCCACATGGCTTCGGTCTGAGGTCTGTCTCCGAGTTCCTCGAGGAACAGCACGACTCTGCCAAAGTCGTTGTCGTGCAGAGCAGTGCCAAACTCGATGAGACCCTCATCGAGCAGGTAGGCGACTTCCACTCCATTATCGTCCACGAGAACTGAGGTCCGACCACCCTCTCGCACTATGTCCATGGTCTCGCCCTTTATAGGAATGAACGTCGCGGCGTCCGGGGCGTCCACGTTGTACCACACCGCGAGGTTGGACCCGGACTGCGCCACCACCACGTCTGAACCCACCACCCAGCTGACGAAGCTCGTACCGTTCAGCAGCAGTGTATGACCTCCTAAGATGTCATTTTTAAATTTTAAACATGCTCCATCCTACATTGTAAGGCAACTCACCTTGATCGTCGCTGAGCCAGAGCTTGCCACGCTTGTCCCTGGACAACAGTCTCCTTCCGGTCTCGCTGAGCTCCAGCCAGTCGATGCGCGCGTCGTGTACGACGAGAGCCACTTCGACGTTGCCGTTGGCCAGATCGACAACGCGGACAGTTCGCGGATCGAGTAGATAAGCCAGTCGTTTGTTGTCTGGCTGACCGGGCAGTCGTCGCTCGTTTATGCGGACGCTCACCACGTGAGGGTTAATCGCCTCGGTGCGCACCGCGCCTAGGATTTCGTTGCGCCCGTACTCCACGATGGTCAATTCGCCCGCGCAGAAGATCAGACAGACGCCCGGGTAGTCGAAGAAGAACTTCTCGCTGCCTGTTGGCCAGTTGATTCAAAGATCATCTCATGCATCTATCACGTGACTATCACGTGACGAGTCTTACCGTTCTTATCCTCCCAGGGTATCTCGCTGAGCAGGTTCTGGTCGATGTCGCAGATGAGCAGAGAGATGGGCGTCCTGGCGACGACGCGGTTGTCGCTCCGACCCATGACCTTGACGTCCTCGATCTCGGCTCCGCTGTTGGACTTGACGACGACGGGTCGCGACTTGCCTTCCAGCGAGCGGATCACCACCTGGCTGGGCCCGACGTACGAGACCTCGTGGCTGCCTCGTAACAGCGTTCGACGCAGAATCGTCTCGAACATCTCCACTGCGCCGCACAGACTGCCGACCACTAGCTTCGAACCTGCGCATTACATTCGTCGTGTTACGTGATAACTCACGTGACGTTGGTATAATTTTCCACTACACACCGTCTTTCCTCCATGCTAGCGCAGTGACCGTGTAAAAATTAGTCAAGCTCTTGGAATTGTTTTCCTCCCAGACGTTCCTCCTGGGACTCCAATCAAAGATCCTCACCTGCAGAACAATAATCAGTCGACAATTCCTCGATCTCGCCTGAATCAAACGCAAACACACACACACACACAAACCTTGTCCCAGGAGCCGACGGCGACGCTCTGTCCACTGGGACTGCAGCAGGCGACACTGAGATCCTTCTCAGTGTTCCCGGAATCGCGAGCGTAGTCGATGCTCTTGGTGGGTTTACCACGCGAGTCGTAGAAGACGAGCTTCTTGTCGCAACCACCGGCCACGATGTGCGACTGCGGCCAAGCCAGTGCGTAGACCGGGACGGGATGCGTCAGGACACGACCCACCGGTTCTGACGCGCCGTCCTCCGCCACGTAGAAGCGGATGACGCTGCCGTCAGCGTGACTCGACAGGAAGCCCGTTCCTCTTGCGCTAAAACATATATCGTTTAAGTTTTTTTTTTTTATCACAGACGATAAATCGTACGCGAAAATAAGGGCTTACTTGACGGCCAAAGCGATCGCCATGGAATCGGCGGAGTAGAGAGTCTGGGCCTTGTTGGCCTTGGCGACGGCAGCGCGTATCTTGCCATCGGCCAAACCGATGACGATCGGACCCTCGCTCGGCCAGGCTATGCAGGTCACGGCGGAGCTTTGCGGAAATTTGTTGCAGATCACCTTCTTCGCGCCCCTTCAACGAGCGATTCCACACACAGCCGGTTAGATTATTGATTACACATAACGTGAAAATTACGTGACTTTGGCGCTCACCATTCCTCGCCGATCTTGTAAACGTAGACGATGTTGTCGGTCTGTCCAACGGCGATCTTCGTCGATTCCGGCGAGAAAGCTATGCCCCTCACCAGATAACTCTTTTTGCCGTTCTGAAAATTATGTAATAAGTACAGTCACGCTATTATACCGTACTAAACGATCGAGTGACTCATGGACTACCTTAGAATCGACGGGTTTCGTGGAAAATCGATCTTTCCTCACCCCCTTGTCGTCGAACAAGTAAATGGAGCGGTCTGTCGAAGCGACGGCTAGTTTCAAGTTATTCGGTGACCAAGCGATAGCCACAACTCGATTCTCCGAATCCTACGGTCAAAAATTAATTTAACAAAAAAAAATAAAATTGCGCATATACAAGTATAACCTAAGTTATTCGAGCGATGCACGCAAGTACTAAAAAGTGCATATACTCACGTGCGACGGCAAGACCGATGCCAAGTGCTTCAGGAGCATCTTCCCTCATCTTATTAGCCCCGACGAGCCCAGGGTCACTATCTCGCGATTCCAACCTCGTTAGCGCGGAGCAGCTCGCGGACGGATGACCTATCGAGCCTCTCTAGCAAAGGCGAACCTCGTGCGGCGCTATAAACTTTTCTGTGGTGCGCCAGGAGTTGCTAAGCGACTGTGTACGTGTATACTTGGCGCGAGTCGAGTGCTCCCTATGCATGTCCGTCGATATTTTTGTCGAGTCGGAAGTTTTGTGTAGGTACTCGTGTATCGGCGCGCGATATGCACAGTAGCACACTGTCGTCGTGCTATTCTCTTGTAAATGTGGGCCGCATTGATTGGACTTGATGACGCGGTATGGGCTTTTACTTTTATATATATATATATATCTAGATCAGTGTGTTCGAGTCGTGCAGGTGCATGGAAGCATCTAAAGCGAGAAAATGTCGATTGAATGATTTTTTTTTTTTAAACATTTGATTAATTTATAGGATTTTGAAAATAATTTGATATTTATTTTCCAACGAAACGAGAAAGTCTACCGGAGATTTGCTTTTAGGGAAATCTCTTGGCCTCTCAAATCGCAGGTGTAGGAGGGATCCTCTCGTCCTTGCTGCGAGAAAAGGCATTTTTCCGAATCTCGAATCTTCTCCCTGACCCTGATTTTTGCATTTCACAGTTCGTACAACAGAAGAGCTGCACCGACTCGGGACTTATTATGTTCAAAATTTAAGGGGAGAAGGTCCAAGGCTAGTAGCGGTTTCTTTTTGAAAATATTAAACAAAGAGAGAACAAGTTTGTAAAAATATTAATGATACTTTACTCTATTTCTGGGATTTTCAATAAAAGTTTGCCGTTGAAAAATTGATGGTATGCAAGTATGAATTTATTTTTTCCATAACTATATACTTATGGGCATCCTCCTTCGCTTCAACGATACAAGTAATTGTTATTTTTATACACGATTAAAGAACTGCACATTTCTCAGTTCTAGAAATGCATATTTCTAAAATCTCCCGTTCAATTGTCTCGCAAAACAATCCTCCGCACGCAGGTATAGGCGCCTGACGAGGAATTTTCTTCAAAGCCAAATCCCAAATCTCGATGTTTTCCGACGATCCCCGCATTCCACTGATGAACCACTGAGCCCTAATCCGCTGCACGCATACTTTTTGAATTAAAAATCAATAGTTTACACAAAATACGATTTGCCGCGATTTTTCGAGCTGTTGTTCCCGTTCACTCTCGTGAAATCTAAAAATTCAACGATTTTTAACTCAAAAAGTATGCGTCTTACGGAAAAAGTTCTAAGATAGCACTTTCGATTCAAAAATACCTAAATAATGTAACTAAATTTCTTTCAATTGCAAATCAGTAATTTGTTTATAACAAAAAACAACGAATTTCGATTCATCATCCCAAAAAACATAGTTACTGAGGGGAGCTCAAAATTCACACGCGTAGAGGACTTCTGTTTATAAATTGAGATTTTTCGATTCTGCTTTTTTATTTGGAATTAAATAAATTAATCTTTTTTCGATAATTTTTGTCCTTGTTTACTTTATTTTTGCCACCTACACACCTGCATCCTGCATTCCTCGATTGTAATTATAATTCTGATTATTGTATTTTGTAACGTTTCAAAATAGAAACGAGTGTATTTTCAGAATTCAAGTTCTTCTGTTGTTTTTACTTGTTATTACATACAATTATAGCATAAGAAAATCAGGGCTAATTCAATTTGAGCTTCACTTCGTTCAATTGACTGCTCAAGTGAGAAGCTGTGCGAGTTTTGAAAAATCAAGATTTTTCTCTTTGTTTCAAGGTTTGGCTGCAGGTGCGCTATACCTTAAAAAAATATTTTGCCTTTTTCATTCTATACAGAAGTTCAGAGCATATTATGATTACTACCTATATTAATAATGTTGTAATATAAATGCGCGGATACCTCAAAAATATCCTTGGAAACATAGCTTCGATTTATGCGATCAACAGGTACTAGTACTTTATCAATTATTCACCAACCAAAATTACAGCGCATCACACTGCACGACTGCAACCCCCTCCTCTCGCCAATCTCGCAGTTCGCTCCTTTTTTATCGTCCCGGACCGTTTCCGACCGTCACAAACACACATAGTATATAGGAGCGCGCGCGCTCGACGGTTGTACAGTGCGCTGCATTATATAGGTATTTTTGTTTTGATTTGAGAGCTCGCGCGCACGAATCGATCTCCGCAAAAAGAGAGAGTCGCGTAGAAGAGCATAGCGTGTACAGCACAAATGCGGAGGACGATGCTCGAGAGGATATGATAGCGCGAGAATGAGGGGAGAGATGGAGCCGGAGCCCCAGGACAACGACGTCTACGGCCTCGTCCGCGGACTCTGCGAGAACCTCTTTCGCAAGCACCACCAGGCCGAAGAGCACCCGTATTTACCCCAACAGGACAACGAGAAGCATCTGAGGAGATTCAAGGCCAAGGCATACGAGATTCTTCTCAACAAGTCTGGCCAGGACTATGGTGAGTTGTTGCAATTCATTGCATACTTAACCTAGCCCTTTGCTTTTTGGAAAGTTCGATTCCGCTGTGCTTTGAGTTTGTCTGCATTATATCGTTGTTTGCTTATAGCAAAACACAGAGAGCCGTGCGACCCTATTGTAGAGCTGCTGAAGCATGCCTACGTTCTCAAGGTTGGAGTGGGACGTGTTTCGCAAGCAGCCGAGTTAGAAAAGTATCTAGATGAGTTCATAGGCAGCCACTTGGAGCCGGACTCTGTGGTCTACCGAACCCTGCAGTTTCTCAATTGCTTGAAGTCTGTTGATTTTGAGGATGAGACATCGCTGGTGAGTAGAAAACCTTCACGCTCTACCCATTGACTTTAAGAGTGAAGGTATTCTATCTCTTCTAAATTTTGCTGCAGGATATTTTTTACTATGGAAGACCACATCCCTCACTGCCTGAAATGCTCTACGACGAAGGTGGAATACCCCCTTTTCAAGTCTACCCTTGTGAGGCATTCCATTTGCCTAAGAAGTTTGAGACAATGTTCAAACAGGAGCAAGGTGGGGTCATTAGGTACAATGCAGCTGAGCCTGGAAGTAAACTGGCTTTACTTAATCGCTTCACATCACCTAATTCTCACGTACAAAATACTAGGTGACTCTTCTGTACATTCTCACGTTAAGTTCGATTCAAACTTTATTCTGATATAATTTTTTGTTTTCTTCGCAGGCACAATTATCACTTTGATACAAAAATGTCAAACATACCACGGCGCACAACTCAACTACTCAATGGAACAGATGTAACTCTGAGTTCGTATTTCATACCACAAATAAAAGTAAGTTGGAACTCTGAAATGTATGTTTAAACGCACAGATGAATTATGAAAAAAAAAAAAACACTAATTGTTTGTAAACTCAGGATGTATGTAGCTCAGAGGACCAGTTTCAAGTATGCAAAGAAGGAATCGTCACTGAGCCAGAATCTCCCTGGCAGTGTCCAGATCCTCTGCAGTGGTTTGCCGAACAGAATCGGGCGGCTGCAGATAACCCAACCGAAATCCGCGAGATAGAAGACAACGATGCAGACGAGGAACTCGCAAAGCTGGACAAAGTATGGGAGCAGATGGATAAATTCTCTTCTCTCTCGTCTCACCGAACTTGGGAAACCCTGGGCTCATCGGACCCATCGAAAGAGCCCCCTTTTGTCTCAGAGTCAGTGGAAGCCACGCTGCATCTCGTGAACGTCGCGCAGAGCGACTTATTTCCAGACCAAATTGTACAAGTTTCCAGAGGCGAGTTTATCAGTAACATGAAGCTCTTGCTGCTGGGAGTCGAATCTACGATGTTCATGTTCAACCCCGCGACGGGTTTCGAATTGAAGAAAAATCTGGCAGTCCAGGGCGTGAGCGCGCGGAGTCTCGAGAATCTCAGCTACGAGGTGTGCCGCTGGGGCACTTGCTTCCGCAACCTCTCGGACCTGACTGTTCCCGATTCTCGGTCCGGCAAACTTCGCGTCGAGGGCCTGATATTCAAGGCGCTCTGCTCCAGCATCAAGGAGTTCCTGCTCTTCTACCATGCAGCCATCCTGAAAGTTTCGCTGACCGACGCCTCTTCGGATGCCGGTCTTTTGAGCTTCCTCAATAAGGTGCGGCCTCTGGGTGGCCTCATACTACGCGTGGCCGAACTCTGTCGCTGCGACAGTAATCGCGCGAGTCCACTCGGTGAAGGCATCGGGATCCTCACGCACATTTACAAGGAGGTGACTAAGGTGACGGAGCAGCGAGTCGCCCTGGTCTTCTACTCCATTCTTCGGGAGTGTTGCGAGGTGTACTTCCGCTTTCTGCAGCACTGGATCTTCGAGGGCGTCTGCGCGGATATCTACGAGGAGTTTATGATCCGGGTGCGACCGCAGTACCTGCGCACGCAGGGCCACCGTTTCTGGACGCGGGCGTTCAGCATTAACCGGGCCTCGGTACCGGGCTTCTTGTCTCGACTCACCGACACGATTCTCCAGTGCGGCAAGGCTGTGACGTTGCTGAAGATCTGCGACCCTCAGAACCCTGTATGTCGAGTCTCAGCATCGAGCCAACCAAGAGTCAAGGTCTGTCTGAGCGTTGGCATGTTGCGAGAACAGGCGAGATTTTACGAGGCGTACGAAGCCAGGGGCGAGCACGAGCAGGGCGAGGAGGTGTCACTGAGCTCAGCGATTCGAGACGAGAAAGAGGCTGAGAGACGGCGTGCCGAGCTCGTCATCGCCGCGCAGCAGGATACCCTGCAGAGGCTGCGACGAGAACGCGAGGACGCACTGAGGAAGATCAGCAAGGAGAAGAGCGACTTGCTGGAGCAGCTCAAAGATCAAGCGGAGGAGGCCGCGCAGAGGCGAATACGGGACCGAGACAAAGAGCTGATGGAGGATAAGCTGCTGCTGGAGGACGCGATGAAGATGGACGAGGAGGCCAAGAACGCCGAGAGAATCGAAAGGGAAAGCACTATTAAGTACTACGAAGAGTTGGCCGAGGAGGCAAAGAGGCATCGCATTCACGCTGACTGGAGGATACGCAGGATGAAGCTGTTCGACGAGCGGGTCGCCGCCATAGCCAGCATGAGACGGGAGTTCATTAACACCCCCGAGGAGCCTAAAGATTTTCTTGCAGCGGAGAAAGACGAGGTCGATCCTGCCGAGGGCATCGTGGTATCCCAGCCGATTTCGGACAAACCCGTAGCACAGGAGCAAGTTCTCAGCGAGGATGAGAATAGCAACCCGACCTCCGTTAAGCTGGATGATCCGCCGGTGCAAAAGAACAAGGTTAAGAGCATGGTTAAGAAGCTGAACGCCATGAGCAAGGCTGAGGATCGGAAGAATCAGAATGTCGTAGAGCCAGCTCAGACGACTTCGAAGCCCGTGCGTCCGACGGTGCTAGATATATCTAGTCCTCATCGAAAGCTGTCCATGGAGTTGACCGATAATCTGTCTGCAGCTCAACGCAATAAGCTTAAAGTGCTGCAGAGCGAGTTCGGCATCATCACGCCCAACAACAACGCGCCGGCCACCATCCTCCGGGCCATGGAGAACGAGGAGAGCAGGACAGAATTGACGGAGACGCAAATGAACAGGCTTAGGAACACGAAACACCTGACTAATCTGAATTGGGAAAACATCGAGGGCAACGAGAATCTGAAAAAGCACTTGGAGAGTGCAGAGATACAAGAAGGCGACCAGACGGAGATACAGCTGAACAGGCTGA